>SJYX01003063.1:171240-215754 GCA_006410675.1 Oreotragus oreotragus | reverse complement strand
AGATGAGTGCAATTGTGCGGTAGTTTGAGCATTCTTTGGCATTGCCTTTCTTTGGGATTGGAATGAAAACTGACCTTTTCCAGTCCTGTGGCCACTGCTGAGTTTTCCAAATTTGCTGGCATATTGAGTGCAGCACTTTCACAGCATCATCTTTCAGGATTTGAAACAGCTCCACTGAATTCCATCACCTTCACTAGCTTTGTTAGTAGTGATGCTTTCTAAGGCCCACTTGACTTCACATTCCAGGATGTCTGGCTCTAGGTGAGAGATCACACCATCATGATTATCTGGGTCGTGAAGATCTTTTCTGTACAGTTCTTCTGTGTATTCTTGCCACCTCTTCTTAATATCTTCTGCTTCTGTTAGGTCCATACCATTTCTTTCCTTTATCGAGCCCATCTTTGCATGAAATGTTCCCTTGGTATCTCTAATTTTCTTGAAGAAATCTCTAGTCTTTCCCATTCTGTTGTTTTCTTCTATTTCTTTGCATTGATCGCTGAAGAAGGCTTTCTTATCTCTTCTTGCTATTCTCTGGAACTCTGCATTCAGATGCTTATATCTTTCCTTTTCTCCCCTGCTTTTCGCCTACTCTATATTAATTCATAAACACACAGACACATATAGGGTATATTTTTCAGGCTAGTATATTCTATCTAGTTTTTTTTATCCTAGTTCTATATCACTTTTATAATATTTGAATAATTTAACTTTATAATTGATTTAAATATTGAACAAAAATCGTCTTTTTTTGTTCTCCATCTCTTTCACAATTATTGCTCTTCTTCCAATTTTTAATGATGAATTTCAAAAGCATTCTGTAATATCAGATCAAAAATTATACTTCTTGTTATTGTTTCTAATAGGTATATGTTTATCTTTTTTCTATTTTTGGATAATACTATAGAAGGATGATGTAAGGAGGGAAAAAATTTACTTCTAATTTCCATAACTTCTTAAATACCATTATGAAATAAAATCGGTACTGTGATCACAAATTTTTATCCTTAGTCTTCTGCGGTGACTAGATATCATTTGTTAAAAGAAACCCTGAATAGGCCATTTAACAAAAAAACACCAGAAGACTCTCTTGACTACAAAGTTTATTTCTTCGTGGAATATATCTGTTATCATAGCCTGAAATATTACTATTTTCCTGACCCTCAAATGAATGAAAGCAATAGTAGAGTTCAATTAATTCCAGAAAGCTCTCTGAGCTGTCATATATGTATATTCCTGATTATTGATTTAAAAAGAATTTAAGATACACAAGCCACAGTCAAGAGATTTGCTTATATGAATTACTGATTCTCCTTAGAAAGAATAGAGGGATTTTTTTAAGTGCTTTACTGAAGAGTCTGCTCTGGTGGGCTAACTCCATGACTATTTCCAAAAATGCTGAAAAAGCATGGCCAGGACAAAAGATGTCCTATTTTCAAGAAGATCCCTGGGTACCCTGAAGAAAGATGCCAAGGTTATTTCACAATGGATGGTCAGGCCCCTTGGACACTGTCATTTAAATCACCCTTTGACCCAGGAAGATTCACGGAGGAAGTGAAAAGGACCAGGTCATCCTCCATCCTTCAAACAGCTAAAAAAAGTGCTTTGAAGCCAATCCCTCTAATGTCAGATGGCAGAGCTAATGGACATCAAAGGGCACAATCTCTTTACCAGGAGTAGCTGTAACAGATGCCAGAAGAAGAGAAGAAGCCTGTAGACGCAGCACCACTAGCCATGCGGCAAGGACCAGCAAATACCAGCGTGGTTTGTGGCGGTAGCGGGCAACTGCAGCATTCAGCACTGGTGGCCCATCAGAAATGGAACACTGGAGACTTTTTTGGGGTCCAAAAAGACTCCAAGCTGGAGTCGTTACTCCAGCTCCTGCCCTATGCCAGCTATTTCTCAATGAGACTCCCAACCTGGCCCAGAATCAATGACATTCAGCTAGACAGGATATCAGAAGTCAGCCGGTCAGCAACTATTTTGTGTTTACTCTGTCAGACAGAAGGGTTCAGATATTGTGGTGTTTGGATCCCTCACAGTGGATGCACTTATTCTATATCAGGGTCAGCAGATTAGCCTGAGTGCCAAATACAGCTTTGTTGTTGTCACTGTTTAGTTGCTAAATTGGGTCAAACTCTCTTGTGACCCCAAGGACTGCAGCCTGCCCAGCTCCTATCCGTGGGATTTCCCAGGCAAGAATACTGGAGTGGGTTGCCATTTCCTTCTTCAGGTGATTGAACCTGTGTCTCCTGAGTTTCCTGCACTGGCAGGGGGAGTCTTCACCACTGAGCCACCAGGAAAGCCAAATGCAGCTCTAGACCAAATCTGGTCACACGCATCTGTTTACATATACACGTGGATACTCTGGCAGTAGCCGTACCGCGGCAGAGCTGAGTAGCTGCAACACAGACAGAACACACGACCCAAAAGTCTAAAATATTTACATCTGACCCTTTATAAAGTTCACTGACCCTTGCTCATTACTGGGCATTAGAGTCCTCATATCGGAGAAGGCAATGGCACCCCACCCCAGTACTCTTGCCTGGAGAATCCCATGGACGGAGGAGCCTGGTGGGCTGCAGTCCATGGGGTCGCTAAGAGTCGGACACAACTGAGCGACTTCACTTTCACTTTTCACTTTCACGCATTGGAGAAGGAAATGGCAACCCACTCCGGTGTTCTTGCCTGGAGAATCCCAGGGACGGGGGAGCCTGGTGGGCTGCCGTCTATGGAGTCGCACAGAGCTGGACACGACTGAAGCGACTTTGCAGCACCAGCAGCAGCAGAGTCCTCGTATACCTACTGAAAGACCAGTCTATGGACTCTGGTTCCTTAGAAAACAGTAGGAATGAAGTCTTTACTGGGCGTGTTAATCTGCTCTGTGACAACAGCTACGTTATGTGGGATCAGACCTTGAATCTTCTCCTGTGTATTTTCTGAAAGGTTTCCCTGAAAAACGACCAGTTTAAAGCCTATGATCTCCTTTCTGTTCTGAATTTAGATGCATTTCCATTCCACTTCAGGAGAAAAAAAACTACGATGGTCCTAGGAAAAGACTGATTACTTTGTAGCCAGGGAAACCAATAACCAATACAACTAATTTAAACCTGTTCAACTGGTAACCTGCTTCAGTAAACCGACTGGTTTTTTAAGCCAACCCATCACTTCTGGCCAACGAAGAAAGTTCTAATAAACATGCCTCTGAGTGCCAGTTCAGTTCAGTCGCTCAGTTGTGTCTAAATCTTTGCGACCCCATGAATCGCAGCACGCCAGGCCTCCCTGTTCATCACCATCTCCCGGAGTTCACTCAGACTCACGTCCATCGAGTCAGTGATGCCATCCAGCCATCTCATCCTCTGTAGGTAGCGGGCAACTGCAGCATTCAGCACTGGTGGCCCATCAGAAATGGAACACTGGAGACTTTTTTGGGGTCCAAAAAGACTCCAAGCTGGAGTCGTTACTCCAGCTCCTGCCCTATGCCAGCTATTTCTCAATGAGACTCCCAACCTGGCCCAGAATCAATGACATTCAGCTAGACAGGATATCAGAAGTCAGCCGGTCAGCAACTATTTTGTGTTTACTCTGTCAGACAGAAGGGTTCAGATATTGTGGTGTTTGGATCCCTCACAGTGGATGCACTTATTCTATATCAGGGTCAGCAGATTAGCCTGAGTGCCAAATACAGCTTTGTTGTTGTCACTGTTTAGTTGCTAAATTGGGTCAAACTCTCTTGTGACCCCAAGGACTGCAGCCTGCCCAGCTCCTATCCGTGGGATTTCCCAGGCAAGAATACTGGAGTGGGTTGCCATTTCCTTCTTCAGGTGATTGAACCTGTGTCTCCTGAGTTTCCTGCACTGGCAGGGGGAGTCTTCACCACTGAGCCACCAGGAAAGCCAAATGCAGCTCTAGACCAAATCTGGTCACGCGCATCTGTTTACATATGCACGTGGATACTCTGGCAGTAGCCGTACCGCGGCAGAGCTGAGTAGCTGCAACACAGACAGAACACACGACCCAAAAGTCTAAAATATTTACATCTGACCCTTTATAAAGTTCACTGACCCTTGCTCATTACTGGGCATTAGAGTCCTCATATCGGAGAAGGCAATGGCACCCCACCCCAGTACTCTTGCCTGGAGAATCCCATGGACGGAGGAGCCTGGTGGGCTGTAGTCCATGGGGTCGCTAAGAGTCGGACACAACTGAGCGACTTCACTTTCACTTTTCACTTTCACGCATTGGAGAAGGAAATGGCAACCCACTCCGGTGTTCTTGCCTGGAGAATCCCAGGGACGGGGGAGCCTGGTGGGCTGCCGTCTATGGAGTCACACAGAGCTGGACACGACTGAAGCGACTTCGCAGCACCAGCAGCAGCAGAGTCCTCGTATACCTACTGAAAGACTAGTCTATGGACTCTGGTTCCTTAGAAAACAGTAGGAATGAAGTCTTTACTGGGCGTGTTAATCTGCTCTGTGACAACAGCTACGTTATGTGGGATCAGACCTTGAATCTTCTCCTGTGTATTTTCTGAAAGGTTTCCCTGAAAAACGACCAGTTTAAAGCGAATGATCTCCTTCCTGTTCTGAATTTAGATGCATTTCCATTCCACTTCAGGAGAAAAAAAACTACGATGGTCCTAGGAAAAGACTGATTACTTTGTAGCCAGGGAAACCAATAACCAATACAACTAATTTAAACCTGTTCAACTGGTAACCTGCTTCAGTAAACCGACTGGTTTTTTAAGCCAACCCATCACTTCTGGCCAACGAAGAAAGTTCTAATAAACATGCCTCTGAGTGCCAGTTCAGTTCAGTCGCTCAGTTGTGTCTAAATCTTTGCGACCCCATGAATCGCAGCACGCCAGGCCTCCCTGTTCATCACCATCTCCCGGAGTTCACTCAGACTCACGTCCATCGAGTCAGTGATGCCATCCAGCCATCTCATCCTCTGTTGTCCCCTTCTCCTCCTGCCCCAAATCCCTCCCAGCATCAGAGTCTTTTCCAATGAGTCAACTCTTTGCATGAGGTGGCCAAAGTACTGGAGTTTAATCAATAAACACCTTATTGGAATAACCACTCTCCTTCAGATTATGCCAACACCCCCTAAAACTGCACCAATTCTAATTCCACACTTAAGTAAGATAGCGGTCTAGCTTTGCTCACAAGACTGCCTGACCAGCACAGCTTTCCCTTACTACAATAGTAAAAAATTCAGCTGTCTTTTCAGGTTTTGAGTATTGACCTCATTACTCTTGGACGCAACCCAAAGTTTAGAAGCGCAGAATCTGTGGGTCATTCTTTAAGCTGCATCGCTTGGCCTGCATTTCTATTGCTTCCTCGCTAGCTTCCTGCCGCCCCTTCTTGTAGTCCTATTCATAGCTCTGCTTCAACTCTCAGCATGCCTCTTGGCCAAGGCTAGACTGCTCGACATAATTTCCTTCTTGCCTGGAAGCCAAAGCAGCTCCACCACACCAATCTCCACAGCAGGAGAAAGTCAGGGCCCAGCCTACTAAGAAGCTGACAAGAGGGCTGATTTGGGAACAGGAAGCACTAAGTATCTATGGTAATCCTCCAAGCCTCAGGCCTGGGAAACAAGTCAAATTTTTTATTTTTTTTAATTGAGGTATAGATGATTTACAACATTATATGTTTCAAGTGTACAACAAAATGATTCACAACTCTAAAGGTTATACTCCATTTATAGCTACTATGAAATATTGGCTATATTCCCTGTGTTATACAATATATCCTCATAGCTTCTTTATTTAATACTCAATTTTTTGGAAAAGTTTTACTTTCCCAATAAATTTGTTGAAGCCATAATTTAACTTTTCAATTTCACAAGCACTTATATACAATGTACAGTGTGTACCTTATTAATATTCTAGGAATTATGGCTAAAGAGATGTACAGGAGATGGTGTATTACTTGAACTATGATGTAAAAACATTTAGGACATCAATTGCACAATTTGTGAAGGTATTCTGTTTGACCATTTTGTATCACTTCCATAGTGATTTGAAAGGCCATGGACCTGTACATGGGTGAACATTACTATTGCTAGCAATCAGCATGTGTGTGTGTGCTCAGTTGCTCAGTTGTGTCCAACTCTTTGCAACCCCACGAACTGTAGTTTGCCAGGCTTCTCTACCCATAGGAGTATCCAGGCACTCAATACCTACTGTCTGTCATTCTGCCAGCTTCAGTTTACAACTATTTCATGGCTCCTGAAGGCACTTGAGTCTTACTCCTTCAATTACCAAATATAATACACTAAATTGTATAATCAAATTTGAAATGTGAGCACTTAGTCTTTGAGAAAAGTCTAAAATTGGAAGACAGAAAAAGATGGGATGGACAAAAGTGATTGGAGCTAGACCATCAAGAAGGCAGGTGTTGAGCCGACTTATACAGAGGTCACTAACTAGGATGGAAGGGGAAAGAGACAGCATCTAATGTGGGTCTGTGTGATGAGCAGGGGAACTGACACTAACCAGAAAAGCAAAGAAACGTTGGCTTGACCTCAGAAACAATGAGAAACTACTCTAAGCTCTTAAGTAGAATGAATAGCTTGAGTAAACTGGTGCCATGTTGCTGTGCTTAGTTGCTCAGTCATGTCAGACTCTTTGTGACCCCATGGACTGTAGACCACCAGGCTCCCCTGTCCATGGGGATTCTCCAGGCAAGAATACTGGAGTGGGTTGCCAGGCAATCCTCCAGGGGATCTTCCCAACCCAGGGATCGAACCCACGTCTCCTACAGGTGGATTCTTTACCGTCGGAGCCACCAGGGTGGCTGTTCACCTAGTGTCATATTCACCTGCACATCTGATGAGAAGGTGCTAGGATAGGAAGGAGACTCCTTACAGACAAAGGGACTCTGGCACAGACTTATCACTCTACTAGTAATAAGTCACATGAATTTTGTAGAAAGAACTTGTAAGACGGATAATTAACTTAAGAGGCAAAAAAGGTATCATCTTAGTCAAGAGAGGTATGAAAAATGACTTAAAAGTTTTGTTTTCCAGGACATTGGAGCAGTGCCTAATAACATGGGTACTCCAGTTTGCCTGGGAGAGTTTCAATTTATGTTTGCTGACTTAATGTAATTATTAATCAGATCCTCTTTTACTCTTAAAAGTGCGCTGGGAAAGCTGAGGGTAAGGGAGGTACCAGCAAAGCCTACTGCCAGGGTATCAGAAGGATCCTCTCCCCGAGGGTCCGAAGAACCCAGACTCACCAAAGTCTGTCTTGCACTGGAAAAGATCTTTTCACTCCCCTCTGCACTAACAGCAGGGCAAAGTCCCACGGGCCAGTTCATGAAATGGGAATTAAGGAGGGTTTTGTTGACCACCCCAGCACACTCTATCTACCAGGGGACTTTCTGGACTACAGCCTTAAGTAGCAATAAGAAAAAGCTGTCTGTCCATGAAGGGGGTTTTCTTATCTTCCTCTTATGTGCTGAATTTTCTTTCATCACCCCCATGCATTGAAAATAACGTGAGTCACTGCCAGTGTTGACTGAGTCTTCAAATTTGCTGTATAAATCCAGAACGACAAGAAACTTGAGGCTTTTTGTCTCTCTTCAAAAGTTATTTTGAATTCTTTCTCACCTTTGGTTTAAGTAACTGTATTAGTGAAGTGAATTATACCTTTGGCCTCGGAAGCTATAAAGAAATAACAAATTTTAGCTTGGTGTTTTAAAGTAAGTTTGACTTAATATTTTAAAAATGGTTCTAAAAATCATTGTCCTAGTTGGGACTATTTGTTATACAGTGACCCTACTAAAAGGAGATATTAATTAGCTGGCAAACAACATGTTTGAACAGAAAGTTGCATTAGATTTCAGGTAGACCCCAGAAGTCAGCAAGAAGTAGGAAAAAACTTCAGTAGGAAATGTACAGTAGGATCATTTTCATGAACATCTCCAAGGTTGCTTCAGCCTCCTCTGGCTTCTTTTAATCCCTCCCTAGAAAATCTCCACAGCCTATTTATTCTACCTCTTAAAAGCTTTTCAAATCAATTTCCTCTCTGTTCCCACAACCATTTAAAAGATTTAAATATTCTAAAGGTGGATCTCATCAGTATCTCTCTGGTACAATTACATCCCTATACTTCTGAAACAGGTTTTACTGCGTTCCTCTCCTGCTGCTTCTTCTTAGGTCTAAGGGCTCCACAGATGGGGTTCAAGGGTTCTGTGTTCATCCATATAATTGTATTTGGATTCTGAGTGTGTACACAGTGAAGTGAGCATCCGATACTTTTAACGTTTATAAGAATAAAAAATGCTGGCCTATAGATGAACTTCCAAACTCCTCAGCACAACGTCAAGGTTTTTCAAAATTAAATTCTCAGTTGTTTCCAACTATTTGTGACCCCATGGACTGTAGCCTGCCAGTCTCCTCTGTCCATGGAATTCTCCAGGCAAGAATACTGGAGTGGATTGCCATTTCCTTTTTTTTTTTTCCAATTGCCATTTTTAAATTGCTATTGCTATTATATACCTTAGTCTACTGATCATGGTAGGCTGGATAATAACCACCCAAACATGTTCACATCCTAATATCCATTGTGAATATGTAACCTTGCATGGCAAAAGGATTTTGCAGATGCAATTAAATTAAGGATCTTGAGATGGGGAAGATTATCCTGTATCACCTGATCGAAAGGTGGTAGTAGTAGCATTAGTCACTCAGTCATGTTCAACTCTTTGCAACCCCATAGACTGTAGCCCACCAGGCTCCTCTGTCTGTGGAATTCTCCAGGCCAGAATAGTGGAGTGGGTTGCCATGCCCTTCTCCAGAGGATCCCCACCCAGGGATTGAACCTGGGTCTCCCACATCGTGGGCAGATTCTTTACCACTGTGATACCTCTAATAACATGAGTCGTTATAAGAAGACAGGAGGGTCAGAGCTGGAGGAACTGTACTCAGATTTGAAGGTACTGGCGTGCAGAGAGAGGAAGAGGCCACAGCCAAGGAAGGAAGGTGGCCTCTAGAGGGACAGGAATGACCTTGATTTTAACCCAGTGAAACTGACTGCAGACCTCGGACCTTTTGAACAGTAAATAAAATTATGTTAAGTCACTATATTGGTGGTAGTTTGTCACAGCAGCAATGGGAAACGAATACATTGTTGCCCAGGAATTAAGTAAGGCTTCTATTTTCCTACTTCAGAACCTTTGTTCCCCAGAACGTCCCTGCCTCCTCTTTCCACTTGGGGAAGTAACACACACACTTCCATGCCTGGCACCAGTGTCATTGGCATTCCTGATGAAAGTTGTCCCTTTGGTGGACCCATGTCTGACTTCAACCACTAGTACAACATTTACACATGACATTGCTCTTGTTTGCAAACGTAGTTTTCTAGATTGAGAAAGCCTTGTCTTATTCAATTTCCTGTTAAGTTTCATAACATGAATATTTGCACAATTAATGCATTAAATGTGTAGCGAAATCTTGGGTTGCCCCTGCAAGCACTCTGGGATCATTTAAAAGTTAAAAGAAATAGGGATTACGTGAGAGTCATCAGGCAAAGAACTGAGAAATGTGAACATGAACACAGCTTCTAAGGGATTTCAGAGAAAAAGTTCAGAGATCTGAAGGAGGAAAAAGAGTCAAGAATGATAAATATGTGATGAAGTAAACACGTAGTTAAAAGGTGCAAACTTCCAGTTGTGAGATAAGTTAAGTCCTGGGGATGTAATATATAGCACGGCATCTTTAGTTAGTAATATTGTTGTATATTTGAAAATTTCTAGAGAGTAGATCTTAAAAGAAGATCCACAAGAAAAAAAAATGCAACTTTGTGAGGTGATGATAACTCAACTTACTGTGGTGATCATTTGACAATATACCCCTATATCAAGTCATCAAGCTGTGTACTTTAAACTTATACAATGTTTACATCGTTTATATCTCAAGACCACTGGAAAAATAATACTTATATTTTTATAAAAAATTAGAACATAAAATTATGTTCTATAATTATATCTGCAAGCATATAAAATCTCTAACAGAAGAAACAAGGAGTACAATGCTTATGGAAAATATGTTTGTGGTCTTTAATATCTGAGTTCCTCATTTTCAACCTCAATCAGGAAGATACCACTGAATTTTTCAAATCTTAACCCTTAAGTTAAAATCCTTTAAGCAGTAACTTCTGATTAAAAAAAAAAAAAAAATTTAGTTATCTAAACATTTTTTATTAAAAATGTTTTAAAATATATGACCTGTGGCCAGCACAGTACCTAACTCATTGTGAGACTATAATAAATAACATGGTATAAACAAGTATTTTTAAAAATCCAGAAAAGTAAAAAAATAAATCACATGCTAATAAGAAAATATTAACTGAATAATAACTCCCAGAACTAGAAATAAAGGTTGTCTTAACTTGTGAGGGGGTATAGGAAACAATCACTGCTGCTGCTCCAGCTAAGTCGCTTCAGTCATGTCTGACTCAGCGACCCCACGGACTGCAGCCCACCAGGCTCCTCCGTCCACGGGATTTTCCAGGCAACAGTACTGGAGTGGGGAGCCATTGCCTTCTCTGAAACAATCACTAATGTTTGTTTATTGCCAAAGTCTTTCAACACATGCTCTCATATAGCTACTGCAACAATTCCACAATATAGATAATATTCATGCTTATCAAATGAGAGACTGAAGATCACAAAGGTTCAGACTTACACAGCCAACAATGGACAAAGCTACGTTTCAAACCTAGGCTTCTCTGAGATTAGTGTTCTCACAAATGCAATAAATTACAATCAGCAAATCCCTTTTTAGAACACATCTGATTTCCAGTTGTGACAAGACTAAGATAAAGGTGTATTAGGAATATCATTGCTAATTACAAGGAATAAACAGTAAACCAATATTCCAACTGAGAAATACTAAAGCAAAGGAGATTTTTTAAAAGTACTAAGCACATTTACCTGTATTATCTCATTCAACCAACATAAAAAACCATAGGATGAAAATGCCATCATTCCCATTTTATAATGAAAAAATATTTGAAACTCAGAAATCAAATTACTTGCCTAACCACTGCTGGAAAAATGTATAAACAGAATTGAAACTCAAAATGTCACTTATTTATTTAACAATAAAGTAATTGCTAAGAAAACATCATTGCAAACAGTGGACTTTTTATGGATATAATTTATAATTATAAAGCATTAAAATGCATGAATATGCTAGACTATTATGGACTGTTAGGAAAGACGGAAAGAGCTTTACTATAAGATTATTGTACACTCATGTGGCAGCTAACTGTTCAGTAGGAACATCTCACATTACTATAGCTCTATTTGTTTGTTTTGGCTTCCTGGGTGGCTTAGAGGTAAAGAATCTGGCAATGCAGGAGACGCTGGTTCGATTCCTGGGTTGAGAAGATCCTCTGGAGAAGGAAATGGCAACCTGCTCCAATATTTTTGCCTGGGAAATCCCATGGACAGAGGAGCCTGGAGGGTTACAGTCCATGGGGATGCAAGAGAGTGAGACACAACTTAGTGACTAAAATAACCACAACAAAACTTTAATCACTATTTACAGATGTGAATTGCTATTAAATCCCCACTTTATATATAACAATGTGTGTTTCCCTTCACTAGAATATGGTAAAATGCCTAGTGGACTTCCCAGGTGGCATTAGTGATTAAAAAAAAAAAAATCCACCTGCCAATGTAGAAGACTTAAGAGATGTGGATTCAGTCCCTGGGCTGGGAAGATCCCCTGGAAGAGGAAATGGCAACTCACTCCAGTATTCTTGCCTGGAGAATCCCATGGACACAAGAACTTGGCGCGCTATCATCCATGGGGTCACAAAGTGTAGGACACAATTTAGTGGCTGAGCACAAAATGCCTAGTAGTCAAGCAATTAACTGCTGTAGCCTGAGATAAATCACTGCAGATGGTGACCGCAGCCTTGAAATTAAAAGATGCTTGCTCCTTGGAAAAAAAGCTATGACCAACCTAGATAGCATATTAAAAAGCAGAGACATTACTTTGCCAACAAAGATCCATCTAGTCAAAGCTATGGATTTTCCAGTAGTCATGTATGGATGTGAGAGTTGGACTATAAAGAAAGCTGCATGCTGAAAAATTGATGCTTTTGAACTGTGATGTTGAAGAAGACTTGAGAGTCCCTTGGACTGCAAGGAGATCCAACCAGTCAATCCTAAAGGAGATCAGTCCTGCATATTCACTGGAAGAACTGATGCTGAAGCTGAAACTCCAACACTTTGTCACCTGATGTGAAGAACTGACTCATTGGAAAAGACCCTGATGCTGGGAGGGATTGAAGGCGGGAGGAGAAGGGAATGACAGAGGATGAGATGGTTGGATGGCATCACCACCTCGATGGACGTGAGTTTGAGTAAGCTCTGGAAGTTGGTGATGGACAGGGGAACCTGGCGTGCTGTAGTCCATGGGGTTGCAAGAGTTGGACACTACTGAGCAACTGAACTGAGAAAAATCAATTTCATAGTCATGTGCAAAGACTCAAAATATGCAAAAGGGAATCCTTCAACTCAAAAGTAAAAGGTAAAAAGTGTAAGGAAGGGAGGGAGAGAGAGAGGAAAGTTGGTTAGTTGAAGTCTCAATACTGCATATGAAAGGTACGTCAGAAAAACTACCTAAAAACTTGCTCTTCAGGGACTGTAGCAATAATAAATTAAAGTCGTCTACTGGTTACAAAAAAAAATTCCAACAACTTCAGAACAAGGTCAGTGCAAAATAATTCCTGTGTTATGGTAACAAAGATTATTGTTAAATTTATCAGCCTGTTTCTTTTTAACATGACTGGAAACAAACTACCAATTGAAGTCAGAAACTTTAAAAGTCCAGTCAGCATTATAATGATAGATTTAATAAATCCATGAATTTTTTCTAAAAGAAGCAATCATATAATTGCACATCAATTCAGCACACTGTTGACAGGGGCTTTCCAAATTGTTAGCTAGTTTCACTATTACATCCCCAAAGGAAAAGAACACAATGTAGAAGATAAAGAAAAAGGGAGAAATAGAAATTTGTGAGATCTACAAGCACCATTATAATGAAAAGGGTAGGGAAAAATATATACATATACACACATACACACACATATAAATTGATATATGTGAATACACACCCATATGAAACAAAGCAAAAAAGGAAAAATATGAAAAGCCAAGGAAAAGAGATAATTATCACCGGCCACCACCTTTCAGAATTTTAGTGTCAGGGTTTAAGTTGAGAGATAAAATAAACATTAATAGGAAGGGCAGAGTTAGACTCTGCCACTATTTTACAAAGGAGAAAAAGATAATAATAAAGTATATTTCAAACATATCTCCAAAAGGATGACTCTTTGAAGACTGTCAATTGCACCATACCCACGTTTTATTAATATACGCTTATCATACCCTTCAGATAACTAAAATCAGGCTAAAAATCTGCCCAAAACGTAGTATATGCTGTGATTTATTCAATAGGATTAAATCAAAAAAAGAAAATGTACAACTGTTTAGATTCATGAAATAAGAATTTTCATGAATAGTAGTTTTGTGAATCCCCTTATAATGACAATCATAGATACACAATCCACTCTTGCAAATATTTTACAATATCATTATATGTGTACAAATTAATTTGGCCTTTTGCACTGTGGCTGTCTTTTAGTTTCTGTCAAAGTCTCTTTTCTTAAGAAGTTGAAAGAGTGCAAGTATTTCCTTCTAGTCAAAATATTTAAGAAATAATAAAATCATAGCTAGTATTTATACTTAGTGCTTAGTGCAGAGTGTGATACTTCGCAAGGCAATTTCTATTTCAGTTCATGCTTACAAAAAAATCAAAGTCAGTATGATTTTTAGTCTTGTTTTCCATATGTGAAAGAACTTATACATAACCAGCTGGAGATTCCAGGACTGGTAGGTGGCAAACCAGAGACTGTTTCCAGAACACATAAGGTTTACCACTAAGATGTACTGCCTGTCTGATCTCTTAATTTTATTGTTTACTTGCTTCTAAAACAATGTTTGAGATAACTGTAATATAGAAAGAGTTACCACTAAAAAAAAAACTAAAAAGAACACAATGAATGAATAAGAGAAAGAAAAATACAAGAAATTCAAAAGGAGTTAGCTATAGCAATTTAGCACAAACCCAAGCTCATAGATTTAAGTCAGTGCTGAAATGGACATATCTAGTTCTTGTGTCAGATAAAAGGACGCCTAATTTCATCCAGAAGTCATAATTTTTTCTTCTGACTCGATGGCCAGAATTTATCACAAGAATCCTTAAGTGACTGCATATCATGAGAAATACTGTCCACATCAGTTGGGCTAGATATAGAGATGTTCCTCAGCAAGTTCTTTATGTCTCCCCTCTAGGAAAGCCAGGCTTCCCTGGTAGCTCAGCTAGTAAAGAATCCACCTGCAATGCAGGAGATCCAGGTTCGATTCTTGGGTCAGGAAGATCCCCTGGAGAAGGCAGGGGCTCAGATGGTAAAGAATCCACCTGCAATGCTGGAGAGCTGGGTTTGATCCCTGGGTTGGGAAGATCCCCTGGAGAACGGCATGGCACCCCACCCCAGTATTCCTGCCTGGAGAATCCCATGGACGGAGGAGCCTGGCGGGCTACAGTCCACGGGCCACAGAGTCAGGCACGACTGAGCGACTGAGAACAACCAGGAAAGGCAGTGGAAGAGCAGGAAACTGCAGCGCTTTACGCTGAGTGTTGTGACTCTGCTATGAGTTAATGAAAGCTGAGCTAAGGGTCTCAGTGGATGGCACTGCAAAAAAAAGATACGAACTGGCACATAAGCTCATCAAGTGATGCTCCAATGGGCCATAGGGGAAATACAAGGCAAATCCACAGCCGGATACCACTTTACATCGGCTGGGAGGCTGAGAACAGAAAAGACAGTAACAAGTGTTGGTGAAGGCGTGGAGACACTGGAGCCTGCTGTGGTCTGATGGTCCACGCCCCTTCATAATTCCTCTGCTGAAATCCTAATGCCCAATATGACAGCCTGAGGTGGCAAAGATGCTTTTGAACTGTGATGTTGAAGAAGACTTGAGAGTCCCTTGGACTGCAAGGAGATCCAACCAGTCAATCCTAAAGGAGATCAGTCCTGCATATTCACTGGAAGAACTGATGCTGAAGCTGAAACTCCAACACTTTGTCACCTGATGTGAAGAACTGACTCATTGGAAAAGACCCTGATGCTGGGAGGGATTGAAGGCGGGAGGAGAAGGGAATGACAGAGGATGAGATGGTTGGATGGCATCACCACCTCGATGGACGTGAGTTTGAGTAAGCTCTGGAAGTTGGTGATGGACAGGGGAACCTGGCGTGCTGTAGTCCATGGGGTTGCAAGAGTTGGACACTACTGAGCAACTGAACTGAGAAAAATCAATTTCATAGTCATGTGCAAAGACTCAAAATATGCAAAAGGGAATCCTTCAACTCAAAAGTAAAAGGTAAAAAGTGTAAGGAAGGGAGGGAGAGAGAGAGGAAAGTTGGTTAGTTGAAGTCTCAATACTGCATATGAAAGGTACGTCAGAAAAACTACCTAAAAACTTGCTCTTCAGGGACTGTAGCAATAATAAATTAAAGTCGTCTACTGGTTACAAAAAAAAATTCCAACAACTTCAGAACAAGGTCAGTGCAAAATAATTCCTGTGTTATGGTAACAAAGATTATTGTTAAATTTATCAGCCTGTTTCTTTTTAACATGACTGGAAACAAACTACCAATTGAAGTTAGAAACTTTAAAAGTCCAGTCAGCATTATAATGATAGATTTAATAAATCCATGAATTTTTTCTAAAAGAAGCAATCATATAATTGCACATCAATTCAGCACACTGTTGACAGGGGCTTTCCAAATTGTTAGCTAGTTTCACTATTACATCCCCAAAGGAAAAGAACACAATGTAGAAGATAAAGAAAAAGGGAGAAATAGAAATTTGTGAGATCTACAAGCACCATTATAATGAAAAGGGTAGGGAAAAATATATACATATACACACATACACACACATATAAATTGATATATGTGAATACACACCCATATGAAACAAAGCAAAAAAGGAAAAATATGAAAAGCCAAGGAAAAGAGATAATTATCACCGGCCACCACCTTTCAGAATTTTAGTGTCAGGGTTTAAGTTGAGAGATAAAATAAACATTAATAGGAAGGGCAGAGTTAGACTCTGCCACTATTTTACAAAGGAGAAAAAGATAATAATAAAGTATATTTCAAACATATCTCCAAAAGGATGACTCTTTGAAGACTGTCAATTGCACCATACCCACGTTTTATTAATATACGCTTATCATACCCTTCAGATAACTAAAATCAGGCTAAAAATCTGCCCAAAACGTAGTATATGCTGTGATTTACTCAATAGGATTAAATCAAAAAAAGAAAATGTACAACTGTTTAGATTCATGAAATAAGAATTTTCATGAATAGTAGTTTTGTGAATCCCCTTATAATGACAATCATAGATACACAATCCACTCTTGCAAATATTTTACAATATCATTATATGTGTACAAATTAATTTGGCCTTTTGCACTGTGGCTGTCTTTTAGTTTCTGTCAAAGTCTCTTTTCTTAAGAAGTTGAAAGAGTGCAAGTATTTCCTTCTAGTCAAAATATTTAAGAAATAATAAAATCATAGCTAGTATTTATACTTAGTGCTTAGTGCAGAGTGTGATACTTCGCAAGGCAATTTCTATTTCAGTTCATGCTTACAAAAAAATCAAAGTCAGTATGATTTTTAGTCTTGTTTTCCATATGTGAAAGAACTTATACATAACCAGCTGGAGATTCCAGGACTGGTAGGTGGCAAACCAGAGACTGTTTCCAGAACACATAAGGTTTACCACTAAGATGTACTGCCTGTCTGATCTCTTAATTTTATTGTTTACTTGCTTCTAAAACAATGTTTGAGATAACTGTAATATAGAAAGAGTTACCACTAAAAAAAAAACTAAAAAGAACACAATGAATGAATAAGAGAAAGAAAAATACAAGAAATTCAAAAGGAGTTAGCTATAGCAATTTAGCACAAACCAAAGCTCATAGATTTAAGTCAGTGCTGAAATGGACATATCTAGTTCTTGTGTCAGATAAAAGGACGCCTAATTTCATCCAGAAGTCATAATTTTTTCTTCTGACTCGATGGCCAGAATTTATCACAAGAATCCTTAAGTGACTGCATATCATGAGAAATACTGTCCACATCAGTTGGGCTAGATATAGAGATGTTCCTCAGCAAGTTCTTTATGTCTCCCCTCTAGGAAAGCCAGGCTTCCCTGGTAGCTCAGCTAGTAAAGAATCCACCTGCAATGCAGGAGATCCAGGTTCGATTCTTGGGTCAGGAAGATCCCCTGGAGAAGGCAGGGGCTCAGATGGTAAAGAATCCACCTGCAATGCTGGAGAGCTGGGTTTGATCCCTGGGTTGGGAAGATCCCCTGGAGAACGGCATGGCACCCCACCCCAGTATTCCTGCCTGGAGAATCCCATGGACGGAGGAGCCTGGCGGGCTACAGTCCACGGGCCACAGAGTCAGGCACGACTGAGCGACTGAGAACAACCAGGAAAGGCAGTGGAAGAGCAGGAAACTGCAGCGCTTTACGCTGAGTGTTGTGACTCTGCTATGAGTTAATGAAAGCTGAGCTAAGGGTCTCAGTGGATGGCACTGCAAAAAAAAGATACGAACTGGCACATAAGCTCATCAAGTGATGCTCCAATGGGCCATAGGGGAAATACAAGGCAAATCCACAGGCGGATACCACTTTACATCGGCTGGGAGGCTGAGAACAGAAAAGACAGTAACAAGTGTTGGTGAAGGCGTGGAGACACTGGAGCCTGCTGTGGTCTGATGGTCCACGCCCCTTCATAATTCCTCTGCTGAAATCCTAATGCCCAATATGACAGCCTGAGGTGGCAAGACCTTTAGGGTGTGCTTAGGTTGTGAGGGGGAGCTTTCACTAATAGGTTCTAATAGAAGAGACCCACAGAGATTCCCCATCCCTGGCACCAAGTGGTGACATGACAAGAAGGCATCGGTCAGCCAGGAAGTCGGTCCTAAACAGCCATCAGGCCAAATCTGCTGGCACCATGATTCGAGACCTCTCAGCCTCCAGAACTGTGAGAAATAACTTTCTATTGTGTGTAAGCTACCTGATCTGTGGTATTTTGTTATAGCAGTCCGAATAAGATTGAGTCCTCACATACTATAAGATGGTGAATTGCTCCTCAAAGGGTTATACATGAAGTTACCGCATGAACTAGCAACTCTAATCCGTGGTACACCTCAGGGAAATGAATGCATATGTGCACACAAGAACTTGTACTTGGATGTTCCCAACAGCACTGTTCATAATAGTCCAACAGTGGAGACAAGCTAAATGCCCATCAACTGACAGAGAGATGAAACACAGTGTATCCATATAACAATTAGTAGTACATTGATGCAGTCATGCACGCTGCAACAGGATTAAACTTTCAAACACTTGGTTGAAGGAAAAGAAGCCAGTCACAAAGGACACATACTGTATAATTCCATTTATATGAAACACCTAGAATAGGCAAATCCATAAAGATGAGTGGTTGCCAAGGGCTGAGGAAGAGGACAGAGGGACGGAGGGAAAGGGGGTATTCTTTTTGGGTGGTCAAAACTTCTAGAATTGATCAAAACTGAGTTTCATGAACACTATCATGAGGCGTTAATAACTATCATCTTTAAGCATAAGGGAGTCTCATAAGGTGGAACTACAATACTACCCAGGTGCATTAGGGATAGCTTCAAGGTTGAACGAATTAATAATTATTAAACTTTTTCGAATCTTGGAGCCTTCGAGTATGTGTTGAAAGCTTTGAACAAGGTAAGTATGGCGTTACCCTGAGGAATGTAATTAATTTCATAGACATTAGAGGAGGATTCTCCATGACGGCAATCAAACAAGACAAAAACAAGATCACTCTTTAATCCCGCCTGAACAGAAAATCTCACCAGGAAAGAAGGGGAAAGCTATGTTACCACAAAGATGGCCAAACACCCTCCTCTCCAGGTTAGCAAGAGTGACTAGTGCTTCTTCTCCAAGCCAGCTCCTCTGGCTTCTGGAGCAAAAACTAAGATGCTGAAAAGCCAAATGGCCTCTGCTTTCTAACAGCACCCACCCAAAAACAAACCCTTCAATTCCTTTAAACCTCTCTAAAGATCATCTCACCCAAATCCTATAATAAGCTCTACCTGAGTCCCTCTTTTCTGAGACTCTCTGTTCAGTAGTAAGCCCAACTGGGCAAAGATGTGTTTCTGATGTTATTTTGTTGATTAGAATCAACATATCTAAAATATTTATACTGTGTTAATAAACACATGTATATGATTTATGTACATAACTTCAATTCTTACTGAAATATGCATATACATACACACATTACATATATAATAATTACACTGATGGAAGAGGATGGATACACACCACAATATTAAGTGTAGTTATTTCTGAATATTGGTATGACTGTTTTCCTTTTTGTTTTTCTGTATTTTATATTTTCCTTCAAATATTGCATATAATTTAAGAAGGTAGGAGGGGAAAAGAAAAGAAACTCTCCCAAAAGAATGTTTTAAGAGAGGGATCTCATTCACAGTGGTTGTCAATGTGTAAGGCTTTCAATCTTTAGCCTATTACAAACACTTGTGATGCTCACTGAAAATAAGGATTCCTGAGCTTCATCCTTGGAGTGGGCGCCAGAATCTATAAGTCACACACCAGGTGACTCTCTTCCATAAGGTCTGAGGAACCTTGAAAAACTCAGCTTTGGGGACAAACTGGAACTTGAAAGATGTACAGATTAACAGAAGAAGGAGAAGACTACGTAGGCTAAAGAAGAATGAGGAGCCTGAAACCATGAGGCTTCACTTGCCATGGAGGGGGGGAGGTGGGGAGGCAAGTTCTTCAATTTATATCCACCTGCTTTTCTAACTTTTAACATTTCCACCAGCAATTTCCCCTCTTCTGACCCTATTAAATCTTTTCTACCCTCCCAGGAACTCATTCTTTTATCTGTGCCTATACTGCTTATCAGTTGAAAATCTACCACCAGCCAACAACAACAAAAACATAGAAAACAAAATTAAGTTTAAAAGCCCCTTGAAAGTGGAAGTCGCTCAGTCATGTCCAACTCTTTGTGACCCCGTGCCTATATAGTCTATGGAATTTTCTAGGCCAGAATCCTGGAGTGGGTAGCCTTTCCCTTCTCCAGAGGATCTTGCCAACCCAGGGATCGAGCCCAGGTCTCCCGCACTGCGGGTGGATTCTTTACCAGCTGAGTCACAAGGGAAGCCATAAAAACCTACTGAGCATCTATACAACACAAGATTATAAGTCACTTTTCAATATCATAACGTTTTCTCTTTTTTTAAGGAAAAGGACTTTCCGACGAGCAATCTGACCTAACACCTGTGTCAAGAAATTTAAGTGGGAAAGTGTTCCCACCTTTAACTATTTAAAAGAAAACGTTTATAATCAAAATGAATAATTTAAGCTTTGGTCTACAATATACAGTAAAATAACTTTACAGCTAGAAGAGACTTCAAAGTACAGACTCGCATTTTATAGATGACTGCTTCTTCTCCAGTGAGGACTCTAGCCTGTTCCTCTGGCTTCTGGGGTAAAAATGAAGATGCCTAATAGCCAAATTGCCTCTGCTTTCTCACAGCACCCAACCAAGAACAGACCCTTCACTTTCTTTAAACGTCTCTAAACATCACCTTACCCAAATCCTGTAATAAGCTCTACCTCCCTCCCAGCTTGAGCTTGTTTCACAGCTTGTTAGCACTAAAACATACCCCCAAATTATTTTTTAGCCGAAAATTCCCCTTAATAGTTTATGTCCCTTAAAATAATAATAGTACATTTTTTTTGAAAGTGACAGATTTCCCATTGGCAGTAAAATTTTCAATTAACAGAGAAATACTACTTGATATTAAATCAGTTTAATACACATGGAAGGATGTTAACATGTCCTCATCCTAAGCTTACTGGAGTAGTTTATTTCAGGTATCAAACAAAAACTTCCAAGTGCACAAGATTAGTGATGAACTAAATGGAAACCTAAAATACAGTTCCCATAAAATCAAGAATTTACTCTAGAGGTTTCCTATTCCACTGCAATACATTCTTTATGCATAAAGAATAAATTTAGGGCTTGTAAATGGTCAGAAACATAAGCCACTTTCAGGTGATTTGGAGTAGTTCTAAGAAAAGCCACATACCATAAACCAAATGCTGTGTCTGATGAACTCAGTTGCACACTTAGAAGTACTCTCAAGCAAGACTTCCCTTTTGGTAGGTTATTGTCAAAAGTTTTATTTTAATAAACTGAGACTTTAATTTTTCAAAAAAACCCCCACAAGTATACTTTCTTCTTTTCATGGGTTTGAGTTAATACTTCAATTGTGATAGTGTGGGCAGAACACACTTCAAAGTCAGATTAATCTCCATTCAACAACCTACATTTGATACATTCATACATTTCTTTAGGCTTTGCATCCTTGTACATAGAACAGAGGTAACACAAACTTTATATTAGAAGTACTATCAGAAGGATTTAGGAGAGACTGCATATATGCAGAAGGAAGGAAATACTGGTGGCAAAATTCCACAAGGAGTAAAGTGTCTTGATTAGGATAAGGGACAACTGGAAAACAGATACAGAATATAAAATTGCTCTGTGTAATAAAGGAAGAAGAATTGATTTCACAGGTGGCTGAGAGAGAAGGACAGAAGGGACGCTGAAGCAGAGAAAAGGGAAGGACGACACAGCAAGACAGAGCAAGGCTGTGACACCCAATGGAAAGAAGTGGCAGTAAGAAGTTCCCTGTGGCCAGCCAGTCTCTGAATAATAAAAGACTAGCATGCTTTCTATTTTAAAGTCTCCCTATTCTTATAGCTAATGTATTGATGTATCTGCTGCAATTAGTGACCTCTCCCCCCAACAAAAAGGAACAAGTCTGTTGGATGAAAAAAATCTTGTCTAAAGCTGTCTTGGGCAGACAAGGGTCTCCTACGAAGTAGTGTTTTGAGGAAAACAAGAAATGTGGGCTATGTTCCAAATTTGAACTTACACAAGGTGATGAAAAGGGAACAGCTATGAGAGATAAGAAACCAGCAAGCTGGAATTCAGCAGAAACAGAGAAGATCCGAGAGACGTCTGGAAGGAAATGAAACCCCAGAGATAGAGGGGGATAGAGGTAAGAGGCAGAGTTCATTTTATTTGAATATTATGGGACCAGTAGGCTGTGAGGGGGGAAAACCAGGCTAACTTCTGGCTACATGTAATGTCAGCTCCCTTTCCTTCTGAGGAATGAATAACGTTTCATACCTCAGATACACCTGTTTTCACGCTTCTTATAACTATCACTGGAGAAGGGAATGACAACCCACTCCAGCACTCTTCCCTGGAGGATCCCATGGACAGAGAAACCTGGCAAGGCTAGTCTAGTCCATGGGGTTGCAAGAGTCGGACGCGACTTAGCGACTAAAACACCTCCACCACAACTATCACAGAAAAGAGGCTAACTTTTTAAAATGATACTAAACTAGCACGACGTTTCATTTTATCCAATATAATGGACCAAGACTGGCTGATGTGGGGAGAGGGAGGAAAAGCAGACATTTGTCAAAAACCACTTACAACTTCAGTATAACTAGATCAGAGATTCTCCAACACGTCAGATGGGGCAAATCTGTGATTTTGAGGAAGGAAAATGAGTAGTTTGGGCGAGGAAGTCAGAGAGTTAGAAGCCTTAAAATCATCTCCACAGTAAGACTGCTCAGGTCAGTTCCCTTTTGAAATATTCTGGCAACAAAGTGGCCTTTGCAAATAAATGACTAATTACCATGTTACTTTATGTTAACGAAAAAGGTTAGACATTTATGTTCAGAAATTCGAGAGGCTTAACTAAAAGACTCTTGTATTTTTTTCAAATTGTACCAAAAAAGAGTAATAAAGGACAGACTACAGGCGTGCTCTCGGTAAACAGGTGTGCAGGACTGTGTAGCCGCTCCCTTCTCTAGGGAAGGCTCCGGCCCTGCGGGGAAGGGAGTCCGGCAAGGCACGGTCCCTCGCAGCGGCTATAGCGGCACAGGTGCCCGCAACTGATCCATTTAAAACGCCCAAATAGAAACGTAGTGTATCTCGGATTCAAACCAAGGGAGTCTTTGTTAAATTGCAATTCCCTTACTACTACCTAGAAGCAGAGAGAGTGAAGGGAGCGGCATGAAATTCACATGGGAGCTTCCCACAGGCTCTCGCGTCTCCTGAGCTCCGTCAGCTTCGCACAGAGTCGCTTCTACAAAGACTGCGACTTCACCCACGAGCAACCCAGCAGGAAGGAGACCCGATTCGCAGTTTGACCGCCCTCGGCGGCGCCCCCAGCTCTCCGGGGCTCGCTCGGATGGATGTTGCAGAGCTAAGCCCTACGGCTTCGCCTGGCCCCTTTCCCCACGGGGAGCCAGCCTCCTTGCCTTCCGCCAGCAGCCGCGTCCCCCCGCTTATACCTTGACTCGGGATTCTTGCTCCGGCTCGTCCTGTCCCGGCGGGCGGGCTGGGGACTCCCGGGAGTCTGCGCTGCGAGGCGCGGACGCCCGGGCCGCTATTTGTAAACAAGCTCCACGTGCGGTCGCCCTGCGCCATTCGCATCCCGCTCAAGGCACCCGAGGCGGCGCAGCTTTCCCGCGAGCCCTCTGAGGGTTGCGATTTTTATTCCCCGTAAGAGTGGGGAGCAGCCTCGCCCACAGAGCCGAGACACTGGGAAAAGGGCTAAGACAAGGTGAGCTTGCACCGCTCCCTGCTGGCGGGCGAAGCAGCCTGCAGGTTGGAGCAGCCCCGCCCTTACCAGAAGCCACGCGACGCCCTGAGACTCCAAGGAGGTTGGGCCCGCCTCCTCCCACCAGCCCGCCCGAGACCCCGCCCCCCGAGACCCCGCCCGCGGGCCGCGCGCGCTCGCTCGCGCAGGCCCCGCCCCCTCGCCGACAAAACGTTCCTGCGGGGGCGCGCGCGTGCCCCCTAATCCCCCGCCTTCCGGCTCCGGCGGCGACGCTCGCTGCTGGCCGCCGCCGCGCCGCCGGTGTCAGCCTCCCTCGGGAGACTCCATTTGCTCTCAGATTGGTCTGGTCTCAGGCGGAGAGCGATGCCCCCGGCCCGCGGACTGGTGTGCCCGGGGCCAAGCGCCTTCTCCCTCGCTGGCTGGCTTCGGTGGTGACATCCTGGTTGCTGGCGACCACGGTGGAATCCGGGCTCCCTCTCCATGAGCAAAGACGTCCCGCGTTTCTGCGGGGAAAGGCCCTCGCTAACACGGCTGCTCTCTGACCTCTTAATTTCAGGAGGTAGGCAATTCAGGTCCCGCTCCTTGACACTGTGTGCGTAATGCCCCAAAGCAGTGTTTGTTGTATTTAGCCATCACATTCATAGGAGGCGTTAATTTTCTCAACACAGTTGCAGGATAGGTGTGGATAATGCCACAGACCCTGATATTGAACGAAAAATGTTTTTGGTATTTTCCTTTAGGTTTTCGGAGACTTGGAGTGCCTATACAACCCCCGACAGGAACTGCTTCTGTTGGCCCATCGAGGATCATCTTTCACCAGGATTGTCGTAACATCTTCACTGAGCCTTCCACCCCATACTCTCTACCATGAGTCCTGGTTTCTGCCAATGAAGTTTTTTTTTTTTTTTTTTTTTTAATGCTTTCTGTTTTAATCATGTGACACCACTTCTGGCCAGCCTTTTCCCTTTTGAGTTGCCAAACACATTAGGTAGAAGTTTGTGTCGTGTTAAAGTACAGAGTTTCTTGCTTGTCCACTCTCACCCTTGTTTGCACTGCTCACTTCTGTTCAGCTTGCCTTCTCTTGCTTGCCTATGATTTCCATAATCACTCTCTTGCGTAACCTGTAGCAGTCCTTGCCCGGGGAGGCAGCATTCCATACAGTGCACTGCCTGACAAGGATAGCAGTCAGGGGGTGAGTTTTCCCATTATAATTTCTTATTAAGTTTGCAAGTCTTGTCTTAAAAACTTTGTTCCCTAGCACATTTCTCCAAATTTGTCCACCAGTGTCTTAGTTCCTTTAACACAGAGCCTCACCCATAGGATGGCAAAAACAATTAAGTACACAATAGGACTGTTTTAGAGACCTTGCTAATACAGTATGGGTTGTCATCACCATTGAGATCACAGTTCATGAAAAGATCGTAAACTTAGGAGAAGCAAGATAGAAGATAGGTTTAATTGGAGCTAGTCTTTGTTGTTTTAAGTTTGTAAATTTTAAAAGAGCAAAGTGAAGAGAGTCACATAGGCTTGGCCTGGAAATTGGCCAACACACTGTCCATCTAGGACCTAGTGGGGCTGGAAAGGGATCTTAAAACACCATTTTAAAAATCTCATTGTGTCCAGATCTAATTGTTAAAGATCTTGTAGTAATCCTCTAAAATATTAGATACAATGTTGGGGAAACGAAAGCGTGTGGTGTTGACAATTAAGGACAAGCTTGACATTATTAAGAAATTGGAGGAGGGCATCTCTTTCAAAAAGCTTTCTGTGGTATATGGAATTGGTGAATCCACAGTTCGTGATATTAAAAAGAACAAAGAAAGGATAATAAACTATGCCAACAGTTCAGATCCTACAAGTGGGGTATCCAAACGTAAATCTATGAAGTCGTCCACATATGAAGAACTTGACAGAGTTATGATAGAGTGGTTTAACCAACAGAAAACAGATGGAATTCCAGTGTCGGGAACGATTTGTGCAAAACAAGCCAAGTTCTTTTTTGATGCTCTGGGGATGGAAGGTGATTTTAATGCATCCTCTGGCTGGCTGACTCGATTCAAGCAGCGCCATGGTATTCCAAAGGCTGCTGGTAAAGGAACAAAATTAAAAGGAGATGAAACTGCTGCCAGTGAGTTTTGTGGTAACTTTCAGGCATTCGTTGAGAGAGAGAATCTACAACCAGAACAAATTTATGGTGCTGATCAAACTGGATTGTTCTGGAAATGTCTGCCATCAAGGACATTAGCTCTTGAAACTGAGCAGAGTTCTTCTGGTTATAGATCAAGCAGAGAGAGAATTATTATTATGTGTTGTGCAAATGCCACTGGTTTACACAAACTTAATCTTTGTGTTGTGGGAAAAGCAAAAAAACCTCGTGCATTCAAAGGAGCTGACCTTTCAAACCTTCCTGTCACTTATTTCAGTCAAAAAAGTGCATGGATAGAACATTCTGTTTTCAGACAGTGGTTTGAAAAATACTTTGTGCCACAGGTACAGAAGCATTTGACATCCAAGGGGCTTCTAGAAAAAGCAGTGCTCCTTTTGGACTTTCCTCCAGCACATCCAAATGAAGAATTGTTGAGTTCAAATGATGGCAGAATAATTGTGAAATATTTACCACCAAATGTCACAAGTCTCATTCAACCTATGAGCCAAGGGGTTCTAGCCACAGTAAAAAGATACTACCGAGCAGGACTTCTCCAGAAATACATGGATGAAGGAATTGACCCCAGAATGTTCTGGAAGAACTTGACAGTGTTAGATGCAATTTATGAAGTGTCACGAGCTTGGAACATGATAAAGTCAAGTACCATAACCAAAGCATGGAAAAAACTTTTCCCTGGCCCTGAAGAGAATTCAGGCATGAACATTGATGAAGGAGCCATTTTAGCAGCTAACTTAGCAACAGTTTTACAGAACACAGAAGACTGTGAACATGTTGACCTTGAAAATATTGATCAGTGGTTTGACTCTCGGAGTAATGATTCAAGCTGTCAGGTCCTGACTGACAGTGAAGGTGTGGAGGACCAGGCCAGGACTGCCGAGACCAAGCCTTGCAGTAAGACTAGAAAAACAGAACTGAATCCAGAGAAGCATATTAGCCATAAAGCTGCACTTGAATGGACCGAAAATTTACTAGATTATCTAGAACAACAAGATGACATGCTTCTGTCTGATAAACTGGTATTGCGAAGGCTTCGAACCATAATAAGAAGAAAACAGAAGATCCAGAATAACAAAAGTCATTAATAAGGCTCTTAAGAGTTTCCGTGTATTTGAACCTTTGTGACTTTATCTGCAGTGGAACTTAATTTCTTATCTGAAGTGCTGTGGATTTCAAAGCCAAATGCATTTTATAAATGACTTTAGAATTAGATGCCATTTTGGATTACATAAATTACTGCACTTGAATGTCGATTCTAGGAAGTTGACATGTACCTTGTTTGTCTACTGTTCCTAATCTGTATTGTACTAATTTAGATCGTAAGGTACCTGAGGCCAGGGCGCCTTGTCTGTTTTGTGCCTGAATGTCATTGTCTAATAGAGGACCACGCATACTATAGGCAATCAATAAATCTTTCTTAAATTGAATTTTAATGACTTTCTCTGAACTTCAGTTTCCAAACTGAAATACGTTGTGTGTGTGGCGGGGGGTAAGTTTCTATGTCAATGATTTTTTCTACCTGCTGAAAATTGTAGAACTCAGCAAAGATTATACTTGAAGTACATGTATTTCACTGTGAAAGCAGAGAACTTAAGGAAAATAGTTTAAAGCCTGAAATATGGCATTCTGTACTGACAGTATTTGGACAGCCAGAAGTTCAGATTAGCTGTCTCTGAGTGTAATGAGGGAAGAAGAAAATCAGGTTAACACGTCCTCGGAAAGGGCTTGTGCTTCACTTTTATTTCATGTGACAGTAGGGAGAGTTCCTTCATAGTTGTGGAAAGAATGCCATCACTCTTCCAGAAAAATAGATTTCATTTTCCAAATCATAGCTGTTAGAAGAGAGTGAGGGTTAAATTGTATTATCTGTCATTTTGATCCTTTATTAGTAGAGATATGTCAGTAGTTTTTAATAAGCTATTTGATATAACACTTTAAAGCTTCCTAGTACATCATTTACATTCCCCATAAGAATTAATACTGGGAATATAAGCAAACATCGCATTTGTGGGACCATCACATGAACAATGGATTGACGTTAAATCAAACCTGAGAAACAGCCTACACTGCTGAGGGGCCATGAGCAAGTTACTTAACCCATCTGTAAAATAGGAATAATACCTGCCTGCAGGAGTTTTTGTGAGGAATACATGAGTTAATAAATGGATTTTAAAGTCACAGAGACTTAGAAAAGGACCTGGCTCAGAATAAGTTCTCAGAGTGTTAGCTACTGTTACTGAGTTGCAGGAACAATGAGTTTCAGAAGTGTGCTCAGCGGATTCCTTATGTAGCTACATTTTAAAGGGAGGTGAGTTAAGAGATGCAAGTGACTAGATTCAGGTGAAATACAATCATAATGTATTTCAGTGAAAGCTGGAAGGTTAATCCAATTTAGAAGTCATTTCCTGACCATCTACTGCTAGGCACAATGGGGTATGCAGGCATATTTAAGACATCTTAGTTTGAATTATAAAAGGAAATGGGAATGGAATTACAGTTTCTTTGCTCCAGGCCTGCTAATAACATACATAGTGGCTTTGTTCATAGAATCTGTTACTAATATTGGCCTCATTCACTGAAGTAATAAAATATCTCTAAAGCAGATAAAATAGCAGTTAGCAGAAGACTTAAAATATCAAACTAAACTAACAGATCAGTAGAACATCAGAGCAAAAGAAATGTCACAGGAGACTTTACAGTAATTAGGTTCAACCATATATAGGGAGGTTTGTTGTGATTGATTTGAGATTTTAGAAGCTCTGACAGTCCGTCATGAGGACTGTTAGAGCTCAGAATTCTGCCTTTTGACAAAGCAGAAATTTTAAGTTCGAGAGAGGCCTTTTCAGACAACCTCTAAGAAGATATTTTCTTTGAGAGAATTCATAAATTATTATTAATACATATTTCATCTTCTAAAAAGGCCTGAGGAAATGAAACTTTATGCAGATAAGCCCTGAAGCTGTTTGTCTTTGTGGAGGCAAACGGATTCTGAAACCTGGAAATGACATGTTTGAATACTGCTTTGCATTTTTCACACACAGAGCTTTTTTGCTAACAAAAACTTCTCAAACTTCTTTGAGTCATGACATTGAAATGGTTTAATTCTGTTTTATCATAATAATGATAATAAATGGTGCATTCTAATTCCATAATTGTAATTCAAAAAAGTTTTTCCTTTCCAGGTATTGTTGTACTAATTATATTCTCTAGGACAACACATTGTGTTATGTTGGTTCACCCATGCTCCTAATATGTATCCTAGTTTAAGAAGCCCAGAAATAATGTGCTCTCATTTGACTTTGTGCACTGTAAAGAAAAATATCCACAAATTTATTTTTAAATAAATTTATAAATGGAAGTTGATATATTTTCCATTTATAAAAGTGCTTATTTTTTTAGAGGATTTGTAAGACTAACAGCACTCAGACCAAATGGAAAGTGTTTGGCAACTGTGAGTATACTTTAAAAAAAATTGTGTAGTGGTAACATTTACTATTTCATAATTCAATTTCAGAGAATAATATAGGAGTTGACTGGAAATCTTTGAGTGCTTGGTAAATATAATAGAGTTGGCAAGGCCCGGATCAGTGCCACAGTCATTTCAAGCAGAATTATAGGATTATAATGCCACTCTTGTCCTGGGATTCCTTTTTGGTTTCGATCTAGCTTCAGACTGAACTCTCCGGTCACTTCATCATGCATTTTCCTGACTTAGTAAGATCATGGACTAAGTGGCACAGCAGACATGAAGCAGGGCACAGCTATTTAGGTCACGGTCTCAGAGACCCTCTGGCTCCAGTGCTGTGGCCAGAGCCACACAACATACTACAAATCAAAGCTAGGACCTGCGTTCCAAATTTAGCCTGCCTTCAGGAGTACTAGGTCCACTTACTAATACTTTCAGAAAGTTGACCTTTTCTCATTTAAACGTATGCTTTAGCTCCATCCTAAGCAAAATCATAGGTCTTCTGTGCCAGCTGCAGTTTCTTTCTAGTTCAGATAAATATAAACTTAAAAAAAAATAACCATCTGTAACCCCAAATTATTTTATAGATATCATTGGCACACTTTGTGAAGAGCTTCCCTGGTGGCTCAGTGGTAAAGAATCTCCTGCCACTGAAGGAGATGTGGGTTCCATCCCTGATCCGGGAAGATCCCCTGGAGAAGGAAATGGCCACCCACCCCAGTATTCTTGCCTGGGAAATCCCATGGACAGGGGAGCCTGGCGGGCTACAGTCCATGGGATCGCAAAGAATTAGATATGACTTAGCAACTCCAGTACTCTTGCCTGGAAAATCCCATGGACAGAGGAGCCTGATAGGTTACAGTCCATGGGGTTGCAAAGAGTCGGACACGACTGAAAGATTTCACTTAGCAACTGAGCAACAACACTGAAACTCTGGCCAAGCAGAATGAGGGTGGTGGTTGTTATACAGTAGCTAAGTTGTGTCCGACTCTTTGTGACCCCATGGACTGTGTAGCCCACCAGGGTCCTCGGTCCAAATACCAGCTTCTCTGTCTTCTCCTTAGATAACCTTGACAACTTTCCAGACCTCTCTGAACCCCAAGTTTCCTCATATGTAAAAGGGTTGCAGGCTAAATGGGCACACTCCAAGCATTCATAAACGCCACTGTTAGGCACCTAGGGCTGTTCATGGACAACCCCTGGTCTCCAGGCTTGGCCTGGAGAATGGCGGCTCTGTGCAGACCTCCAGGNTGCCTGAATGTCATTGTCTAATAGAGGACCACGCATACTATAGGCAATCAATAAATCTTTCTTAAATTGAATTTTAATGACTTTCTCTGAACTTCAGTTTCCAAACTGAAATACGTTGTGTGTGTGGCGGGGGGTAAGTTTCTATGTCAATGATTTTTTCTACCTGCTGAAAATTGTAGAACTCAGCAAAGATTATACTTGAAGTACATGTATTTCACTGTGAAAGCAGAGAACTTAAGGAAAATAGTTTAAAGCCTGAAATATGGCATTCTGTACTGACAGTATTTGGACAGCCAGAAGTTCAGATTAGCTGTCTCTGAGTGTAATGAGGGAAGAAGAAAATCAGGTTAACACGTCCTCGGAAAGGGCTTGTGCTTCACTTTTATTTCATGTGACAGTAGGGAGAGTTCCTTCATAGTTGTGGAAAGAATGCCATCACTCTTCCAGAAAAATAGATTTCATTTTCCAAATCATAGCTGTTAGAAGAGAGTGAGGGTTAAATTGTATTATCTGTCATTTTGATCCTTTATTAGTAGAGATATGTCAGTAGTTTTTAATAAGCTATTTGATATAACACTTTAAAGCTTCCTAGTACATCATTTACATTCCCCATAAGAATTAATACTGGGAATATAAGCAAACATCGCATTTGTGGGACCATCACATGAACAGTGGATTGACGTTAAACCTGAGAAACAGCCTACACTGCTGAGGGACCATGAGCAAGTTACTTAACCCATCTGTAAAATAGGAATAATACCTGCCTGCAGGAGTTTTTGTGAGGAATACATGAGTTAATAAATGGATTTTAAAGTCACAGAGACTTAGAAAAGGACCTGGCTCAGAATAAGTTCTCGGAGTGTTAGCTACTGTTACTGAGTTGCAGGAACAATGAGTTTCAGAAGTGTGCTCAGCGGATTCCTTATGTAGCTACATTTTAAAGGGAGGTGAGTTAAAAGAGATGCAAGTGACTAGATTCAGGTGAAATACAATCATAATGTATTTCAGTGAAAGCTGGAAGGTTAATCCAATTTAGAAGTCATTTCCTGACCATCTACTGCTAGGCACAATGGGGTATGCAGGCATATTTAAGACATCTTAGTTTGAATTATAAAAGGAAATGGGAATGGAATTACAGTTTCTTTGCTCCAGGCCTGCTAATAACATACATAGTGGCTTTGTTCATAGAATCTGTTACTAATATTGGCCTCATTCACTGAAGTAATAAAATATCTCTAAAGCAGATAAAATAGCAGTTAGCAGAAGACTTAAAATATCAAACTAAACTAACAGATCAGTAGAACATCAGAGCAAAAGAAATGTCACAGGAGACTTTACAGTAATTAGGTTCAACCATATATAGAGAGGTTTGTTGTGATTGATTTGAGATTTTAGAAGCTCTGACAGTCCGTCATGAGGACTGTTAGAGCTCAGAATTCTGCCTTTTGACAAAGCAGAAATTTTAAGTTCGAGAGAGGCCTTTTCAGACAACCTCTAAGAAGATATTTTCTTTGAGAGAATTCATAAATTATTATTAATACATATTTCATCTTCTAAAAAGGCCTGAGGAAATGAAACTTTATGCAGATAAGCCCTGAAGCTGTTTGTCTTTGTGGAGGCAAACGGATTCTGAAACCTGGAAATGACATGTTTGAATACTGCTTTGCATTTTTCACACACAGAGCTTTTTTGCTAACAAAAACTTCTCAAACTTCTTTGAGTCATGACATTGAAATGGTTTAATTCTGTTTTATCATAATAATGATAATAAATGGTGCATTCTAATTCCATAATTGTAATTCAAAAAAGTTTTTCCTTTCCAGGTATTGTTGTACTAATTATATTCTCTAGGACAACACATTGTGTTATGTTGGTTCACCCATGCTCCTAATATGTATCCTAGTTTAAGAAGCCCAGAAATAATGTGCTCTCATTTGACTTTGTGCACTGTAAAGAAAAATATCCACAAATTTATTTTTAAATAAATTTATAAATGGAAGTTGATATATTTTCCATTTATAAAAGTGCTTATTTTTTTAGAGGATTTGTAAGACTAACAGCACTCAGACCAAATGGAAAGTGTTTGGCAACTGTGAGTATACTTTAAAAAAAATTGTGTAGTGGTAACATTTACTATTTCATAATTCAATTTCAGAGAATAATATAGGAGTTGACTGGAAATCTTTGAGTGCTTGGTAAATATAATAGAGTTGGCAAGGCCCGGATCAGTGCCACAGTCATTTCAAGCAGAATTATAGGATTATAATGCCACTCTTGTCCTGGGATTCCTTTTTGGTTTCGATCTAGCTTCAGACTGAACTCTCCGGTCACTTCATCATGCATTTTCCTGACTTAGTAAGATCATGGACTAAGTGGCACAGCAGACATGAAGCAGGGCACAGCTATTTAGGTCACGGTCTCAGAGACCCTCTGGCTCCAGTGCTGTGGCCAGAGCCACACAACATACTACAAATCAAAGCTAGGACCTGCGTTCCAAATTTAGCCTGCCTTCAGGAGTACTAGGTCCACTTACTAATACTTTCACAAAGTTGACCTTTTCTCATTTAAACGTATGCTTTAGCTCCATCCTAAGCAAAATCATAGGTCTTCTGTGCCAGCTGCAGTTTCTTTCTAGTTCAGATAAATATAAACTTAAAAAAAAATAACCATCTGTAACCCCAAATTATTTTATAGATATCATTGGCACACTTTGTGAAGAGCTTCCCTGGTGGCTCAGTGGTAAAGAATCTCCTGCCACTGAAGGAGATGTGGGTTCCATCCCTGATCCAGGAAGATCCCCTGGAGAAGGAAATGGCCACCCACCCCAGTATTCTTGCCTGGGAAATCCCATGGACAGGGGAGCCTGGCGGGCTACAGTCCATGGGATCGCAAAGAATTAGATATGACTTAGCAACTCCAGTACTCTTGCCTGGAAAATCCCATGGACAGAGGAGCCTGATAGGTTACAGTCCATGGGGTTGCAAAGAGTCGGACACGACTGAAAGATTTCACTTAGCAACTGAGCAACAACACTGAAACTCTGGCCAAGCAGAATGAGGGTGGTGGTTGTTATACAGTAGCTAAGTTGTGTCCGACTCTTTGTGACCCCATGGACTGTGTAGCCCACCAGGGTCCTCGGTCCAAATACCAGCTTCTCTGTCTTCTCCTTAGATAACCTTGACAACTTTCCAGACCTCTCTGAACCCCAAGTTTCTTCATATGTAAAAGGGTTGCAGGCTAAATGGGCACACTCCAAGCATTCATAAACGCCACTGTTAGGCACCTAGGGCTGTTCATGGACAACCCCTGGTCTCCAGGCTTGGCCTGGAGAATGGCGGCTCTGTGCAGACCTCCAGGCCTGAGCATCCTTGCTGGGGTCTAGGGCACTGCCTTATCACGGGGAATGTTCTCTGGGGTGCCTGCACAAGTGAGAGGGCAGTGCTGAATTCCTCAGAACCTAAGAATACAGTGTGTGCCGTCAGTCGCCATAAGGCCTCATCCAGCAGTCAAAACACTGGGGTGGCGGGGGAGTCCCTTCTTTAGCAGTGGCCTGGGATAACAGGGCTCACAGAGAAATGGGTTCTTCCAAGCAGCTGAAGGCATCCTTGTGAGATGATGAGCTTGTATGCTAAAGGCAGAAATGCAAACTGCTTGTGTAAACAGGGGAACCTGGAGGAGCAGACTGGCACCCGGTCAGAAAGCAGCACTATCAGCACAGTCCCCCACGTAACGATGAGTCCAGGGTCACTGGGCCTGGTTTGCTCAGCAGCATCCCTGGTTTATGTGACTGTCCGGTGTGTTACAATGCCCTTTTTACTCTCAAATGTCCCAGCTTAGAAGAGAAATTAGATGGTTTCCCTACCGAGACCCTGAGAAGGGGTCTTCATCTGCCCCAGGTGACACAGTCACTAGGCTGCCAAGAAGGAAGTAGAAGCTGCTTCTCTCAGCTCCGACAGTGTGGCCTAGTGGCCACGGGTAGGGGCTTCCCCCAGTCTGCACCTCCGAGGGCTGGATGGCAATCCCAATCCCACTCCATGCTGGAGTCCAGCCCAGCGCCTGCTTGCTTGATACAGGTGGGAGGACCCTCACTGAGATTCTGTCTCCTGGAGGACAAGGAGCACTCCCAGTTCATGTCCTGAATGCTATGTACCAGGCATGTGTGATCCTTAATACCAATTTGGGGATGCATAATACCTCTTTCAGAGGGAGTTCTCAAAGGAAGCTGGCAGAGACCCAACCAAACACTGCTGTCTGAGACAAGGACAGGGATCACAGCACTTGCAGGAAGCGGAGGTCCTCTTTACACCGCCACCGCTGCTGCTGCTGCTACTAAGTCACTTTAGTCGTGACACCGCCACTACCCCCTCGGATATCCAGATTGCAGGAATCTATGAGGCTCTCCGCCAAGGTCTTCCTTAAAACCACCTTTAGCTGAGTGTGTGTCATTCTAGAGAATACATCCACCAGCATCATTCCCCAGGCAGCTGCATATCACTGTAAATCTATCAGGCTCAGAAAAATCCTTCAATGTAGCTCCATGCAACTGACAGGCACAGTCATCATGCTGCTGCTGCTGCTGCTGCTGCTGCTGCTGCTAAGTCGCTTCAGTTGTGTCCGACTCTGTGCGACCTCATAGACGGCAGCCCAGCAGGCTCCCCCGTCCCTGGGATTCTCCAGGCAAGAACACTGGAGTGGGTTGCCATTTCCTTTTCCAATGCATTAAAGTGAAAAGTGAAAGTGAAGTCGCTCAGTCGTGTCCGACTCTTAGCGACCCCATGGACTGCAGCCCACCAGGCTCCTCCGTCCATGGGATTTTCCAGACAAGAGTACTGGAGTGGGGTGGCATTGCCTTTTCTGCAGTCATCATGAGGGCATCTTTTAAATTTTCTTCTGATCAAAAGATCAGATTTGGGGGAAGAAGTAGATCAACCATGCCTCCTTCCTCTTGTTGCCAGGGTGGGCAACATCCTTTCTACGTGGAAATCACTGGGGGTGGGGGCACTGGAGCCCGTCCTTGTTCCTGACTCTCCTCCTCCTCCTGGTCTAGGTTGCCCCAAACTTGTCTGGCTTGTGTACCCATGTCAAGAGAGTACTTGTTTAGGATATTTAGAAAGCCAGAAACAAAAGGTGCTATAAATGCATAATGAAATGGGTAAGGCATACTGTCTTCCACATTTTTTGGTTAACCTAAAGATGGATATGAACATACTTAGTGTAGTTCTTTTGTGGAATTTTAGGTGTAATTTAGGAATATCTCTAGAACTTCAAACACAGACCTTTGGGTGTTTGTATGTCCATAGTGACTCTGTAATGAATGGCTAATATCACTGTAGCTAATTAAATCACTGGGGGATATGATATATTAGGCTTACTATACAGATATTAAACAAATCAGTGAGATTTTGGAACATTTAACTTTTTTCTTGAAGAGAAAAAATTGTAACACTCCGCCTCATTAATGTGTGAAGTAACTATCAAGAGTGCTTTTATTCTCAAGAGAAACCTTAATAGCTGAACTTAAAACCAAATCATGTGTAATTTCTTTTAAGACCAACAGATACCCATTTTTTTTCCTACATTTCAGAATATGTTGATCATCTGGAACTTACTTACCAAGAAAACACAATTACCTTTGAACCTAAGAAAAGAAAGCCTAAAGAAAACAGTTCTTTTTTTCAATCCATTGAAGCAATTGATTAAAAAAAAAAAAGTCATATAACAGAATAAAATCTTAAAGATACTATTTTTTCTAAATGAGAAATGCATATAAACTTGCTGTGTTAATTTATTTTGATAGAAAACCCAGATTTTTTATATTACTTTTTTGGCTTTAAAAATGTAACTTAAAAGATGAATTCAATAGGAATGTTGATAATCTGTGTGATCTAATCCAAACTAACATAGTGTAAGCTGTTTCAATGTAATAATCATGACACAAAGCTGACTCACAAAGTTTTTTTTTTTTTTTATTGTTATTGTTGGACAATTTGTAGAGAACAGTATTTCCATTTTTTGATTTTTGTTTCCCCCAAAATCAGATTTTGGGGGCCATTTGCTAACTTATTTTAGTGTTTAGGGGAGTTTGTGTCTCCCCTCATTGTATTAATAAGATATTTTACCTTACCATATGAAATACCTAAATTACTTTTCTATAAAAACTAGAGAATGAAGGGTTTTCTCCTGCACTACACAAATATGCAGTACCATAAACTATACTCACCAATTAAATTGGCACAAAGTGTAATAAAAATGTTTCCACCATGAGAAAAACTACTGTATTTCACTGATTCTAAAGATGAACATTTTAATACCTGCAAAACTGGGATACTTCTTACAACCAATCATGTCTTACAGTTAGTTGACAGCGTTTGTCTTTCTTCGTGGTATGTAAAATAGTTATATCTTTTAAGTTGTATGAAATATAAATTTTTTTGTAAATCGCCTTTTTTTTGAAAATAGAACTAGAGGTAATGATGTACATAAAAACTGCATTTAATAGATATGTTTTAATAAAAGCATATTATATGAACATACAAAAGTTAGATATTTAAAAGGTAATCTAACTTCAGAAATTTTTTTCATAATGCTATTGATTGCTCTTGCATAGACTTGTGTTTTACTAAGTTAGGAGTAAAGATAAGGTAATCCTTTTAACTATTGCATGTTTTTTAAATGCATACTATTTTATTTCATTTAAGTAAACTGTAGAGCTATCAAAGTGTAGCCAAATAGTGATTTTTACTGGTCAAACTTCTAATGATTTATATGTTAATCATTAAAAGATTAAATTATATAAAATTTATTATGTATTTTAAAAATAAATTATATAAAAATAAATCATTAAAAATTAACTTATATGTGAATTAATTATGTTAAATTTATACATTAAGAATAACACATTTTGTTTGTTTATATGTTCTATCCATGTAAGTTAACATAATAGGTTTTTGTTTTTCTGTAACTAATTCATATTTCCTTAGTTTTAACCTAATATTATTTTCTATTCCTGGATCTCATCACATTACATTTAGTTTTCATATCTCTCTAGGCTCCTCTTGGCTGTAACAAAATAAATTATATACAAATAAATCATTAAAAATTAACTTATATGTGAATTAATTATGTTAAATTTATACATTATTTAAGAATAACACATTTTGTTTGTTTATATGTTCTATCCATGTAACTTAACATAATAGGTTTTTGTTTTTCTGTAACTAATTCATATTTCCTTAGTTTTAACCTAATATTGTTTTCTATTCCTGGATCTCATCACATTACATTTAGTTTTCATATCTCTCTAGGCTCCTCTTGGCTGTAACAGTTTCTCAGAATGTATTTGTTTTGATGACATTGACAGTTTTGAGGAGTAGTGATCAGGTATGTTGTACGCTGTCCGTATACCCTGTACCTATTCCATAATTTGTTGTTCTTTGTGCATTCTTTGCCTATTCTAACACAAAGCAGATTGTGAAAGTGTCTGATTAAAGATACATTATCGAGAAATAAAATATGAGAGGAAGATAAATTTTGATGAGGACAGGGAAGGCTTCTTGCCGTTGAAACAGTTAGTTGAGTCTTCAGTGGGATCGGGGGAATAAATATGAGGAATGCAGATTACCTTCTAGTAACAAACGAATATGATTCCAACATGATGTGTATTAAAGGTGTGATTACAGTATTGGTATCAAGTTTGGTAGGAGCCAGGAGGGTATTTTCCCCTCCTGACACCAAAATACACAGTGTTCTCTCCGTCTGACACTAACTAGACGCCCTGCAGTTCTGACCCAGCTCATGGAGCCAGGCCCCACAGGCTTAAGGGCTCAGCTCCACAAGACTGCCCTCACTTATGATGTTAGTGGCAAGTATCAGGACCCCAGGTTACTCTCACTTCTGTCTGACTTGACTACAAAACTGGGGGCTCCCACAACCCCCCAAGTACTATTACACTTTATTTTAAAGGATACAAATGAACAGTCAGATGTAGTGACATGTAGGGTAAGGTCCAGAAGGGTCCTAAGAATAGGAGCCTCTGTCCCTGTGGAGGTGGGCAGGCCACCCTCCTGGTACATGGATGTGTTTCCCAGGTTGAAAGCTTCCTGAACCCTGTTGCTTAGGGGCTTCTAATGGAGCTTTAATCCTACAAACCCGGCATGGCTGGTTAAATCAATGGCCATTGATTTTTAACTTAATTTCCAGTGCCTTCCTTTACCCCAGGGTTGGGAGATGGGTCTGAAAGTCCCAAGCTTCTAATAAAAGCAGCCCCCACTCTGAAGCTATCTAGGGGCCCCCAAAGAGTCATCTCTTTAGAATAATTAGGAAATTTAAAAGAATAGAGGAAAAATAGAGAATGAAAAGATAAAAGTAGAGAAGCACATGTAAATGTTTGAAGGAGTAAGACTAAAAATAGGGGACTGAAATGCAGGCAGAGATGAGCAGGTACCCGTCTTTTGAAGGAGAAGCTTGGAGAAGGAGGTACCCCTCAGAGCCATTATCATCATCTTATTTGCAAGTGCTGTTAAATGATGTATGTATACATGGCAGAGCTGTGGTTAAAAATCAAGACATTCAAGAACACTACAAGTGGTGCTGGGCTATTGCTTAGCTTTCTACTTCTAGACTTTTCTATTCCAGTTAAGCCCGTTTGTTCTCCTTTTGAGCCCTACCCGACACTCTGAATCTAGATTTGGTGTTAGAATGCCTCCTTAGGTAGCTGATTTTAACTCTCTCGGTCCTTTTTGCTGCTATTTCTGTAAATGTAACCTTGCCCTCTTTTGTGGCTGACAGTTATATCTTCTTTCCGCTTACTACTCATCACTGGATAATTTGTTTCACTAGTGCTTTTTTTGTAACCCCTCCAATGAAACCCAATAACTTTAAGCTCCAGGACAGCAAGGACTTTGAAAGCCTTGACAATTTTTGTATATCCAGAATACAAAATAGTCCTGGCACGAAAGATTGGCTGAAACAATAGATCAGTACCATACAGAGCACTATATTTATGGTTTAGATAAAAGTTCTGTCCTCTAGCATTTCACAGTAACGACATGGGGCTGCATCATCCACTCAAGTAACTACAGTAAAGAATTATTTAATAAAAGCCAGAGAGAAAGGAGAAAAGGTCCCATAAAGTTGGGACTACAAAAGACTTACATCTTCAGTGAAAAGAAATTAGAAATAAACTTGTGGCACAGGGGGCTTCCATTGTGGCTCAACTGGTAAAGAATCCACCTGCAATGTGGGAGACAGGTTCAATCCCTGGGTTGGGAAGATCCCCTGGAGAAGAGAAAGGCAACCCAGTATTCTGGCCTAGAGAATTTCATGGACTGTATAGTCCATGGGGTTGCAAAGAGTCGGACACGACTGAGCGACTTTCACTTTAACTTTTCACTTTGTGGCACAGGGGGAGCAACAAGAAAACTCTCCTGCATTGACCCTGTTACTGGGTGAGAGGAACCAAAATATCTTCCCTGAGAATCTGTAAACATGAGCCTGACTTTGTGTAGGTTTCCAATATAAATTTCCTCTATCTAGACCATCCAGCTGACAATTTAATGTAGGTAGTGTGGGTTGCAGAATGTTGGTAGGAATGAACATAATCCCCTCTGAAGGGATACAACTTTAACACCATCCTTAAAAAATTTTCACGGATAAAGTCCCAAAGAACAAGATCTCACAAGACACTTTAAGAGCCAGCAGAAACAACCAAGGGCAGCAGCAGACTCACTGAGACTACTTATGGGAATCGCTATAGAATGCAAACACAGCAAACTTTAGCTTATGCAAAGAGAGGCTTTAAACTATGAGCAAGAAATAGGAGACTTAAAGATCAAGCAGATTTGGAAAGGAACTAAAGAGAACTTTGAAAACTAAAATATAGTTATCAATATAATATTTACAGGTAAATCATGATGACCCTTAGCAGAGCAGGATCATTGAGGGATGGAGGCAGAATCCAGTAACAATCAGTTGAAGAGGTAATGACAGTAAATGCGTTATGTGGGGCTTCCAGGTGGCTCAGTGAAAGAATCCACTTGCCAGTCAATGCAGGAGATGGAGGAGAAGAGAGTTCAATCCCTGGGTCAGGAAGATAACACTAGTGAAGAAAATGGCAACTCACTGCAGTATTCTTGCTTGGAGAATCCCATGGACAGAGGAGCCTGGTGGGCTACCATCCATGGGGTGGCAAACAGTTGGAAATGACTGAGCAAACACACACACATGATTTTCTGTGTGTGTGTGATGTTTTACAGTTTAAAAATATTAAACAGATGATAATGAGAGAAGAAAAATTAGAATGGTAAGTACAAACTAATTCTAGTATCTTTCAGTGGTGGTGAACACTGATGGTGAGGAGGGGAATCTCTTCCTCCATCAGTATATCTCATTACTCCCAGATACCAAGTCTATTTCCTTCTCTTTACCTAAAGGAAAATGGGAGTTGGTCAAAAGAGAGGAGGAGCGAAAAGATGAGGAAAAGGGGAAAAAGAATAGGAATGAAACAAAGGGGAATTGAGGAAGGCGAGACCCATGTGGCCACATCGAGTGAGCCCCTTGGCCCTGTGCCGGACTTCGTGACAATGTCTCCAAAGTCGTGGAAGACAAATGAGGAACATGTGAAGCACATTCTAAAGCAACTGCCTTGAAAATTAACATTAAGACAGTTTTTTCCACTGTAAATCATAAATTTCACTTAAAAATGTTAATGCTAATCTAAGTTTCCTTTTCAGCCTACTATGCTGGATTTGAACCTAACTGAAAGCGACAAGCTCCACTCTGCAAACCTTGAAATATCCCTACCTCTTAAAAATAAAAAGCGTAAAGTAGGACATTCAGTTGTCAACATAAATTACTTTTCTTTTTTTTTTTTTTTTGGCTTTAAAACACCACAGCCTGTGCCTCTCAGAGGCAGGCCTAGGGTGAGGGGAAAGAGAGGAAGCCCACCGTTAGAGTTCATAGATCTATAGAAACAATTCATCTTGATTTTGTAGGGCAAAGGATTAAACATTTATTCTCTCCAACTACTCCGAATGTAGTTTAAAGTCAGGTAATATTGAAACAGGGTTTCCCAGGTGGCTCAGTGGTAAAGAATATGCAGAAGACACAAGTTTGATTCCTGGGTCGGGAAGACCCCCTGGAGAAGAAAATGGCAACTCACTCCAGTGTTCTNTATAGAAACAATTCATCTTGATTTTGTAGGGCAAAGGATTAAACATTTATTCTCTCCAACTACTCCGAATGTAGTTTAAAGTCAGGTAATATTGAAACAGGGTTTCCCAGGTGGCTCAGTGGTAAAGAATATGCAGAAGACACAAGTTTGATTCCTGGGTCGGGAAGACTCCCTGGAGAAGAAAATGGCAACTCACTCCAGTGTTCTTGCTTGGAAAATCCCATGGACAGAGGAGCCTGGCAGGCTACAATCCATGGTGTTGCACAGAGTTGGACATGACTTAACAACTAAACAACAATATTGAAAAGCACAATTTTTAGACAAATCAAACAGGTATGTCCATTTCAATTCTTTACAAAACAGCAAGTCAAAGCATTTTTCAAATAAAAAGATAATATAACTAAAATTAGAAGCAATATTTCTCAATCTGGATGATCATTCTCCCACTTTATTTTACAAAGTACTTTAGAATGACCATCACATTTTCTCCATATTGTGCTTCTGCCTAAAAAGCAGCCTGACTTGCATTGTTATATTCATTATGACTCTTCATAATGCAAGCATCATGCTGCTGCTGCTGCTAAGTCACTTCAGTCGTGTCTGACTCTGTGTGACCCCATAGACGGCAGCCCACCAGGCTCCCCCATCCCTGGGATTCTCCAGGCAAGAACACTGGAGTGGGTTGCCATTTCCTTCTCCAATGCATGAAAGAGAAAAGTGAAAGTGAAGTCGCTCAGTCTGTCCGACTGTTAGCGACCCCATGGACTGCAGCCCACCAGGCTACTCCGTCCATTGGATTTTCCAGGCAAGAGTACTGGGGTGGGGTGCCATTGCATTATAATTCAACCCATACTGGTTTAAAAGGAGGAATGCAATAGGTTATTAGGTACTAGATTTGAAAGTCCAGGGGGGAGCGTGGCTTTAGGTGTGGCTTGATTAAGGACTCTACCCATGTTCATAGTGTCCATCTTTGTGATCAGCATTCTTAAGTCAGCTTCACCCCCATTTCTGTGATAGCTTCTTGTTGAGCTCCAAGACCCATGCTCTCATAGCATCAAATCCACCTCCAGCAAATGTCTCCGCATCCCTAATTGTCTCTGATAACTTATGGTGTGTGCCTAAGCCTGAACTGTGGCCAGCAGAAGGGTCCACTGCCTGGCTTAACCCAATCAGTGCCCACATCTCTCAAGCTTAGGGCAGGGACTGTCCCTTCTAAACAGCATTGCTAAGTGTGGAAGAGAGATGTTTTCCAGTAAAACTGGGATGACAATTAACTTGATATTTTAGGAGGAGGAATGGATGCTAAAGTTTGCTCTGAAAAAATATTGAAAAAGTAAACTTTTATATTTTCTCTCATTTTGAGATTTTCCACATTCACACCCTTCCCCTCCATGTTCAGTTATTACTTTACTCTTGCATAGCAAGACCTTGCTTTCTAAAGCAAGGCTCATTGTTCATACATATTTGGCGTCAACCTTCAATGGCAAATATATTGTCAGTCAATAAAAAATAAACTCCAAGGACGGGGTTCTCACTTTGACATATCAGTTTGTATTGAGCCTGAAATTTTAGAAGAATAAAGTATTAAATGTAAAGTCTATATAGAATAATGCTGACTTAAGTAAAATGTTACTCAATATACAGTGTTAGAGAACAAAAGAGCTTTAATTATTTATCAGTTATAAATTTGGATGATCTTTTCATGCTCATTCCTATCCATCAACATAGAAAATAGAAATGTGAAATCTAATGCCACCAACAAGAATTTTATTTTTATATAAACCAGTTTAAATGATAAATATAAGTATCCAAGCATATTTTACTTGTATATTTTGATCAAGACATATTTTCCTTTTTTTTAATTTATTCATTCAGCACATAAATCAAGTACTTCCTAAATTCCGGGTACTCTTTTAGGAATTGGGAATACAAGATTAAATGCTTTTTTATATCACTCACAGTGGAATCCCAGTCATCTACCCACAATAAAAGTAATTTTATTTGATGGATTATAAGGAAAGAGGAGTTATAGATATGAAAACGAACATAAAATTGTTATCATTTCCAGCATAGCAAGGGTAATAGTCTGGCTTCCAGGAGAAGGAACTAGTTTTATTTAGGCACATAAAATCTCAATCTGAAAGGAAAAATTTTCTGTTTGGGATTAGAATGGTGTTCAAAGTTTTCTCTATCACCCTTCTCTATTCCTAGTGGAGCTGCTCAAACCACTAGTTGATAAAGAGGATATGGAACCTCTAAACAGGGTTTTCCTAAAATGTGGGACAGGTTTGTTGAAAGAAAAAAATTCTAACTTTGCTATTACTTATTGTTTAAGCTTAACTGTTAAAATTCACATATGTGAGACCATCTTATATTAATAAAAAAGAGAAGGCAAATATATAGCTCTTTTGACTAACATATTTTTTTCTGTTGGATATTTAGGTTATAAAGCCAGGGCCTGGGAAAACTAGATTGTCATGAAATTCCTACAAAAAGATGTTGAGAAGCCTTGTTGTTTCAGATGCAGCAAAACAACATCTGATTTGCAAATGGCAGCTTTGGGTTTTCTTCCGGTTGGCCAAAATCCTAAACTTGGTTTTCACAATGTTCTGTTCCCTTGTTATC
>SJYX01003063.1:135124-165576 GCA_006410675.1 Oreotragus oreotragus | reverse complement strand
TAGGAGAGTGAAAAAGCCGACTTAAAACTCAACATTCAAAAAACTAAGATCATGGCATCCAGTCCCACCACTTCATGGCAAACAGACAGGGAAACAACGGAAACAATGACAGACTTTTTTTTTTTCTTGGGCTCCAAATCACTGCAGATATTGAATGCAGCCATGAAATTCAAAGATGCTTGCTCCTTGGAAGAAAAGCTATGACCAACCTAGACAGAATATTAAAAAGCAGAGACATTTCTATGCTGACAAAGGTTCATCTAGTCAAAGCTATGGTTTTTCCAGTGGTCATGTATAGATGTGAGAGTTGGACTATATAGAAAGGTGAGCATTGAAGAATTGCTGCTTTTGAACTGTGGCGTTGAAGTCCCTTGGACTGCAAGAAGATCAAACGAGTCAATCTGAAAGGAAATCAGTCCTGAATATTCATTGGAAGGACCGATGCTGAAGCTGAAACTCCAATACCTTGGCCATCTGATGCGAAGAGCTGACTCATTAGAAAAGACCCTCATGCTGGGAAAGATTGAAGGTAGAAGGAGAAGGTGATGACAGAGGACGAAATGGCTGGATGGCATCAGTGACTCAATGGCAAGGATTTTGACCAAGCTCCAGGAGATGGTGAAGGACAGGGAAGCCTGGCATGCTGCAGTCCACGGGGTCGCAAAGAGTCAGTCATGACTGAGCAACTAAACAACAAAGGATGAAAAGGTTTCCACATAATATTTTTCCTCTTAAAGGAAATTGGTTGTCGATATTATGCCAGCTTCTGTGTGAAAATGGGCTTGGAAAACTCTTTTGAGAACAGTTCCTTGAGAAAGTATTTTTCCCACTTTTAGTTGAGAGGTGCCTCAAGTGCTCTGCACACAGACACTCAATCCATTCTAACAGAGTCACTCATCTGTCCTGGCTTTGCAGTTTCATTTTGTGACCCAGAATAAACCCCATAAAAGCCACTGCTGTGCCATGCAGTGCTTGGTTGCTCAGTCGTGTCTGACTCTTTGAGACCACATGGACTGCAGCCCACCAGGCTCCTCTGTCCATGGGATTCTCCAGCAAGAATACTGGAGTGGGTTGCCATGCCCTCCTCCAGGGGATCTTCCCAACCCAGGGATCTAACGTAGGTCTCCCGCATTGCAGGCAGACGCTGTAACCTGTCTCCTTAGGTGAGTTTATTCCTAAATATTTAATTCTTTGTGTTGCAATGGTGAATGGGATTGAATCNATGCCCTCCTCCAGGGGATCTTCCCAACCCAGGGATCTAACGTAGGTCTCCTGCACTGCAAAAAAAAAAAAAAAAAAAAAAAAAAGCCATTCCTGAAGGACAGTGGGCCAATTCTGATCCAAAATAAATTTAAAAAAAAATTCTCTAAATTTTTGAGTTCCTGATTGGACCTACTACAACAACAAAGTGTTTGTGGCAAATTAATCAAAATAACTAAAGTCATTTCTTCATCATCCAGTGATCTTTTTTACTCCATGGTACTTTCCATAAGAGAGAGAAAAGAATTCATGAAAGGGTTTTTCATTTGTTTTGCTTACTTTGTAGGAAAGAGAATTCCTTTTTATTGGAATAAAGTATCTCTTCTTCACAAGTCTTTTAAAACTCTAACTTCTAATAATTGTTTATGTCTTGATCAATAGTTATTTCTAACAATTGATACTATCAGTCATATCCTTCATTGGAAAGACTAAAATTAAAAAGAAATCTTCTCTCAAGAAATATAAAAAACATACCATGCTTCCACTTCAAGGGAACTCAGATCCCACATGTTTTGTAGCAAGGCCAAAAGAAAAGAAAAAATTAGAAAAACATAGTCCAGTAGTCATAGCTACCTCAGCTTTTAAAGTACCTTTTATATGGCAGATATCAACATGTGGCTATTCATTTATATCATGAACTTAATTTACTTTGAAAAGTTAAAAATTATATAAATTTTAAATGGTTGATTTTTCCCATTATAAAATGATTGTGTGCTTATTATAAAACTTTGGATAATAATGAAGGTAAAATTAAAAGTATGTAATGAAAACCATAGTTAACATTTTGGTATATGTACATTTAATACTTAAAAATTTTATTCATGAAATAATATATACAGATGCAAAGGAAAAATGGGCATAGTTTTAAAGTCAAAGAATACTATAAGATTAGTAACAGCAAATCCCTTTCCTATCCCTACATCTCTATCCCCAGACCCAACAATTATTTTCAATACTTTTTATATGGTTTCAAATATTGTCTTCACACTCAAAGATATCCGCAACCTAATTCCTGGAACTTGTGAACATGTGACCTTACATGGTAAAAGGGACTTGTAGATTCTAAGGTTCAGTTTCTCAGATGGGAAGATTGTCCTGGGCTACCTGAATGGGTCTAGTGATATAATCACAAGGGGCCGTATAAAAGGTAGGTAGGGGAATCAGAGTCAGTAGTAGGAAATGCAATGACAGAAGCAAGAGGTTGGAGTGATGCAAAGAAGGGGTCATGAGCCAAAGAATGTAGTGTTTTTTACATGGTGAAAAAGGCAAGGAAATGGATTCTCTCCACGGAGCCTCCTGGAAGATCCAGCCCTTCTGACACCTTGACTTCAGCCCAGTCAGACTGATTTTGGACTTCTGACCTCCAGAACAATGAGCTCATACATTTGTGTAGTTTTAAACCACTTTGCCTTTGACTGTGTGGATCACAATAAACTATGGAAAATTCTGAAAGGGATGGGAATACCAGACCACCTGACCTGCCTCTTGAGAAACCTATATGCAAGTCAGGAAGCAACAGTTAGAACTAGACATGGAACAACAGACTGGTTCCAAATAGGAAAAGGAGTATGTCAAGGCTGTATATTGTCACCCTGCTTATTTAACTTATATGCAGAGTACATCATGAGAAATGCTGGGCTGGAAGAAGCACAAGCTGGAATCAAGATTGCTGGGAGAAATATCAATAACCTCAGATATGCAGATGACACCACCCTTATGGCAGAAAGTGAAGAAGAACTAAAGAGCCTCTTGATGAAAGTGAAAGAGGAGAGTGAAAAAGTTGGCTTAAAGCTCAACATTCAAAAAACGAAGATCATGGCATCTGGTCCCATCACTTCATGGCAAATAGATAGGGAAACAGTGGAAACAGTGGCTGACTTTATTTTTCTGGGCTCCAAAATCACTGCAGATGGTGACTGCAGCCACGAAATTAAAAGATGCTTACTCCTTGGAAGGAAAATTATGACCAACGTAGACAGCATATTAAAAAGCAGAGACATTACTTTGTCAACAAAGGTTCATCTAGTCAAGGCTATAGTTTTTTCAGTGGTCATGTATGGATGTGAGAGTTGGACTATAAAGAAAGCTGAGCACTGAAGAATTAATGTTTTTGAACTGTGGTGTTGGAGAAGACTCTTGAGAGTCCCTTGGACTGCAAGGAGATCCAACCAGTCCATCCTAAAGGAGATCAGTCCTGGGTGTTCAGTGGAAGGACTGATTTTGAAGGTGAAATCCAATACTTTGGCCACCTGATGTGAAGAGCTGACTCATTTGAAAAGACCCTGATGCTGGGAAAGACTGAGGGCAGGAGGAGAAGGGGACGACAGAGGATGAGATGGTTGGATGGCATCACTGACTCAATGGACATGGGGTTGGGTGGACTCCAGGATGGACAGGGAGGCCTGGCGTGCTGTGGTTCATGGGGTTGCAGAGAGTCGAACACAACTGAAAGACTAAACTAAACTGAAACCACTAGGGGTGTGATAATTTGTTGTAGCAGCAATAGGAAACTAATACATCCTGTTTTTTTTTTTTTTTTCATAGAACTGTCTTTTTTTTTTTTTTAATGTATTGAGTATCCTTTCATCTCTCTGAAGATTTTTTAAAAATATAAATTAACTTACCTAATTATTCTGCACATTGTCTCTGATTTTAGGGGGTTCCCTTTTCTGGTTTGTTTTTCTCATTTTGTTTTATTATCTTTGGCTAGCCATTTATATTTAAGAGTGAAATCCCAAAAATCTGTGAGGAAGCATTATCTAAATGAGAAGATTTATCCCTAGGAGAACTTTACTTGTTTAGGGTAGAGAAAGTGAAAGTCACTCAGTCATATCCAACTCTTTGTGATATGGACTGTAGCCCACCAGAGTCCTCTGTCCACAGAATTCTTCAGGTAAAAAGCTATTTCACTGAAAGCTCCCTATTTCTCTTCCTGTTTTTGTGGGTTAAAATGATAATTTTATTTTATTTTTTAATTCTTGAGCACTTTTGTGGTCAAGAATTCAGGATAAGCTCAGTTGGGTAGTTTTCAAATGGGGTATCTCATGCATTTGCAGTTAGATATCAGTTGGAATACCATTCTAATGTGGCTCATTTGTGCTGGAGTCTAAAATAGTTAACTCCCTTGGCTGACAGTTAATGTTGCCCTTTGGCTAGGTGCAAAGATGGTCTGTCAACTGGATCGCCTGCATGTGACATTGAGAACATAGTCTTAGGCGGAGAAAGCATCCTAGAGGATGGGATAAAATCCAGTTGGTCATTATGTATTCTCCTCTATATATTTTGTATTTGGTTTGCTAAAAGTTTGTCTAGAATCTCTGCACCTGTGTTCAAGAGGACCATTAGGCCATCGTTTTGTTTTCTTCTAATGTCTTTGTCTAGTTTTTTATCTCAGATCAATGCTGGCTTCATAGAATGAGGTGGGAAATAGTCCCTATTTTTCAATTTCTGGAAGAGTATGTGTAGACTTGATATTATTTCTTCCTGAAACATTTGGTAGAATTCACTCTAGAAGCCATCTGGGCCTGGGATTTTCTTTTTGGGAAGGTTTTTAACTAGAAATTTAATTTAAAAAGTAGATATATGGCCTTTCACCTAATCTACTCCTTTTTGACTGAGCCTTGTAACTTATGTCTTGCAAGGTGTTTTTTCTAATATGTTAAATTTACTGGCATAAAGTTGTCAATAATATTCTCTCATTTTCCTTTAAATATCTGTAAAATCCCTAATAATGTCACCCCTCCCATTCCTATAACTGCCAGTTTGTGCTTACTTTTTGTTCTTACCAGTCTGATTAGAGGTTTATCAATTTTATTGATCTCAAAAAACTAGCTTTTAGTCTCACGGATTTTTTTTTCTATTGTTTTTCTACTTCATTGACTTCCACCTTGATCTTTATTATTCCCTTTCTTCTACTTACTTGGGGCTTAATTTGCTTTTCTTTTTCTGTTTTCTTAACATGGAAGCTGAGGTTATTGATTTGAGAGCTTCTTTTCTAATATAAGCATTTAGCACTATAAGTGTTTTCCCTAGGTACCACTTTAGTGGTGGCATCCCAGAAATTTTGATGTTTTCAATTTTCATTTCATTTAAACTACTTTCTAACTTTATTCTGAATTTTTATCCTTGATCCATGAGTTGCTGCCACTGCTGCTAAGTCGCTTCAGTCGTGTCTGACTCTGTGCGACCCCACAGATGGCAGCCCACCAGGCCCTCTACCCCGTCCCTGGGATTCTCCAGGCAAGAACACTGGAGTTGGTTGCCATTTCCTTCTCCAATGCATGAAAGTGAAAAGTGAGAGTGAAGTCATTCAGTTGTGTCCGATTCTTCACAACCCCATTGACTGCTGCCTACCAGGCTCCTCCATCCATGGGATTTTCCAGGCAAGAGTACTGCAGTGGGGTGCCATTTCCTTCTCCAGATCCATGAGTTATCTTGGAGTATATTACTTAATTTCCAAATACTTGGTGATTTTGCAGAGATTTTTCTGCTATTGATTTCTAATTTAATTCTATTTTGTTCAAAAACCATTCTTTGAATGAATTGATTCATCTTATGGCTCAGTATCAGAATTTAATTTTTTGGGCTCCAAACCAGATCCATGAGTTATCTTGGAGTATATTACTTAATTTCCAAATACTTGGTGATTTTGCAGAGATTTTTCTGCTATTGATTTCTAATTTAATTCTATTTTGTTCAAAAACCATTCTTTGAATGAATTGATTCATCTTATGGCTCAGTATCAGAATTTAATTTTTTGGGCTCCAAAATCACTGCAGATGGTGATTGCAGCCATGAAATTAAAAGATGCTTACTCCTTGGAAGAAAAGTTATGGCCAACCTAGATAGGATATTCAAAAGCAGAGACATTACTTTGCCAACAAAGATCCGTCTAGTCAAGGCTATGGTTTTTCCAGTAGTCATGTATGGATGTGAGAGTTGGACTGTGAAGAAAGTTGAGCGCCGAAGAATTGATGCTTTTGAACTGTGGTTTTGGAGAAGACTCTTGAGAGTCCCTTGAACTGCAAGGAGATCCAACCAGTCCATTCTGAAGGAGATCAGCCCTGGGATTTCTTTGGAAGGAATGATGCTAAAGCTGAAACTCCAGTACTTTGGCCACCTCACGCGAAGACTTGACTCATTGGAAAAGACTCTGATGCTGGGAGGGATTGGGGGCAGGAGGAGAAAGGGACGACAGAGGATGAGATGGCTGGATGGCATCACTGACTCAATGGACGTGAGTCTGAGTGAACTCCGGGCGTTGGTGATGGACAGGGAGGCCTGGCGTGCTGCGATTCATGGGGTCGCAAAGAGTCGGACATGACTGAGGACTGAACTGAACTGAAATGAACTGAACTGATGGCTCAGTGGTAAAGAACTCACCTGCCAATGCAGGAAAAGTGGGTTCAATCTCTGGGTCAGGGAGATACTCTAGAGAAGGAAATGGCAACCCGCTCTAGTATTTTTGCCCATGAACAGAGGAGCTTGGCGGCCTATAGTCCATGGGGTCACAAAAGAGTCAGACATGACTTTATGACTAAATAACAAACCTTATTTAGACTTGTTTTCTAGCCCAGAATATGGTCTTTCTTGGTAGATGTTCTGTGTGCACTTGAAAATAATATCTATTTTGCTGTTGGGTAGAGTGTTTTATCGGAGAAGGCAATGGCACCCCACTCCAGTACTCTTGCCTGGAAAATCCCATGGATGGAGGAGCCTGGTGGGCTGCAGTCCATGGGGTTGCTAAGAGTCGGACAGGACTGAGTGACTTCACTTTCACTTTTCACTTTCATGCATTGGAGAAGGAAATGGCAACCAGCTCCAGTGTTCTTGCCTGGAGAGTCCCAGGGACGGGGGAGCCTGGTGGGCTGCCCTCTATGGGGTTGCACAGAGTCGGACATGACTGAGACAACTTAGCAGCAGCAGCAGAGTGTTTTATAAATGTCAAGTTGTTTGATAATACTGTTCACATTTTCTATATCTTTACTGATTTTCTATTTACTTGATCTATCAATAATTCAAAAAGACATACTGAAATCTCTCATAATAACTCTGGATTTGTTGATTTATCTGTTCAATTCTGTCAAGTTTTGCTCCATGTAATTAAAGTTCTGTTATTATATACAAAAACAGTTAGGATTGCTATGTGATCTTGATAAACTGACTGCATTATCCATAGGAAATTACCTTTTAATCTCTAGTATTATTCTCTGCCTCTAAATTTGTTTTCTCTGATACTTTCTTTGGATTAGTGTTAGCACATATATCTTTTTCTTTATTTTTACTTTTAATCTGCTTGTGTCTTTATATTTGAAGTAGACTTCTTAGTAGCATATAATTGGATAGGATTTTCAAAATTAATATATCTGTTTTTTAATTGGGATATTGAAATCATTTTCATTTAATGTGTTTATTAATGTGGTTAAGTTTAAATATATAATTTTGCTATTTGTTTTCCAACAAGAACTTTTTTTTTTTTTTTGCCTTTTCTGCTTTTCCTGACTTTTCTTAGATTAGACCTTTTCTGATTCTATTTTACCTCATTGGTTGCTTTTAAGCTATAACTCTTCTGTTAGTTTAGTTGTTGCTTTAGGGTGTACATATGTATTTTTAATTTATCACAGTATATCTTCAAATGATATTATACCACCTCATGTATAGTATAAGAACATTTCAATAGTTTACTTCCATTTCTCCCTTCTCCACCTTTGTACTTATTGTTGTAATATACTTTACTTTCACAAATGTTATAACCACATGCTACTTTGTAATTAGTTTTAATTACATATTTTAACAATAAGAACATTAAATTAAAAGAAAAAATTCTTATCCATGGAGTTACCTTTTCTAATACTCTCTTTCTTTGTATAGATTCATATGTCTGTCTGGTATCATTTTCCTTCTGACCGAAGAACTTCGTTTACCATTTCTTGTAATGTGGTCCTGTTGCTGATGAAATTGGTTGGTTTTTGTACACCTGAAAAGTGTTTTGTCTTCATTTTTNTTATCCATGGAGTTACCTTTTCTAATACTCTCTTTCTTTGTATAGATTCATATGTCTGTCTGGTATCATTTTCCTTCTGACCGAAGAACTTCGTTTACCATTTCTTGTAATGTGGTCCTGTTGCTGATGAAATTGGTTGGTTTTTGTACACCTGAAAAGTGTTTTGTCTTCATTTTTAAAAGATATTTTGGGAGCTATAGTATTCTGATGGCTTTTTCTTTCACTGCTTTAAAGATTTTACTCTACTCACTTCTTACTTGTATAGTTTCTGATGAGAAATCTAATGTCATATTTACCTTTGTTTCTCTGTACCTAAGAAGCCTTTTCTCTAGTTGCTAGGATCTTTTCTTTACCACCAGTTTGGAGAAGTCTGATGTACCTTGACATAATTTTCTTCTTAGTTCTTGTGCGTGGGTTTGTTGAGTTTCTTGGATCTGAAGTTATTACAACACAGGGCTTTCTTCAGAGAGGTACTAATGTCAAAAAACTCTTATAGATGAAATGAAAAAGTTTCTAAATGATGGTACAAAATGATTAATTTTATTCAAGATCAGCTCATTCCAAAATGTCTTAAAATTGTGTTATCATATCTGAGGATCACATAGACCTGCTGCTGCTGCTAAGTCACTTCAGTCCTGTCCGACTCTGTGTGACCCCATAGACGGCAGCCCACCAGGCTCCCCCATCCCTGGGATTCTCCAGGCAAGAATACTGGAGTGGGTTGCCATTTCCTTCTCCAATGCATGAAAGAGAAAAGTGAAAGTGAAGTCGCTCAGTGTCCGACTGTTAGCGACCCCATGGACTGCAGCCCACCAGGCTACTCCGTCCATTGGATTTTCCAGGCAAGAGTACTGGGGTGGGGTGCCCCTGCCTTCCCCGTCACGTAGACCTATTATATATAAAAATATGTGACTAAGCAGAGGAAGAGTTTTAGCTAAAATGTGGATTATAGGAGGATTTTCAAGAAACAGTAGGCCAGATTTTGTGGGGTGTTTTGATGAAGGAAGGTTATAGCAACTAGCAGGCATTTTTCGTCACATGAACCTGCTGAACAAGTATCCACAAGACCCTAAAGAAAGTTTTGTTTCAAGTAACAAGATTCTTTGATTTAAAACAATCTGAATCTCTGGAAAAATTATAGTACAATAGGAAATTTTGAAATTCTCTCACTGCTGCTGGGGTTTGAGAGTAGAGATTATTAGCCAGACTTAAAGTGAAAGTGAAGTCACTCAGTCGTGTCTGACTCTGTGACCCCAGGGACTGTAGCCTGCTAGGCTCCTCCGTCCATGGGATTTTCCAGGCAAGGATACTGGAGTGGGTTGCCATTTCCTTCTCCAGGGGATCTTCCGAACCCCGGGATTGAACCTGGGTCTCCCGCACTGCAGGCAGACTCTGAGCCGCTTAAATCACCCAGAAGAACCATGGGGCTTTCCCATTGACGTTAAGTTATAAAGAATCTGCTTGCCAATGAAGGAAACATAAGAGACATGGGTTAGATCCCTGGGTAAGGAAGATCCCCTGGAGAAGGAAATGGCTACCCACTCCAGTATTCCTGCCTGGAGAGAGGAGCCTGGTGGGCTAAGTCCTTTGGGTCACACAGAAGTGGACATGACTGAAGCGACTTAGCACAGAAGAACCACACAACAAAATGGAACAGTAGTATCTCTTTCTTCCGACAGGGGAGAGAAACCCTTTCTTTGAATCTTTTGCTCAGCTTGAGAACTTGACTTTGAGAGAAGAGTAAGAGCTTGGTAAGCTGTGGTCTGATTGTGCAGTCAAGATGAGGCTTACTGATCTCCCCCTAGACAAGTTCTGGATTTCTGGGAAAGAAGAGTATTCTGTCATTCATACAAAAGCAGAGAACATTTTGTCGCAGTTTTCTACTCATGACATATATGAGCAAGCTTTGAATTGTGTAACAATCATTATAAGCAGGGATTAAAATCATCTCATTTTAGTTGAAAATTAAATCCACACATGTTTTCCTCATTAACTCCAGAAGTGAATAACTGTGCATTAGAAAAACAAGTAGAAGAGTTTCATTTATTTTATTGTATACTCCTAGTTTCAAAAATGACAATTTTATATATAAGTAGATATATAAAAGAGATTTTTAAGAGCTAACATATATGTATAATAATTTCATAACTGCTAGGCCTAGGCGCCTGATAAGTGTTACTCAGGAAAAAAAATAATTGTTTCGAAGTTTTGTATAAAAAACTATCTTAAGAGGTACTTTTATTCATATTCTCTTGTCTTATGGTTTAGTAGCTATACTGATTGTACTGTCAATAATTTTCAAGTTGCAAATAACATTGGCTAAATCAATTTATAAATTTAAATTAACTAAGTCTATCTTAAGAAAAATAAATCACATTTTTTGGTATAAGCCAACTATTTAACAGAAATTTCTTGCCTTTGTTTTATATGGCTCTTGACATGCGTATACTGCTATATTTAAAATAGGTAACCAACAAGGACCTACTATAAAAAATTATGAAAAGGAAAGAAAGGTGTTAATTTCAGGAAAAGTAAGCTAACCATAACTTCTTTTTCAAGAAAGTTGGGGTAAAGAGTCATTTTAGTTTTAAATGGGGAGGAGGGAATCACATAATCTAAATCTCATTAGCTACTTGTAGAGTGGACATTTATGATAAAGGTTTTGGCTGTCTTAGGTGTGATGGCCATGAGAATGTGCTTTGCAGACCTTCAGCTACAGGGAACCTAACTGACCAAGACCCCAGCTGCTGGGCTCTGAACTCCACGGCTGTGTTGGTGCTAAGCTCACACCCCAGACAGGAGCACAGAGGCAGGCCTATACCTTGATAGCATCAGACCCTTCTGATAGCTGACTCTGCTTCAGAGACTTGCTGAGAGCACTGCAGAGCCTTCCTTGGACTTCACAGCCATGGAGACCATTTCCACCCAACCTTCCCTCCTCTCGCCTTCAGGCAAGCTCATGTGTGCTTTCATGGCCCGATGGCTCTCCTAGTCTTCTCAGGCTCTTTCCCTCAAAGGTATTTCTCTCATAAAATCCTTGCATGTTTAATCCTGTCAGTGTCTTGGAGAACTTGCACTAATACACTGGATATGGCTTAGAAATCAGGTATGAAATAAAAATAAAAAGGAAGCTAAATTGTCTCTGCCTACACTACCAACTTACATTAGAATTGGTGTCTTTAGTGGGGAGAGAGAAACACACTTTGGCTAATAAATATCCCCGTAGTCAAATGATTGACAATCACTTTTGGATTACTATATAAATTAGGACTTCCCTGGTGTGGCTCAGTGGTAAAGAATCCGCCTGTCAATACAGGAGATGCAGGTTTGTTCCCTGTGTTGGGAAGATCCTCTGGAGAAGGAAATGGCAACTGACACCAGTATTCTTGCCTGGGAAACCCCATGAACAGAAGAGCTTGGTGGGCTACAGTCCATAGGGTCACAAAAGTGTCAGACATGACTTAGCGACTAAACAATAAAATCTATAATTTTGTGATCACATTAACATTCTGTGATTTGTAGGTATAAGAGGATTTATGTGGGAATTCCTTGAGACTTGAAAATTATTTCAAGAATTCCTCTGGGGTAAACAGATTAAAAACAAGTACTCTAGCCTACTTCTGACAGGTTTCAACTCAATCTCATTTTATTCCTGGATCCTCTGGGTGTTGTATTTTGTGTTGAAGCTGAAATACTTTGCTCCCACTTTGCAGTTCAAAGTAGCTGAGTCCAATTCTTGCCAACACAGAAGTCATCCTAAATGCCATTTCCTATTTCCTCTCCCTTCATGTGATTTATAAAGGCTATGCTAAAGTCTAGCTGTACTGCAGAGTTAAAAGACAAGAGTTGAGTCCTAGAGGGACTACAAAATTTTGCAAGATTATTAAGACAACATTTATGTTCAAGGGCATTATAGAACTAGACTTTACAGATTTAGGGGAGAAAAAAAATCTGCTGTTACATGTGATGTTCTGGTTAAAAAAATTAGCAAGCTTGTTTACAGATTCAAGATAATTGGCAAATAAGCATTTGCCCTAATAAACAGCACTTGTACGGATATGAGAGTTGAACCATAAAGAACTCTGAGTGCCGAAGAGTTGATGCTTTCGAATTGTGGTGCTGGAAAAGACTCTTGAGAGTCCCTTGGATGGCAGGGAGAACAAACCAGTCAATCCTAAAGGAAATCAACCCTGAATATTCATTGGAAGGGCTGATGCTGAAGCTGAAGTTACAATACTTAGGCCACCTGATGTGAACAGCTGATTCATTTGAAAAGACTCTGATGCTGGGAAGGATTGAAGGCAAAAAGGAAAAGAGGGTGGCAGGGGATGATATGGTTAGATACCATCACCAACTCAATGAAGATGAATTTGAGCAAACTCCAGAAGATAGCGAAGGACAGGGAAGCCTGGCACGGTGCATTCCACGGGATCTCAAAGAGTTGGACATGACTTAATGACTGAACAACAACAACTTCCTCCTTAGTAGGCTATGAATGCTATAGATTATTAAGAGGATATAAAACTGATCCAGAAAAATCTGACCTTTTAAATGTGATTTAAATTAAGTAGTGATGTGAAGCAGAAGAAAGGTTGTAATATAACCTTTAGACTATGCGTCAGAAGTTTGAGTTACTTAACCACACTTGACATCAGTTTCCACCTCTGAGAGATAAAGCAGTTCAACTACCTGATCTAATTCCCTGCTAAATCAACTACATTGTGATTCCGACTGTGATGGGCACTTGAGGAGCTAAAGACAGTTTACTTAATAGCTACATGTGTCTCCAGAATATAAATCAATTTAGAAGATAGCAGTGGTAAAATTAAAAAAAAAACACTTATTAACAAAGATATCCATTGGAAAGTATATCAGTATAAAATGAAGAAAAATTTAGGCCCAAGTACCTTGCTGTGAAGCTACAAAGTCACTCAGTTCAGTTCAGTCACAAAGTCGTGTCTGACTGTTTGCGACTCCATGGACTGCAGCCTTCCCGGCTTCCTTTTCCATTACCAACTCCAAGACCCCACTTAAACTCATGTCCCTTGAGTCGGTGATGCCATCCAACCATCTCATCCACTGTTGTCCCCTTCTCCTCCTGCCTTCAATCTTTCCCAGCATCAGGGTCTGTTACATTGAGTCAGTTCTTTGCATCAGGTGGTATTGGAGTTTCAACTTCATCATTGGTCCTTCTAATGAATATTCAAGACTTATTTCCTTTAGGATCGACTGGTTTGATCTCCTTGAAGTTCAAGGGACTCTCAAGAACCTTCTCTAACACCACAGTTCACAAGCATCAATTCTTCAGTGCTCAGCTTTCTTTATAGTTCAACTCTCACATCCATACATGACGAGAACAGTATACAGATGCCTCAAAAAGTTAAGAATAGAACTGCCATGTGATCCAGCTATTCCACTTCCAGGTAGTTATTTAAAAACAATAAATTTTAAAAAACTATATGTACCCATATGTTCATCTCAGTATTTTTTACAATAGCCAGGATATGGATTTCCTGGCTGTTGCCCTTGCTAAATGTCCATCTAGAGAAGAGTGAATAAAGACAATGTGAAGAAAGACAAATACCATCTGATTTCACTCATATATGGAAAATAAGTAAATAAGACATGAACAAACCAAACCAAACACATAGCTGCAGAGAAAAGAGTAGAGGTTACCAGAGGGGAAGGAAGGGAATGAGAAGACCAAATAGGTAACTGTATGGTAACAGACGGAGAAGGCAATGGCACCCCACTCCAGCACTCTTGCCTAGCAAATCCCAGGACGGGGGAGCCTGGTGGGCTGCAGTCCATGGGGTTGCTAAGGGTTGGACACGACTGAGCGACTTCACTTTCACTTTTCACTTTCATGCACTGGAGAAGGAAATGGCAACCCAGCACTCTTGCCTAGAGAATCTCAGGATGGGGGAGCCTGGTGGGCTGCCATCTATGGGATCACACAGAGTCGGACATGACTGAAGTGACTTAGCAGTAGCATGGTAACAGATGAAAACTAAACTTTTAGTGGTGAATGTAGTATATGCTGTGGTGTATACCAAAGTTAAAATATACAGTGTTGTACACATGAAATATATATAATGTTATAGACCAATATCCCCTCAATAAAAAGTTTTTAATTACTTTTAAAATATTTATATACTTTTAGCATATAGGCACAACTACAGATAAACATCACTATTTGTTCATTTAAATATTCCTTTTAAGTGGCTTTTAAAAAATGGATGTGTCATTTTAGTGTCAATACTTTGAATAGCTATTAAATCTTAAAATTTTGGTCACAACTCTGTTGAGCTTGTTTGTTTACAATTGGGCCCTTATTTTAAAACGGAACAAAAACATGTTAAGATATAAAAATCCTTAGCACTTATGATGTTAGGATCAATTTTTAGCACATATGTTTAAAGGTTCTATCTGAGTCTAGAACTGAGAGTCCCAAAGGCAATGAATTACCATATTGCTTTGCAAGCTGCTATATTTTTAAGCAGTCCTTAGGAAGGACTGATGCTGAAGCCGAAGCTCCAGTACTTTGGCCACCTCATGCGAAGAGTTGACTCATGGGAAAAGACTCTGCTGGGAGGGATTGGGGGCAGGAAGGGAAGGGGATGACAGAGGATGAGATGGCTGGATGGCATCCCCAACTCGATGGACGTGAGCCTGAGTGAACTCAGGGAGATGGTGATGGACAGGGAGGCCTGGCGTGCTGCAATTCATGGGGTCACAAAGTCAGACACGACTGAGGGACTGAACTGAACTGGACTGAACTAGATTAAATTTAATTGTACTAATCTTTTAATTTCATTGTTTATTCTATGGTAAGTGGTATATAACTTTTCACTTTAATGAAATTATTTTTTCCATATATGTTTCGTAAGCAATGATAATTCATGTGTCAAAAGTAATATCCATAAGTGGATAATAGTTAAATTTTACATGCAACAGTGATGCTGTAGGTGAGAGAGAAATCTTCGATGGCCCTTGTCCTTGAAGGCACCAGGACATTACTGCCAGATACCACTTTTAGGAACTGTAAAGTGTCAAAATCACCAAACGATTTATAATATTTTTTTCTAACTAAATATGCATGCTGAGGAATACTTTTAGAGAAGCAATATTTTAAGTCCGCAAGTACATTCTGAATTATACTCTAAAGGATATACCTCACAGTGCACTCTGAAGGAAAAATCATCCTGTTTCATTAACGTTAACAGTATGAGGTAATCACATTATAGGATTATTATACAAGCCTTCAAGTAGATTAAACTATTTTTAAATTATTGATTTTTTTCATAAAAAGTTTTCTGTCAGCTAGAAATATATAAAGGCTAGCTTATAAAAATGTGTTCATTACACATGATAGCTGGTCTGAATATCACTTGAAGTTTGGGGTCTTTCATTTTTCTATATCTGATAGCAAATATAGTCTGAAAACATAAACTTAAATCTTAAAGTAATGTTGGACCAGATATGGAAGAAGGGAGGAAAGGCTATTATTAAGTGAGAAAATTAGTAATACTATGATCATCATGGGCAGATTTAGGATTTTTAAAGATTTTTTTCTTTATATGGACCATTTTTCAAGTGTTTACTGAATTTTGTTACAATATTACTTCTGTTTTATGCTTTGGGTTTTTGGCCCCAAGACACGTGGATTCTTAGCTACCTGACCAGGGGTCGAACCTGCAACCCCTGCACTGGAAGGTGAAGTCTTAACCACTGGATTGTCAGGAAAGGCCCTCACATTTTCAGATAAGTAGCTTTAGAGTAGATTGCTAGTGTGCAAAACGGTTTTCATTAGTATGGATAAATCTAAGGCATTATAAAGTTGAACCATGAACCGTGAACTTCCAGATGTTCAAGCTGGTTTTAGAAAAGGCAGAGGAACCAGAGATCAAATTGCCAACATCCGCTGGATCATCGAAAAAGCAAGAGAGTTCCAGAAAAACATCTATTTCTGCTTTAGTGACTATGCCAAAGCCTTTGACTGTGTGGACCACAATAAACTGTGGAAAATTCTGAAAGAGATGGGAATATCAGACCATCTGACCTGCCTCTTGAGAAACCTGTATACAGGTCAGGAAGCAACCGTTAAAACTGGACATGGAACAACAGAACTGGGTGTTGTATTTTGTGTTGAAGCTGAAATACTTTGCTCCCACTTTGCAGTTCAAAGTAGCTGAGTCCAATTCTTGCCAACACAGAAGTCATCCTAAATGCCATTTCCTATTTCCTCTCCCTTCATGTGATTTATAAAGGCTATGCTAAAGTCTAGCTGTACTGCAGAGTTAAAAGACAAGAGTTGAGTCCTAGAGGGACTACAAAATTTTGCAAGATTATTAAGACAACATTTATGTTCAAGGGCATTATAGAACTAGACTTTACAGATTTAGGGGAGAAAAAAAATCTGCTGTTACATGTGATGTTCTGGTTAAAAAAATTAGCAAGCTTGTTTACAGATTCAAGATAATTGGCAAATAAGCATTTGCCCTAATAAACAGCACTTGTACGGATATGAGAGTTGAACCATAAAGAACTCTGAGTGCCGAAGAGTTGATGCTTTCGAATTGTGGTGCTGGAAAAGACTCTTGAGAGTCCCTTGGATGGCAGGGAGAACAAACCAGTCAATCCTAAAGGAAATCAACCCTGAATATTCATTGGAAGGGCTGATGCTGAAGCTGAAGTTACAATACTTAGGCCACCTGATGTGAACAGCTGATTCATTTGAAAAGACTCTGATGCTGGGAAGGATTGAAGGCAAAAAGGAAAAGAGGGTGGCAGGGGATGATATGGTTAGATACCATCACCAACTCAATGAAGATGAATTTGAGCAAACTCCAGAAGATAGCGAAGGACAGGGAAGCCTGGCACGGTGCATTCCACGGGATCTCAAAGAGTTGGACATGACTTAATGACTGAACAACAACAACTTCCTCCTTAGTAGGCTATGAATGCTATAGATTATTAAGAGGATATAAAACTGATCCAGAAAAATCTGACCTTTTAAATGTGATTTAAATTAAGTAGTGATGTGAAGCAGAAGAAAGGTTGTAATATAACCTTTAGACTATGCGTCAGAAGTTTGAGTTACTTAACCACACTTGACATCAGTTTCCACCTCTGAGAGATAAAGCAGTTCAACTACCTGATCTAATTCCCTGCTAAATCAACTACATTGTGATTCCGACTGTGATGGGCACTTGAGGAGCTAAAGACAGTTTACTTAATAGCTACATGTGTCTCCAGAATATAAATCAATTTAGAAGATAGCAGTGGTAAAATTAAAAAAAAAACACTTATTAACAAAGATATCCATTGGAAAGTATATCAGTATAAAATGAAGAAAAATTTAGGCCCAAGTACCTTGCTGTGAAGCTACAAAGTCACTCAGTTCAGTTCAGTCACAAAGTCGTGTCTGACTGTTTGCGACTCCATGGACTGCAGCCTTCCCGGCTTCCTTTTCCATTACCAACTCCAAGACCCCACTTAAACTCATGTCCCTTGAGTCGGTGATGCCATCCAACCATCTCATCCACTGTTGTCCCCTTCTCCTCCTGCCTTCAATCTTTCCCAGCATCAGGGTCTGTTACATTGAGTCAGTTCTTTGCATCAGGTGGTATTGGAGTTTCAACTTCATCATTGGTCCTTCTAATGAATATTCAAGACTTATTTCCTTTAGGATCGACTGGTTTGATCTCCTTGAAGTTCAAGGGACTCTCAAGAACCTTCTCTAACACCACAGTTCACAAGCATCAATTCTTCAGTGCTCAGCTTTCTTTATAGTTCAACTCTCACATCCATACATGACGAGAACAGTATACAGATGCCTCAAAAAGTTAAGAATAGAACTGCCATGTGATCCAGCTATTCCACTTCCAGGTAGTTATTTAAAAACAATAAATTTTAAAAAACTATATGTACCCATATGTTCATCTCAGTATTTTTTACAATAGCCAGGATATGGATTTCCTGGCTGTTGCCCTTGCTAAATGTCCATCTAGAGAAGAGTGAATAAAGACAATGTGAAGAAAGACAAATACCATCTGATTTCACTCATATATGGAAAATAAGTAAATAAGACATGAACAAACCAAACCAAACACATAGCTGCAGAGAAAAGAGTAGAGGTTACCAGAGGGGAAGGAAGGGAATGAGAAGACCAAATAGGTAACTGTATGGTAACAGACGGAGAAGGCAATGGCACCCCACTCCAGCACTCTTGCCTAGCAAATCCCAGGACGGGGGAGCCTGGTGGGCTGCAGTCCATGGGGTTGCTAAGGGTTGGACACGACTGAGCGACTTCACTTTCACTTTTCACTTTCATGCACTGGAGAAGGAAATGGCAACCCAGCACTCTTGCCTAGAGAATCTCAGGATGGGGGAGCCTGGTGGGCTGCCATCTATGGGATCACACAGAGTCGGACATGACTGAAGTGACTTAGCAGTAGCATGGTAACAGATGAAAACTAAACTTTTAGTGGTGAATGTAGTATATGCTGTGGTGTATACCAAAGTTAAAATATACAGTGTTGTACACATGAAATATATATAATGTTATAGAACAATATCCCCTCAATAAAAAGTTTTTAATTACTTTTAAAATATTTATATACTTTTAGCATATAGGCACAACTACAGATAAACATCACTATTTGTTCATTTAAATATTCCTTTTAAGTGGCTTTTAAAAAATGGATGTGTCATTTTAGTGTCAATACTTTGAATAGCTATTAAATCTTAAAATTTTGGTCACAACTCTGTTGAGCTTGTTTGTTTACAATTGGGCCCTTATTTTAAAACTGAACAAAAACATGTTAAGATATAAAAATCCTTAGCACTTATGATGTTAGGATCAATTTTTAGCACATATGTTTAAAGGTTCTATCTGAGTCTAGAACTGAGAGTCCCAAAGGCAATGAATTACCATATTGCTTTGCAAGCTGCTATATTTTTAAGCAGTCCTTAGGAAGGACTGATGCTGAAGCTGAAGCTCCAGTACTTTGGCCACCTCATGCGAAGAGTTGACTCATGGGAAAAGACTCTGCTGGGAGGGATTGGGGGCAGGAGGGGAAGGGGATGACAGAGGATGAGATGGCTGGATGGCATCCCCAACTCGATGGACGTGAGCCTGAGTGAACTCAGGGAGATGGTGATGGACAGGGAGGCCTGGCGTGCTGCAATTCATGGGGTCACAAAGTCAGACACGACTGAGGGACTGAACTGAACTGGACTGAACTAGATTAAATTTAATTGTACTAATCTTTTAATTTCATTGTTTATTCTATGGTAAGTGGTATATAACTTTTCACTTTAATGAAATTATTTTTTCCATATATGTTTCGTAAGCAATGATAATTCATGTGTCAAAAGTAATATCCATAAGTGGATAATAGTTAAATTTTACATGCAACAGTGATGCTGTAGGTGAGAGAGAAATCTTCGATGGCCCTTGTCCTTGAAGGCACCAGGACATTACTGCCAGATACCACTTTTAGGAACTGTAAAGTGTCAAAATCACCAAACGATTTATAATATTTTTTTCTAACTAAATATGCATGCTGAGGAATACTTTTAGAGAAGCAATATTTTAAGTCCGCAAGTACATTCTGAATTATACTCTAAAGGATATACCTCACAGCTGTCTCACCTTGTCCTTGAAGGCACCAGGACATTACTGCCAGATACCACTTTTAGGAACTGTAAAGTGTCAAAATCACCAAACGATTTATAATATTTTTTTCTAACTAAATATGCATGCTGAGGAATACTTTTAGAGAAGCAATATTTTAAGTCCACAAGTACATTCTGAATTATACTCTAAAGGATATACCTCACAGTGCACTCTGAAGGAAAAATCATCCTGTTTCATTAACGTTAACAGTATGAGGTAATCACATTATAGGATTATTATACAAGCCTTCAAGTAGATTAAACTATTTTTAAATTATTGATTTTTTTCATAAAAAGTTTTCTGTCAGCTAGAAATATATAAAGGCTAGCTTATAAAAATGTGTTCATTACACATGATAGCTGGTCTGAATATCACTTGAAGTTTGGGGTCTTTCATTTTTCTATATCTGATAGCAAATATAGTCTGAAAACATAAACTTAAATCTTAAAGTAATGTTGGACCAGATATGGAAGAAGGGAGGAAAGGCTATTATTAAGTGAGAAAATTAGTAATACTATGATCATCATGGGCAGATTTAGGATTTTTAAAGATTTTTTTCTTTATATGGACCATTTTTCAAGTGTTTACTGAATTTTGTTACAATATTACTTCTGTTTTATGCTTTGGGTTTTTGGCCCCAAGACACGTGGATTCTTAGCTACCTGACCAGGGGTCGAACCTGCAACCCCTGCACTGGAAGGTGAAGTCTTAACCACTGGATTGTCAGGAAAGGCCCTCACATTTTCAGATAAGTAGCTTTAGAGTAGATTGCTAGTGTGCAAAACGGTTTTCATTAGTATGGATAAATCTAAGGCATTATAAAGTTGAACCATGAACCGTGAACTTCCAGATGTTCAAGCTGGTTTTAGAAAAGGCAGAGGAACCAGAGATCAAATTGCCAACATCCGCTGGATCATCGAAAAAGCAAGAGAGTTCCAGAAAAACATCTATTTCTGCTTTAGTGACTATGCCAAAGCCTTTGACTGTGTGGACCACAATAAACTGTGGAAAATTCTGAAAGAGATGGGAATATCAGACCATCTGACCTGCCTCTTGAGAAACCTGTATACAGGTCAGGAAGCAACCGTTAAAACTGGACATGGAACAACAGACTGGTTCCAAATAGGAAAAGGAGTACTTCAAGGCTATACGTTGTCACCCTGCTTATTTAACTTCTATGCAGAGTACATCATGAGAAACGCTGGGCTGGAAGAAGCACAAGCTGGAATCAAGATTGCTGGGAGAAATATCAATAACCTCAGATATGCAGATGACACTACCCTTATGGCAGAAATTGAAGAGGAACTCAAAAGCTTCTTGATGAAAGTGAAAGAGGAGAGTGAAAAAGTTGGCTTAAAGCTCAACATTCAGAAAACACAGATCATGGCATCTGGTCCCATCGCTTCACGGGAAATAGATGAGGAAACTGTGGAAACATTGTCAGACTTTATTTTTGGGGGCTCCAAAATCACTGCAGATGGTGACTGCAGCCATGAAGTTAAAAGATGCTTACTCCTTGGAAGAAAAGCTATGACCAACCTAGATAGCATATTCAAAAGCAGAGACATTACTTTGCAGCAAAGGTCCGTCTAGTCAAGGCTTTGGTTTTTCCTGTGGTCATGTATGGATGTGAGAGTTGGACTGTGTAGAAAGCTGAGTGCCGAAGAATTGATGCTTTTGAATTGTGGTGTTGGAGAAGACTCTTGAGAGTCCCTTGGACTGCAAGGAGATCCAACCAGTCCATTCTAAAGGAGATTGGCCCTGGGTGTTCTTTGGAAGGAATGATGCTAAAGCTGAAACTCCAGTACTTTGGCCACCTCATGCACAGAGTTGGCTCATTGGAAAAGACTCTGATGCTGGGAGGGATTGGGGGCAGGAGGAAAAGGGGATGACAGAGGATGAGATGGCTGGACGGCATCACCGACTCAATGGATATGAGTTTGAGTGAACTCTGGGAGATAGTGATGGACAGGGAGGCGTGTCGTGCTGCGATTCATGGGGTCACAAAGAGTCGGACATGACTGAGCGACTGAACTGAAGTGATCAAGTTGATATAAAACTGGACACTTTAAAAATAGTTCTAATAACTCCTTTAAGTTTCAGTCTAGGAAACAGCACTATTAAATTAGTGTGATTCTGAATCCAGATGTATTTTGAGAAAAATTCTTACCTTGATGTCCAGAAAACTTTGTGACTTCATTGTCCACAATTCTATTAGCTGGAAGATCACAGGATATATCCATTGTATATTTTAGGGCATTCAGTTTTTTTTCTGTAGGGTAAATAGGTAAGAATTATATTGTATGGTAATTACATTTAGGTTCTAAATAAAAGAATCTGTAGGGAAATCTATGCAATATATAATTTGTCCAGATTACTTTTCATTTGAGGAAAGAAGTTTTAAAATATCCCCAAAGCAGTTTACTCATCAATTGAAAGTCCTTCAAAAATAGAACTATTGGAAAACTGTGGTATGTTGGGTAGAAAGAAAAGCTTTTTAGAGGGAATAATTTTAAAAATACTTAAATATCTGTTTATTTGGTGCAGTTAAGATTAAACTTGTTGATTTTAACATTGCTGTTACATCTGAAGTAAACATCTGAATAAACTTATATCTGAAATAAAAGTTAAATTCTAGCTAATAGAATTGTTTTACCTCAATGATATTTTTTATATTTCAAAATAACCAACTCAACATACTATTAATAGTTGTATAACACCTGCTTAGATATGCCTTCCCTGTCTTTGTGATAGGTGTAACACCTTGAAGCCAGTGCATGTAAGGTCTACACTGTTTTCTAAACGCAGAAGCCTTCCTTACGGTGGTTAATTCAGTAGGAACATTTCTAAATGAGATTACAAGACTGGTCCTGACTTTCAGAAGCATAGAGACATTTTTGGTCTGAACTCATATCCCATTATAGCTGACTTTGGAAGCACTGGGTTAGGAGGTCATGAGAAAGATCAACAAACCAAAACATAAAAGAACCTAAGAAAAACTTCCCAAATTGAAGAAAGACATAACATCTTTAATAAAAAACTTAATGTAGAGCTATCAGTCAAGTCATAGCTCAAAGACTCAACCTGGTGGTTAATATTTAATATCTAGTAATCTACAGTTACTTAGGGATCTTGCTTCATCTTCAAATAATATTATCAAAGTTACTTTCTGCCAGAAATCATGCTAATTGCTTCATAGATGTTGTGTTTTTTAATGCAATAAAACTGTAAGAAACTACAAATATCCTCATCTTACAGGAATGAAAATGAGGCTTAGACAGTTTAAATAACTTGCCTAACGCTGCATCGCTAACAAACAACTGAGCCAAGATTTAGACTTAGATCTAACTCCAATGATATTTCCATTCATTATCTAATCAGAGGCTTGCTAGAATCCCTGACTGAGCATCTTTCCCATCTCCCTGCTGTTAGGTAGCATATGGGCCTTCCTGCTGGTTAAGCACTGGGTCATCTCTTCATCTGAGGTCAGTTTGCAGTATAATCCTTTCTTCTTTCAGGCCCTAGGGATTTGATCTGCTTACTTTTCTTTTTTCCCCAGCTGTCACTACTGATTCACCCTCTTGTGATTCATCTGGTACTAGAATTCTGGAATAGAATAAAGATTGCTTTTTTTTCCTTCTCTGTTACTTCTGATTTTTTCAAAAAGATTCAAATTTTTCATGAGAATCCCACTGGCAATTTCAAGTTGTAATGTAATGATATACAACTGTTTCTGTGATTCACTTGCAAAAGGTTACTTTTGCTACTGCTGTTAAATTTACTATTCATAATTATTTTCATATATGGTCTTAGACACTAAAAAGGCAGTACGTAGAATTTTAGTTTGACTCATTTGCAATTTCTTAACCTTTGCTCTTTCTGCAGACTTACAACTGCCCTGATTTATTTTGCTATAGCTTATACTTGAAAGATAATAAAAAGCATTATTGAAGATTATATTATGAAAATTTACATTTTAAGAAATAAACTAAAGATGAGAGATCTGAATATGTGGAATTTCAGAAAAAGCACTTCTATTAGCCAACTTTGCCTTTTTTGAGACTAATATTTATTGAGTACTTAATTTCTAAATGCTTCTTATATAAAAGTCATGAAGGTGATTATCTACAGTTTCCTGATGGAGAAACTGAAGCACAGAATCTGTTCAAGAACACTAATAAGTAATGAGCCTATACCTAAACCCAGGTCTGTATAAACAAATGTATAGATTCTCAAAAATGTATATATAAATACACATCTTGAGTATTATGTAAGGAATATATTTCATTTTCTGTATTTCTTATCCTGCAATTTCTTTGAATCTTAAATGGCTTTCACACTTGCAGCATCACTTGATGCCTTTGAAAAGTGGATCTCATTTTACTTTAAAAAATTCTAGTTAAATAATAGATGCAATGCTTTGTAAATGTGAATTTTTTAAATTTAGCCATTGTGAGTCTAGCTGGTTAGCTAATTCGTTTGAGATCTTTGGTTTAAATTAATACAAGCTCTGAATATAAGCCATTTTAAAAAATGTTCACATGCCTTTTGTCTTTGGGATTCCTTGATAAATATAAATACATTACACATATATGATAAAACTTCAGCTATATCATCAATTTTACAGTCCTCTTATAAACTTTACCAGTTGAAACCTTCTTACTGCTGTTGAGTGTTTTTTGTATGTATTTAACCCAAGAATACTGAATGAATTAATAATTTTTATAGATTTGGGTTTTTTCTGTCATCTCTTTTTAAGTAAAGAGCAAAAATGCCCCTCCCCAACCCCAAATCAAAACTTCTGAACTCAATACTTGTGTTTAATAGACAGCTCTATATAAAAACGTTTAGTGAACTATGCATAGTTATCTTGACAGAATGGTTCTATAATTTCAGGAAAAAGTTTTTTTAATCAAAGATTAAAATGAAGATTATTGGCCAACAATAGTATATTCATTTTACAGTAAAAATATATACTGCATAAAATGGGGCTCAGTGGTTCAGTTGTTAAGTCGTGTCCCACTCTTTGTCACTCCACACACTGTAGCCCACCAGGCTCCTCTGTCTATGGGATTTTCCAGACAAGAATATTGGAGTAGGTTGTCATTTCCTTCTCTACGGGATTGTCTCGACCCAATCCATGTCTCCTGCATTGGCAGCCAGATTCTTTACTACTAAGGCACGAGGGAAGCCCCAGATGGCTATCTACTGATACTCATAAATTTCCTTGAAAAACTACTATGAGCTCATAACATAGATGAAATTGGTCTGACAGGCTTATCTTTTATCCTGTTAAGATTCTTTAAGAATTTTAAAAAAAATCTTTAAAAAATTGAACAGAAAATATCATGAGTGAATAGGAAACATTTTGAAAGTTATTAATAACAGCTAAAAATCAAAGATGTTACTCAACTGAAAGACCATTTTGGGAGGAAAAGATTATCTTATCAATATTTATTCTCACATGATATATTTCCCTTTATGTCTACAGTGAGTTCAAGTTCAAAAAACTGACTCTCAGAGGGAGGAAACCAATAGAACTTTGTCTGTAGCATTTTTAAAAGACTCAAAGTTATAATAGAGATTATCTTTGTAGAAATGCCTACATATTTTCAAATATCCAGAGCTGTGCTGGCCACATTTCAAGTTCATAATTGCAGAAGGAAATTTCTGCCACCACTGCAGAAAGTTCTACTGGATAACACTGCTGCAGAGCATCATAAATAGTAGTAACATTTTAATTTTTAGATAGCTTATTAATATATTGATACATCCAGATATTTGGTAACATTAAAAAGTAATTAAGAGTTATTTTTCTTAATATAGAGTAGACTAAATTTAGAGATGACAAAAACTTAAGTATTTATTTATCAAAATTTTAATAAAATTCATTAATATGCTAGGCACTAGTTAGGCAAAGGTGAAAAAAGTGTGATTTTTTTTTTTAACCTTAAATGATTGTAGACTTGTGGATAAGCTGGACAAGTATTTGATCACTATACAATGTGAGTTTTGCTATCATCATACAAAGAAGATATTAGCTCTGTCTGGAGGAATTGAGGAAGACCTCAAATAAAAGTTGATAGTTGAGCTATTACATTTAAAAGCTACTTTTAAAGGACGTGCAAAATGTGCAAAATATGAAATAAAAGGCTTAACCTCTTCTGATGTCTGAATAAGTAAATTTGGGAATGACTCTGAGGCAACCCAACACTCTATAGCCACTCCCTTGGGAATCTATGTCCACTGAATACTATTCTAGAGCCATAAACTGGATTTTAGGGATGTAACTTGGCTGTGTTGTTGTTTAGTTGCTAAGTTATGTCCAGCTCTTTGCCATGCCATGGACTGTAGCCCGCCATGCTTCAGTATCCATAGTATTTCCCAGGCAAAAATGCTGGCTGCTCCTGCTAAGTCACATCAGTCGTGTCCGACTCTGTGCAACCCCATAGACTGCAGCCCACCAGGCTCCTCTATCCCTGGGATTCTCCAGGCAAGAACACTGGAGCGGGTTGCCATTGCCTTCTCCAGTGCACGGAAGTGAAAAGTGAAAGTGAAGTCGCTCAATTGTGTTCAACTCTTCATGACCCCATGGACTGCAGCCTACCAGGCTCCTCCATCCCTGGGATTTCCCAGGCAAGAGTACTGGAGTGGGTTGCCATTGCCTTCTCCAGTGGATCTTTCCAATGCACGAATCTAGCCCACATCTGCTACATTGCAGGTGGATTCTTTACCACTGCACTGCCAAGGAAGCCCAACTTGGCCTAGTGTATAGTTTTTTGGAGGAAATGCTAAGGTAACAACTAGCACTACTATAACTCATAGGATGATGGACATGCAGTGATTAAATAGTAAAGCCTACACATTTCCAAGCTCCTGCTGCCAGGCCATGATGAATGGTATAACACATACAGAGACGGTCCAAGGCTGCAGAGTGGGTGGCTCCATTCTCAGTGTGACTCTTCTAGGCTTTTAAGTGACCCTCCCAACACTACTGCTTGAGAGAATGTGGATAACACCCCAGAGAATGTGGACCAGGAGAATTAAAGAGTGGTGGGCTAAGGCTGAGAGCACTGAGCATCACTGTCTCTGATGACCTTCCAGCACAGACACCACAGGACTGGAGCATGGGGACATGGGAATCCTGAGGTGGGCTGAGGGGTCCAGGCAGAATCAGAATAGAGCCTATCCTTGAGCTATGCTGGTTAAGCACAGTCATCAGCTCCTTCAGTGAGAAAGACTGGGAGTTAATCAGCCACCACAGTATATTTATGTAAATATGTGTATGTCTTTGTATCAGTCAAGGTTCAGTCAGAGAAGCAGAACCATTAGGAAATACATCTGTGACAATCAGTCATTTGTGATAGGGATTGGATTTTATGCAATGATAGGAGCTGGTAAAACAGTTTCTGTAAAGCTATCATTCTTGTTGCTGGAGTTTCAAGTTCATGGGGCAGGTCATCGGGAGGAGAAGATGGATGGTGAGTAGGGGAGTGAGAGAACAAGCTTGACCCATGAGCAAGAGCTGGAGTTCAGGAGGAGAGACCAAAACCTGTGTTTCATGTCTGACGTTGAGGGGATGGGAGTCTTGCAGAAGCTAGGAGCCTTCATTACGCAGCTATTATAAAAACACTCCAGGCCTAGGAGCTGGACATAATGAAGCTGCTGCTGCTGCTAAGTCGCTTCAGTCATGTCCGATTCTGTGCAATGCCATAGATGGCAGCCCACCAGGCTCTCCCGTTCCTGGGATTCTCCAGGCAAGAACACTGGAGTGGGTTGCCATTTCCTTCTCCAATGCATGAAAGTGAAAAGTGAAAGTGAAGCCGCTCGGTCATGTCTAACTCTTCACAACCTCATGGACTGCAGCCTACCACGGGATTTTCCAGGCAAGAGTACTGGCGTGGGGTGCCATTGCCTTCTCCGGAAGTAATGAAGATGGTCCTGGAAAAGACGGAGCAGCTGCTTTCCACCAACGAGGTAAAAAGCAGATAAATGACAATGTGTGTGAGTTATAAAAATGTCTGCGGCTTCACCTCCATCCTTCAAGTCTCACACAAGAATCTCCTAAGGGCTGAACCAGACACAGAAGAAAGAGAGTTCTAGGAAACAGAGTTTAGCCCAGCCAAGCTGGCACATTGCAAAAGCAGCAGTCTCCTTAGGAAATGGTGTTTTGGTCACAGGCAACAATCTTTGGTTAACTTCCTGGAACCGTGTGTTAAAACAAAAACTGTCTTAGAGACAGTATTTATAGAGAGACACTAAATGGAATAGATTCTAACTATTCTACTTGAGTCTAGTGTTTCAAGTGGGCAAAAACAGATCAAATATTACTTCATCTTGGTGAGGAAAGGCCTTTGTAATGTTAACCTTCATAGCCACTCAGACTTGGCTACGTCCTCCTGGATGGTTAATATGTAGACTTCTTCATAAGTATGCAAAAACTAATTAAACAGAAGAAACTGACTAGATAAAATTTTTAGGTATTGACTGACAGTACCCTTGGGAATCTTCCCTGTGCATGAAAATGAGTATGAACCACATAAATGTATCTCACTAAACCCAATCTAAATGTATCCCTTGCTCAGCTTCTGCTTAACAGGATCTCAGACTGCCTAGCACTCTAAAAGCAATGAACATGAGAGGAAGTAGAGATTCAAAGAGACAGTGGTCTTAACTGATTGTGGTTTAAATTTCTCACTTTATAAATTTTATAAAACTATAGAAACATGTAAAATCACTGCCACGTCTCCTTGGAACCATGAAAGAAGGACAGCCATCCTTCTGTGTCTGAGGGGGACAAACTATAGAACCCCTGACAGATGCCAAAATCCACAGACGCTCAAGTTCCTTATATAAAATGGTGCAGCATTTGCATATAACCTGCACACATCCTCCTGTATACTTTAAATCATCTCCAGATTACTTATAATACCTAATGAAATATAAATACCATGAAAATACTTGTAAATAGATTGCAAATACTATATAATTAGTTGGCAGAGTATGGCAAATTCAAGTTATGCTTTTTGGAACTTTCTGAAAAGATTTTTCTCCTGAATACTTTCAATCTGCTCTGAGTTCAGTCTACAGACGCAGACCTTGCAGAGATAGAGGAGAGCGGCTGTACACAGAAGCTTAAGCTGCTTTAGGTGTGTGGTTAATCTGCCTCTGGATCATGCTCTATTATAATTAACTGTGAAGCCCCTTAGATCATCACACACTGCTTAGCACAATTCTTAGCACTTGTTTGTCTCTTATTAAAAGTTTGTTGAAGGCAAAATAAAGAGGAGGAGAAAGAAAAAGGGAGAGGGAGGAGGGAGAGAGGAGCAAAGAAACAGGGAAAGTAAGGAGGGAAGAAAAAAGGAAGGAAGGAAGGTAGCAGAGAACAAGAAAGGGAGAAATGGAGGAAGGAAAGAGGCAGGTAAAGGAGAGAAATGTACAAGGTCATTGAATCAATTAAAGGCAAGTCTTAGATCAGAGTCCAGGTAGTCAGTTTCTTAAGAAATCAAATAAAACCTAGCATCTATTTTGTAGACCTATAGGTAAAGAGTCCACCTGTAATGCAGGAGGAGTGGGAGACACAGGTTTGATTCCTGGGTTGGGAAGATCCCCTGGATGAGGAAATGGCATCCAACTCTAGTATTCCTGCCTGAAAAATCCCATGGACAGAGGAACCTGGCAGGCTACAGTCCAAAGGGTCACAAAGAATCAGACACAACTGAGTACACACACATGCATGCATAAAAGTATTAGAAATATCCTATATCATATAAATGTTGATTATAGCATGATGTAGAAAAATAATATTTATGAGGAAAAAAATAATGCTTTGTTTTTTAAAAATACCTTATTCAAAGAAGACTTCTATAGACTTGTAGGTTCTTAATGAAAATTTGTTTTTGGGAGTTTTGATGTCTAATATTTCCTTATTTAGTGATCAAATATTAACTATATTAAGAGTCAGGAATGATTAATTTGGGGTCTCTGTATCCAAAATGGGCCATGGCTTGAACTCAAGTGGTCAACTTAGGAAAAAATAACATTTTTCTAATAATTTTTAACTATAGTTTAGCATTTCCTTCAAGTATGAATACAAGCAACAAACCATAATAGCATTAGCCTGTGACACACATTTTCAAATCACATTACATGTTGTCAGTATCGCAAATATATTTACACTATTTACTTATTTGAGATCACAGTAGTTATTAGACTGGCCACTAGATTTACTTAATATATTAATGAAGAAGTATTCATGCTGGTTTATGGTACATTTGTCATTTTATTTCTTTCTTTCTTTATTTTTTGCTTCATGGGAGCATTTATTTATTTTTTAAAATTTAAATTTATTTATTTCAATTGGAGGCTAATTACTTTATAATATTGTATTGGTTTTGCCATATAAATCTTCTGGTTACTATGATCTTCCTGACCCAGGGATCAACCCTGGGTCTTTGGCATTGCTGGCAGATTCTTTACCGTCTGCTGCTGCTGCTGCTAAGTCAC
>SJYX01003063.1:113768-133163 GCA_006410675.1 Oreotragus oreotragus | reverse complement strand
TCCCTCACGCTCAGCCACAACTGGATACTAAGTTCAACTAGAAAATATTATAGAGTGTATTAATAAGAATCCCAGAGACAGAGGAGCCTAGTGGGCTGCCGTCTATGGGGTCGCACAGAGTCAGACACGACTGAAGCGACTTAGCAGCAGCAGCAGCAATAATACATTAAGAAGAGCTTTTGATACTTTTCAGCCGTATATTGTATATTCGTATACTCTTTTCTGTGAGATATACAGCACACAGAAAAAAGTTTCTCAGTTTGAGAAACAGTAAGAAATGAAGTTATTCTCAGAACTTTCTCTAAATATGTTTCCTAACAAAAAAAAACCAACCCAAACTCAAAGAACCAAAATACACACTACCTTTATGAAGAAAGACTTTTTTCTTATAGGCACCATGGTCTCATTTACAAAAATATGGTCTATGTGCTCAAAAGGTGATTGGTGAATTACATAAAAGTTTTTCCACCAACACACACGATGTGTAATCACATACGCTCTCTAATGTAAACTTATGAATTTTTTAAGTGAAAAGGAGCAGAGAGGTAGAGGTAATGAAATGCTCTTTGGTGGGGTAGGTTGCAAAATGGCTATAATGCCTCATTCTTCCCAGGACACCGCAAGTGTTTCCTTCCGTTGTCTGTTCCCAGGACTGGAGATGAGCTTACTGCTGCACCTCAGGGAAGAACATGTCTGGGGAAACCTGCTGGGAGGATGTGAGAGACATGGAAAATGAGACCTGGAGAGCTGAGTTGCTCCAGCCAGATGAAGCCCAGAAAGACCCCCAGCCACGAGGCAATCTACTCCCAGGCAGACAAGAGAGGCCAGTTGAGGCCAGGAGAATCACACGGGCTAAGTCTCTGAGCTGTAGCTGATTCCAGCTGTATGAACAAAACACACTTATTATTTGTAGCCACTGAGTTTTGGGGTAGTGTTTTAGGCAGCACTGTTTGCAAAATAGGTAAGTGTTGCAAACGATTCTTCATTACTAACTAGACACAAGCTCATGACCAACCCAGAGGACCTCTTTTAACAAAAGGTAGAAACTGTGAAACACCTAGCATTCTATTGCATCAGAGATTTTGACCTGTGTGATTTTTATCAAGAGTTTCTAGCCATTTAGTATATTAGTTTTGACTTTAGGTATAGGAAGTGGGGGTAAACAAAGAAACTGAGTGTGGACATGGGGAGGAATAGTTATATATGAATGTTTGTGTGCCCCTCAAATCCATATGTTGACACTCTAACCCCAGTGTGTCTGTCTTGGAGATAAGCCTTCTCAGGAACCAGCTAAGGTTAAATGAGGTCATAAGGGTGGTGCTCTCATAGGACTGTCTTTATAAGGAGAAATATCAGGGATCAACCACTTTCTCTCTTGACCCAGTGTGCACACAAAGAAGAGGTCATGGGAAAACACACAAGACCAGCTGCTTACAAGACAAGAGAAAGCGCTTCAGGATGAAACCTACCCTGCTGACACCATGATCTTAGACTTCCAGCCTCCAGAACTGTGAGAAGTAAATATCTATTGTTTAAGCCACCAAGTCTGCGGTATTTTGTTCTGGTAGCTGAGCTAATAGAGAGTGGGAAGGCAAAATAGAGGGAAAATAATGATAAATAATAATTATTGTTTCCCAGCATTAGGACTTTTTATTTAGTCTCCCACAATAGCCCAATGGGGTGGATACTAGCATCCTCATTTTATTCACACATCAGAAAAGTAACACAAAGAAAAACTAAGTAACATGACTGGTCCTCACAGCTAATAAGCAGTCAAGCTGGAACTGGAATCAAGATGTCTGTCTCTAGAAGCTGTGCTCTTAATCATTATCATTCTTTTTACTGATAAGAAGGCATAAGCAGTGGCAAGTGAAGGCAGGGAAAGAAAGAGGCAAGAGAAAGTGGTTTATAGGACGAGTTCAGTGAGAGGTCAGAAACTCTTGTCTCCCAGGCTTTTCCTGACTGAGAGTTTACCCCTGAGTGATACAGCTCAAGGCTGGGTGTCCATGGAGGCCCAGCCCAGTGTGAGACCTTGTTTATGGAGATGCACACAGGACTTTTAATTATGTTCTCCATTCTCTTTCTCTGTTTTCATAGACTAAATTGCTAAATTTTTTTAGGACTCCTTGGCCCTTAACCCCAAAAGCTGCCCTTGGGTTGAAACAGGATCATGTCAGTCTTGCTAGACTTGATGATAAATGCTATGTGGTCTGGTACACGACACAGTGCTACATACAGCATGCTGTTTTGTGGAAGGTATGAATAGGCAGGTTTACTATAATAAAACAAAATTCTATGCACACATATAGGCATGAATAAGAAGGTCTTTAAATGCATTTATCTAGCATTGTTTCATGTTGAATATGAAGGTCTTTAAATGCATTTATCTAGCATTGCTCCATGTTGAATACATACGTAATGAATTTACAAATCACTCATGCTAATTCTACCTAAAAGTTAGATTAACTTGCTGATGATTAGGTCTCCCATATTTAATTGGTTACATAGAGCATGTAAAAACAACAACAACAATTTCCCAGGCTTCCTCTTGGCCAGACAAAGAGTTATTCCTGTCTTCATCTAAGTAAGAAGGTATTATACAATTCTGTAGCACTCTGACAGACCGGCTGAAGAAGCTAGGCTCACTGAGAAAATTAGTCCCCATCCTCCCAGTGACCCTCAGGCCCAGAGCATATAGAAGGGGATCAAGTCAATTCCCATACTCACTGTGATGCGTGAGGAGGTTCTGAGAATGAAGAGCCACTGTGCCCGGTTGAGGTCTCTATTCCGGAGAGAGAGTAGATGCTGTTTGTGAGACTGCAGGGTGACTTGATAACATGGCAAAGTTTCCGTGGATTAGCAACACTGATATAAGTCAAGGGCAAGAGCAAGGACCAGAGCATATAGAAGGGGATCAAGTCAATTCCCATACTCACTGTGATGCGTGAGGAGGTTCTGAGAATGAAGAGCCACTGTGCCCGGTTGAGGTCTCTATTCCGGAGAGAGAGTAGATGCTGTTTGTGAGACTGCAGGGTGACTTGATAACATGGCAAAGTTTCCGTGGATTAGCAACACTGATATAAGTCAAGGGCAAGAGCAAGGTGGGGACAGTGTGCACACTGGGAAGACCAGGAACGGCCTGTGGGAGAAAACAGGTGCTCCTGGTTACATTAGCCTCAGAAGCTTCAGCAGCCAGTGAAATGAGGACAGAGACCATCCCAAGGTGAGGCTGGACGAACTGCAGCTTAGAGAAGATGAGTAAAGACAAGCGGCCAAGGCACAGATCAGATGGGTCTCCTCAGCCCCATTTCAGGATATAAAGCAAGCATCTTCCTCTTGGGAGAATGAGGGAAAGGGTCCAGCCCCTCTTCTGGGAGAATGAGGGAAAGAGGAAACATGTAAGAGGGCTGCTGTCCAGAAATGAAGTTTGGAGTTTAAATAGACCAACTGAATTCCCAAGAGAGCAGGACTTACGCTGAACCATTGTTTTGTTTTGTTTTTTACTTTTTTTTTTTTATTTTCTGAATGTTGAGCTTTCAGCCAAATTTTTCACTCTTCTCTTTCACTTCCACCTTACAGAATATCAATAGAGATTCTGATTATAGGAAAAGGAGTGTGAGAATAGTTGTCTGCACATCTAACTTGCCATTTTGAAAAGGTACTTATACACTTACATTATAGACATGAAAAAGTATTTTTCTAAAATGCAGTGAAAAAGTGAAAATGTCAGACACTCAGTCATATCGGACTCTTTGTGACCCCATGGACTACAGCCCACCAGGCTCCTCTGTCCACATAGCTCCTCTGGCCAGGCTCCAGGCAACAATATTGGAGTGGGTGGCCATTTATTTCCTCAGGGGATCTTCCTGACCCAGGAATTGAACTCAGGTCTTCAGCATTGCAGGCAGATTCTTTACCATCTGAGCCGTGAAGGAATCCCAAAATGCAGGGAGGTGAGGTGAAAGTTGCTCAGTCATGTCCAACTCTTTGCGACCCCATGGACTATACAGTCCATGAAATTCTTCAGGCCAGAACACTGGAGTGGGTTGTCTTTCCCTTCTCCAGAGGAGCTTCCCAACCCAGGGATTGAACCCACGTCTCCCATATTGCAGGCAGATTCTTTACCAGCTGAGCCACATGGGAAGCCCAAAATGCATTGGGAAATATTAAATATTTAATACAAGTGTACTAGGTATCCATTGCTACATAACAAAGCACTCAAAACTAATTGGGTTAAAACAGCATTCCCTATCTCATAGATTCTGTGAGTCCAGAATTCAGTGAGGGCACACCTGGTATGTCTTGTCTCTGCTCAGCAATGTCTGAGGCCTCAGATCAAAGTCTTAAAAGAGGAAGGGCTGGAATCTTTGAAAGCTGGAGGATATACTTCTTAGTTGGCTCTCACATGGAGACAAGGTGGTATGGGAGAGTTGGTCCTCCATGGGCTGCATGAATATCCTCATGACATAGCATCTGTCTTTCCCAAGAATCGACTCTCCATAGGTTTAAAGAAGTTGCACTAATTTTTAGAAGCTTTTCTTCATAAGTCTCATACCATCACTTCTGCAGTAGTCTACTGGTCACACAAAGCAACCTGATTGTGTGTGGGAGGCAACTACATAGGATATTGTCAATATCCTATGTACAATATCCTGTACTTATCTGTTGAAGTACTAAAAAGTACCCTGAAAATTGGCAGTTTAAAGCAGTAAGCATTCATTATTCACAGTTTCTATAGATCAGGAATATACGAGTGGTTGAACTAGGTTGTTCTGACTCACTCTCTCATGAAGCTGTCTTCTGGGGTTGCAGTTATCTGAGGTTCGACTGAAGAATCTGCTTCTGAGCTCCCTTGTTTGTGGGTAGGTTTCATTTCCTTGCATGTGGGCCTCTCCTGAGGATACCTAGGTGTCCTTACGACACTGTACTGGTTTCCCCCAGAGTGAGCCATGCAAAAGACAGACAGATGGAACCCAAGATGGAAGCCACAGTCTTTTACAACCTAATCTTGGAAGTGATGTACTGTACTAGTTTCCTATTGTGGCTGTGACAAATTACTGCAAACTCAGTTGCTTAAGGAGAATGCAATGGCACTCCACCCCAGTACTCTTGCCTGGAAAATCCCATGGATGGCGGAGCCTGGTGGGCTGCAGTCCATGAAGTCGCGAAGAGTCAGACACAACTGAGTGACTTCGCTTTCACTTTTCACTTTCATGCATTGGAGAAGGAAATGGCAACCCACTCCAGTGTTCTTGCCTGGAGAATCCCAGGGACGGGGGAGCCTGGTGGGCTGCCGTCTATGGGGTCGCAGAGTCGGACACAACTGAAGCGACTCAGCAGCAGCAGCAGCAGCAGCAGCAGCAGTCACTTAAACAACACAAAAATTTATGATATTACAGTTCTGGAGACCAGAAGCCCAAAATGAGTTTCTCTGAGTGAAAATCAAGATGTGGACAAGGTCTGTGTTCCTTCGAGAGGAGAATCCACTTCTTGGCCTTGCCTTGTTTCAGCTTCTAGAGGCCACCTGCACTCCTTAGCTCAAAGCCCTTTCTCTGTCTTCAAAGTCCTCAGCATAGCATCCTCAAATCTCTGACTGCCTCTTTTATCTTGTAAGAATCTTTTTCTTTACATTGGACCCGTCCAGATAATCCAGGATAATCACATCTCCAATTTCTTTGAATTAATCACCTCTGCAAAGTCCCTTTTTTCATGTAAGGTAATTTATTCAACATGGTCATAGGTTTGGGATGTGGGAGTTAGGGTGTAGATGTATTTCAGGAGCCAGCAGTCCACCTACCACACATACCATCCCTTTTGCTATATTATAGTGGCCACACAGACTAACCCTGGTGCAAAGCAGGAGATTACTTATGCATGTGAATATCAGCAGGTTGGGATCACTGGGGACCATTCTGGAGGCTGGCTACCACAACATTTTTAAATGACTCTTATCTAACTTTGAAAAGTATGAATTATTGCTTCAAAATACAATCCTGAAAGACAAATTCCATACAACTATTAACATCTTGTTCCTACTAGACTGAGAAAGAATAATGACAATGATAAAATCACAATAGCTACTATTATTTGTTGAGTACCTAATTTGTGCTGGGCACAAAAATAAGTATTTAACATAACATTTCTAAGTTGTATAGCATCTTGAAATATAAGATCAATGATTTTATCATTCATAATGATACATATGAAAGAAACAGGTTCAGAAAAGTTTTGAGTAAGTTCACATAAAGAAATAGGCAGAGAGATAGAGATGGTCTAAATTTAGTTTGTCACGTTTTAGGATATGTGGGCAGAGGAACCAGAGATCAAATTGCCAAATTGGATCATGGAAAAAGCAAGAGAGTTCCAGAAAAACATCTACTTCTGCTTTATTGACTGTCCAAAGCCTTTGACTTTGTGGATCACGATAAACTGTGGAAAATTTTGAAAGAGATGGGAATACCAGACTACCTGACCTGCCTCTTAAGAAACCTGTATGTAGGTCAGGAAGCAACAGTTAGAACTAGACATGGAACAACAGACTGGTTCCAAATAGGAAAAGGAGTATGTCAAGGCTGTATGCTGTCATCCTGCTTATTTAACTTATATGCAGAGTGCATCATGAGAAACACTGGGCTGGAGGAAGCACAAGCTGAAATCTAGATTGCTGAGAGAAATATCAATACCCTCAGATATGCTGATGACACCACCCTTATGGCAGAAAGTGAAGAGGAGCTAAAAAGCCTCTTGATGAAAGTGAAAGAGAGTGAAAAAGTTGGGTTAAAGCTCAACATTCAGAAAACTCAGATCATGGCATCTGGTACCATCACTTCATGGCAAATAGATGGGGAAACAGTGGAAACAGTGGCTAACTCTATTTTTGGGGGGCTCCAAAATCACTGCAGATGGTGACTGCAGCCATGAAATTAAAAGATGCTTACTCCTTGGAAGAAAAGTTATGACCAGCGTAGACAGCATATTAAAAAGCAGAGACATTACTTTATCAACAAAGGTCTGTCTAGTCAAGGCTATGTTTTTTCCAATAGTCATGTATGGATGTGAGAGTTGGATTATAAAGAAAGCTGAGGGCCAAATTGATGCTTTTGAACTGTGGTGTGGGAGAAGACTCTTGAGAGTCCCTTGGACTGCAAGGAGATCCAACCAGTCCATTCTAAAGGAGATCAGTCCTGGGTGTTCTTTGGAAAGAATGATGCTAAAGCTGAAACTCTAGTACTTTGGCCACCTCATGTGAAGAGTTGACTCATTGGAAAAGATCTGATGCTGGGAGGGATTGGGGGCAGGAGGAGAAGGGGACAACAGAGGATGAGATGGTTGGATGGCATCACTGACTCGATGGACGTGAGTTTGGGTGGACTCCGGGAGTTGGTGATGGACAAGGAGGCCTGGTGTGCTGCAGTTCATGGGGTTGCAAAGAGTCGGACACGAATGAGTGATTGAACTGAACTGAACTGAGGATATGTGGATTCCAGTCTTTCTTTTCCACTAACTACCTGTATCTGTGATAAGTGACTGCAATAACCAAGTTTTCCTTGTTGATGTTAATTGGACTATAGATTCCTTAAGTGTATGATCCTGAAAGAATAAGAATCACAGGTATTCTTGTAATTTATTTTCAGTCTATAGGTGGCACTTTTGTGTTACTCAACATGTGTATATAAGCTCAGTTTTGAAACTCTGGCCAAAAACAGTTATATCACAGAGTTAAGTCCCCAGGCACACAAACAGCATACCATTGTTTTTGGCTGTGCCAAAGTGAAAGGGCAGACAAAGAACATCACGTGAAGATTTTCTAATCAACTCGATTAGAATCGACATGGATTCTAATCAACTCATATATGCCACCCACTGAGACAACTTAAAAAGTCCCTTTACACTGCATAACCTCAGGTTACAGAAAATTCATATTGTGACACACCAAAGTTCTATTCAAGAACAAAACAAAGAATTTTTTTTTATACCTTCCTCCATTTCCTTTCTCCCTATTTATGTACAGAGTCTTTTCAATAACAAATATCCACCTGATTTTCCTTAGTTGGCTGATCTGAATAGCTCATTTAGGAGAACACTTCTAGAGAGTTATTAAATTTTATGTCGTCCTATACATCCGTACCCATTATCCCATCATTAAAGCAGTACCAGGAGATGTAGTTGGGAGTATCCTGGAAGGATTACTATAGAGGACATTTTCTCAGAGTTAATATTTCAACTTGGACATAACAAATGGAAGTGATCTGCATCATAGTGGGAGGAATTAATGCCACACATAAACAGCATTTTATGCAATGCATGATTTAAAATTGTATTCCTATGTTACTAGAAGAGGGAGGTCCCAGTCCAACACATGTTAAAGAAAATCTCACAGGTATTCCTTTCTCTTTAAATACTTGAATTTTGCTGATCCACTTGACAGATAATGGCTTTAAAGCATCTATATTCACTTTTGTCTGGATTTTTCTTATTGATTCATCAGTTTCAGGCACATACTGTTTGCTCTGTACTTTATACATGAAGTGAAGAAATACAGATTGAGGATCTACTGCCTATGAAGGCCTCCATTAGTAATTGGTGCAGGGACAGGACTTCAAAGATTAACTTAGCCCAACTGCCTTCCCCCATGGGTTCATAACAAGGATGACTCATTCATGACAAGAGTGCCATGTTTCCCTTTACCCTTTGTGCCAATGGCAACAGTGGACCAGAGAGTCTTTCCAATGACTTCAGAATCCTTCTTAATACAGCCCTTATAGCAGATACTATCAAAAAAAGTCTTTCAGAGGACAAGACAGGAACATTCGGATAGCTACCACCTGATATTACTACAAGCCCCACCCTTTCTTTCAGAAAAAAACAACCCTCATATCCAGAGACCCTATGGCTCAGTGAGAGAGTCGTGGTTCCTGCCCTTAAAGAGTGGGGGCTCCCAGTGAGCTGAGATATAAAACACTCACATGTAAGAGAAGCCTCAAGAACAAAGACAGAGGTAAACAAATGCAAACAGATTAAATGCTAGATTTGTTTTGTACTCAGGAGAAATAAGGGAGTTAGTAACAGATGTGCCTAGAATGTGCCAGAACCCTATGCTAGATTTTTGACAAGTATTCCATAACTAAGTGTAACTATGAAGTAGGTATTAATATCTCAACAACTATGAAGTAGGTATTAATCTCTCTTCAAAAACTATGAAGTAGGTATTAACATATGTCAAACAGATTAGGCTGGTTGCTCCTATCACACCTAGTCTTGGGCCTCAGTTAAGTTCAGTCGCTCAATCATGTCTGACTCTCGATCCCATGAACTGCAGCATGCCAGGCCTCCCTGTCCATCACCAACTCCCGAAGTTTACCCAAACCCATGTCCGTTGAGTCGGTGATGCCATCCAACCATCTCATCCTCTGTCGTCCCTTTCTCCTCCCGCCCTCAATCTTTCCCAGCATCAGGGTTTTTTCAAATGAGTCAGCTCTTCACATTAGGTGGCCAAAGTATTGGAGTTTCAGCTTCAACGTCACTCCTAGTCTTGTGTAATTCCCAAAGTCCATTTTTTTTTGCATTGCAGTGAGGAGTCAAACTAACCAGCCAAACTCTTTAGTTATAGAATGGAAGAAACTCAAATTAGGTTGGAAAAACAAATGTGGATATACCACAAGTAACTTTGCCCAATTATTGAAGAAGCAAAGTTTCAGTGTCACTGTTTTTTCAGTTCTGTCCTTGACACAGAAATGAGTATCCAAGATCTAACAGAGCTTCACGGGTTTCTTTCCATCTCAAATTTACAACACAAATTATTCCAGCTCTAAAATTTCTATGATTTACAACAGGTCTAGTCCATGGCTAAAAAGAGGCACAATTTAAACCTCTCACATACTAAAATCTTAAGAGATGGAGGATAATTTAATGGGGAAAATGTAAGGATACTGAAATCAGGTAAATTTTTTCTTTAACTCTTTCATAATTCTAGGATCTTAGACAGATCATTTAGTATGTTTGAAAAAAAAAAAAAGAGTAAATAATACCTAACTTTTCTTCCTACCTATGAAAATACCTTTTCTGGTTTCTTCTTTACTTGAAACTGGGGAAGGAAGAAGTCTGAGCTGATACCTAAGGAAACAGAATGTCTTACTTTTGAAATTTCACAAAAATCTAGGATTATAACTGTCTTCGTACCTTCAGGCCTGAGCCTTTCTGTCTTGCTACATTTATTTTCACATCTGCGTATAATATAGCTGAGGAGAACTCAAAAGAAATAACCCCAGAAATAGCAAAATTGCTTCCTATTATAACAGATAGAGATAACAAAAAAACAGCAATAGAAAAACCAGCTTTTGCTACTTTTAAAGGCCTAAGGACAAATTTTGGACTGATGTATTAACGCAAAATACATACTTTCTATCTCCTTCTGGAGGCTTTGTCTTGTCTAGGAATTTGTCCAGTAGGAACTCTTTGATACAGAAAGTCCACTCTCAAACAGATGGTTTCAAACTGCTCTTTTGTTCTTGAAACTGGCAATTAGTCTGTCACTGTGTGGTTGAGAGTTGGATGGGAATGACTTTTTCTACAACTATCAAGCCCTGCATGAATGAACAGAGCCTTTCATTTACTGGAAATAGACAATAAGAGTAGAAATCTCGATTGCACATATTTCAATGTTTTCACATAAAACAGTTTCTTTTTTTCAGCAAGTGGTTTATAAATATCAACATCACTCCAAAACAAACAGCCTGGTTTATAATGACATATTGAGTGGTATTTCAATTTGTAATATTCTGTGCCAAGCTTAAAGCCTTATACTCATATTTCAAGTAAACTGCTTAATTAAAGCTTAAACAAGGGTCTCCAGAGCCTTAATAGTAAAGCATTATATTAGAAAGCCAGGTAATGAATTATAAAAAAAAAAAATTATGGCCTCCATATGTCAGATAATAAAAGTCTATGACATCTTGCCTGATATTATAGATCTTGCATTCTGAAAATCTTGTGTACTGATCTAAAATTGTATGTCATAAACCACATTTTGTATTTACTTATTTATTTGATCAGCATCAGACTAACCCTAGGCTTGATTTCCAGTGCTGACACTTAGAAGCTATTATACTTCTCTGAGCCTGGGTTTCTTCAGCTATAAAATAGGAACAACATCACTTAGCTCATGGGGTTGATTCAGAGTTTAACTGAGAAAATGTAGGGCTTCCCAGGTGGCACTAGTGGTAACGAACCTGCCTGCCAATGCAGGACGCATGAGAGATGGAGGTTTGCTCCCTGGGCTGGGAAGATCCCCTGGAGAAGGGCATGGTAACCCACTCCACTATTCTTACCTGGAGAATCCCAGTGACAGAGGAGCCTCGTGGGCTACAGTCCATTAGGTCACAAAGAGTCAAACACAACTGAAGCAACTTAGCATGCACACATGAGAAACAGTGCTCAGTACAAGGTGGATGCTGATGAACCCTGCTTGCCCCTCATCCCATTCCAGTGGCACACCCGCACTCACTCTCACGAGAGACACTCAGAGGGCTTTCTTAGAAGTTGAGGGGGAAAAAGCAAAGAAAAAAGTGGGTCTAACAGGGGCAAGTGCCTTTCCTTCAGCTTTGGCATTTTCTACACAGGCTAAATCAAGCTGGACAGAAAGAGGACCTATTTTGTTAATGGAAAAGTCTTTAGTTCCCATGGCTCTTGACGCTGCTCTGGAATATCTACATAATACCAAGAAGAGACTGAACTTTCAACGTGATTTTATATAGTTCTCTAATTGGAGACTCATGTTCAACAAATCGGGAAATCTTGCCAATTTGCATTTTAATTTTTCTCCTCTGAAAGGAAGTATTGCCGTGTGAAGAAAGGACACATTTAACTACTTAATTGCCTTTTTATAATCCTAAAATATTATTTAACTACACTCTACTTGAGGTAGAATCAAGTGTTTGGCAGTAAAAAGCTTTGGAATCAGTTTTAAATTTGAATCTTATTCCCTCACATATTACTTGTGAGACTATGATGAACCAAAAATAGCCCATGAGCTTCAGTTTTTCACCTGTAAAATGGGCTACCCACCTCATGGTGTTGTGAGGATTAACTGGGATAATATATGTAAAACGTTATTTCACTGACTCTGAATAGTAAGTACTCAGAGAAGTGAGCTGTGATTATTGTAAACTATTCCATGTGTGTGTTAGTCACTCAGTCGTGTCTGATTCTATGTGCCCACATGGACTACAGCCTGCCAGGCTCCTCTTCCGTGGAATTCTCCAGGCAAGAATACTAGAGTGAGTTGCCATTTCCTTTTCCATAAGTATTCCATACACTAGCTTTAGTTGAAATTTTCAATTGCTGGCTATTCCTTGCCAGTGTTTTAGCTCCAAACTAAAGCAAGAAAACCATTTGGTGAGTGTCAATATATGTCAATTCTGAAGGGTGAAGGAGAGTTGCCTTTAAAATAAAATAAAATAAAGAATGTAGGAGAAATTATCCAGCTTGTATATGAATGTGCTCAATAAAACCAACACACCATAAAGGTACTTATCACTACCTTATGTAAATAGATACATGTAATTTCTGGACCATCCCAAGGTCAAGTTCAGAAAGTCAGCAGTAGGAGGCTGAGACTGCAAGCTCCCTGCGAACATCACGAATAAATCAAGTACACTCACCTTTCTGAAAGCAGGGAGAGAAAGTACAAGAGGCCTTTGTTAATCAGACAGGAAAATCATAGCCTGAAAATGCTGACAATGACATTTCAAAAGTCTCACTTACTTAGTAATAGATAAGAATATGTGAAGAAGGATTAAAAAAAAAAAATTCCCTGAAGTTTTCAAAAGGAAAAAAGGATCAAATATCTGTTTTATGTGAGAACTTTATCATGCGAAGTTACTTCAATTCACATTTCCTAAACGGGGACACCTCTCCAGAGGGAACAGGAAGCTCCTCTTGTGAGCCACTGTGCTGGTAACTGGTGACAATGACAAATGCCATCTGACTGATGGCCCCGCCTATCCCACTTCAGGCAGTTGGAGATGTACAGAAGACAGTGTCATCCAAATCCAAGTTCACTTACGAAATAACAAAGGGAACAGAACCTCCCATGCCCTCCAGCTCCTTTTCCACTGGTGCTGTAAGGGGCCCAGAAAAGAAGCACCCTCTCACTGAGATTGGCCACTGATGGGGGACACTGAGGGGACCAGTGAGCTCCCCAGGTACACTGCAGGCACAGAAGCAGATAGGGCCACATTAGCCTTGAGAAGTGATGTGATGGCTTCCTAGGTGGCGCAGTGGTAAAGAACCCACCTGCCAATGCAGGAGATGCAAGAGATGTGGATTCGAACCCTGGGACAGAATTCCCTGGAGGAGGAGATGGCAACCCATTCCAATATTCTAGCCTGGAAAATTCCATGGACAGAGGAGCCGGGTGGGTTACAGTCCATGGGGTCCCAAAGAGTAGGACATGACTAAGTGAGCACAAGTGATGCGGTGCCCTCTCCCCTCACCCCACCTCTTTCCCCTTGAGTAGCCTCTCCTTCAGTTTCTCTCTTTTCTGTCCAGAAAACTTCTGGAGGTCTTAATAACCAAGTCATCTGCCCTGAGGAAACTGTTCCTGTTTATCCACCGACCCCTTTTCTCAACCTCACCTTCCCACTCACCTCCAGTTATGTGTCATTTTGACATCTAGGGGGTTTAAATGGTGACATACCACCTGGGCTCAGACTATAACTTCTTCAATCTAGAAACTTAAACTCCATTGTTTCACTCATAATAAACCAAATTTCCACAAAGGGAGCACCGGTCTATATTCTTAAATCTTAAGAAAACCAGCTAAGTGGTCAGGCAGTTGACCTGGGAGGATTCTGTCTCTTTTTACAGCAGCCATAGTGTTTCCATCATTGTTTTCTCTATCTGTTTACTGTTGAGGGACTTGAGAAATCTCCACACTGAGAAAAGGAGCACGCTGCTCCCCACACCCACTCTCTCCACCTAGGCAAGAACACCAGGTCAAGGTAAGGAAGAACATGGCAGAGGGCCCAGAAATGACTGGGAACAAGGAGGCGACAACCTCAGACTCACAAAGGATATAAGCAGGAAGTAGAGACTTCAGAGGTGTGCTGGGAATTGGCACAGAAATCATTGTCTCAGGTTAAAAGCTCTTGTCTTTCTTTTGTTACAGTAATAATCACAACTAAAAGCATGGAGGATTTATAGGCTTTTAAGAAGTATATCTCTTTTTTCCCTTAAAAAAAACCAAAACAGTATCTTTAAAGACAAACAGGATGACAAGTGAATTTTTTTAAACCCAAAGGATACATTAAAAATCAGGAAACAGTGTAAACATAAATATTTTCATCCAGTCATTGAAAATGTTTCAGCAAGTATGAATTAGTGACCTCTAAGCTATCCTGCTGCTGCTGCTAAGTCACTTCAGTCGTGTCCAACTCTGTGTGACCCCATAGACGGCAGCCCACCAGGCTCCCCCATCCCTGGGATTCTCCAGGCAAGAATACTGGAGTGGGTTGCCATTTCCCTAAGCTATCATAATATAGCCCAAAAGGATAATTTCAGCAAAGGAAGGTTTATTGAGCTCTACACAGATAACAAAAGTAATAGTTTGGAATTAGATATAGATGTTTCCACTTAGAATCCAAATTGCTATATGTGGTTCTAGCTTTGTATCTCTGTGACTTTGCAAGAGTTCTTGAGTCTAAGGCCCTCATCAGTAAAAGGAAGGGGCTGGGGCTCAGATGATATCAAAGTCCTTCCTGCTCTAGAATTACTTCATTGTCAAGATTTATACAGAAAGTATTGTAAAAGCACAATTAGCCTAAAATTTTGGCACTTTTCCTGTCCATATTTCCTCAAGGGATTCCTTGGCCTCTTTCTTAAAGATAACCAGCAGAACTTATTAGTTACACTGTGGACCTTGGCCACAGCCAGACCTGGGATTGGTCTCATTTCTGTCACTCCCTGGCAGTGTGATGATCAACAAAGGACCATGCCTCTCTGGGCTCACTTCCTCATCAGTGAAATGTAGTCTTGTCCCACAGGGTTGATAGGGGAATTAAAAGCTATTAATCACATAAAGAGCTCAGCACAGCACCTAACACTCAATGAGTACAGAAGTGATATATTATAAACCGTATAAATTATTATAAACTTTATAAACTATATCAACTATTTTACACAAACATTTGTCTTCTACAGGTGCTGGAATGTCATTTAGACACTTCATCCTCTAATGAGTCAGTGGAGCTCCTTAAGTCAGTGGTAACTGGCTCTAAACTCCTGGCTGGTGAATTTTATCTCTGATTAGTAGGCATTTTATGTGTGTTAGTCACTCAGTCATATTCTCTGCAACTGCATGGACTGTAGCCCGCCAGGTTCCTCTGTCCATGGAATTCTCCAGGCAAGAATACTGGAGTGGGTAGCCATTCCCTTCTCCAGAGGATCTTCCTGACCCAGGGATCGAACCTGGGTCTCTCACATTGCAGGCAGATTCTCTGCAGTCTGAGCCACCAGGGAAGCCCAGTTAAAGTGGTGGCAATTTAGTCACCAAGTCGTATCTGACTCTTGCGACCCCACGGACTGTATCCCGCCAGGTCCCATTGTACATGGGATTCTCCAGGCAAGAATACTGGAGTGGGTTGCCATTTCCTTCTCCACGGCATTCTACAGTTGCATCTATAATAGGAAAATGTATTTGAAAGAGTTGGCATAACGTAACGGGTAAGTGCATGGACTCCAGAGCAAGACTTCTCGGGTTCAAATTCTTCTCTGTTGTTTCTTAGCCATTCTTAGGAGAATCCTTGGGAGGTGTAAAGGAGTTAACATTGAAAACACTTAAAACAATATCCAGTTTGAGGGAGATGCTAAATAAAATACTCAGATCAACTACTAACTGGAAGCTGGAGCCCAGAAGATATTTAAGCAAACAAAAATTTTTAAAAAATTAGCAGCCTAAAGTGTAATTACTTTAAGCACCTTCTGTTTAAACTCATTCACACAAGTATTTGTCTTTTACAGGCACTCAAATGTCATCAATTTGTGGGTGCGGGCAATGGTGTCTCCTTAGACACTACATCCTCCAAGGAGTCAGTGGTAACTGGCTCTGAACTCCTGGCTGGTAAATTTTATCTCTGATTAGTATGCATTCTTTCCAGCATGACATGAAACTATGAGATGAAATTAGCTGCCTTTGTGCTAATAATAACTTAAATATTATAGTAAATGAATTTTGTGACATTTCACATATAGTCTTTGAGCTCAGGGCTTTTATAATGAAGTTCTGCCCTTTCCCGTCTGCATCTCTTCAGAAATGATTTTCCATTTACTGGAAAATACGTGACTCACACAAGCCAGCAGAGATCTATACCTCATTATCTGATCTTGTTTTATGGTTGAGTTAGAACAATATGTTAGGTCTTTTTCCATACAATATAAGTCTTTCGGCGAAGAACATTAAATTTGAGTATCTCTGATTAGTGAAATGAAAGATTTTAACAGTGATTTCAGGGAGATGGAGATTCATAGTACAGATTAAAAAGACAAGTATCTTCTGTGATATAACTTATCTGTATGCATTAGCTAAAGTTATAGAAAGTGATGTCAGACTTGTGCAAAAAAGATTCCAGTTAATGGACCATGAAATGATGAGGCTTTATTTTTTTTGAATTACAGGAATATCCTGAAAACCACTGCTCTGTGTCCCAAAGCAGATTTTACTCTGATAGTAAAAATGTGTGAAAACTCATGTTGCTAGTATGTGCTCTCAGTGTGTTTTCAGGAGGGAATGTCAATCATAATTAGTTACTTTGATCTCAAAGGTCCTTTTTATCTGTAAGATTCTGACTCTGATTACTGAACACCCACATCATGGAAGGCACTGTTGGCTTTTATACCAAATGTTGAAACAGGCTCCAGAATTTCCCCAGGGACCTTCCTCCACACAAGCTAGCATACTCTTCAGTCACTGGAGCGTTCTTTGAGTAACTCATTGTGCCTTCAAAGATACATCATTCCTCTATAATGGATTTTCTACTGAAATGAAGATTTCTTGAAATACTCAACTGCCAATCCTTTTAACATTCACAAATCTTGGAAGAGCCTCTTCTGTTGACTCCTTTTCTTGTATCTACTTTATTATCAACCGTCTAAAAATTTGGAGAGAGCTTGGTATCATTCAAACTGTTAGATACATGAAGTAGCTTGGTGGCTATTTTAAGAAGCATGAAACATACCATGCTTGACCCTCAGTAGGGTTCACAGAATAGTATTTGAATGCATTTGTTAAAGTTTGACAGATTTAGTTTAGGGATAATAGGGAAAAAGTTACTGGATTAGGTCAAAGGTAACATTTGAGATATGAAAGGAGGAGTATTCACAGTTAATGGTTGTCATAAAAGACACTTCAAATTGGACATATATTAATAAGGAGGATGTAATTAATGTAACCCTAATTCTGCATAAGTAGGTTAAGAAATGTTGAAGATGAAAGTAGATTTTTTGCTTCATAGATAAAATAAATGGAAGATTTTCCTATTTATATCATTTACATATATATCTTTGGGCTCAGTGTTTCTGAAAAGATACATAAATCTGTTTTATCTTTAGAAAGTGGAAGTGTTAGTTGCTCAGTCATGTCTGATGCTTTGTGACAGCATGGACTGTAGCCTGCCAGGCTCCCCTGTCCATGGAATTCTCCAGGCAAGAATACAGGATTGTGTTGCCATTCCTGTCTCCAGGGGATCTTCCTGACCCAGGGATTGAACCCAAGACTCCTGCATTGCAGGCGGTTTCTTTACCAGTTGAGCCACCAGGGAAGTTTTATCTTTAGAGAACAACTTGATTCTCACTCACATAAAATGCCCATGATATGCGGCTTTCTGGGATTCAAGGTACTGGGCCCATCTTTTCATGATGTCTGCTCAACAGGGCATGAAATTCTAAGAACACTTTGAAAACGTTTTCTTTTTCTATTGATCAGCTATCTGAATGAGAAAAAAAAGAGATAAATATGAAAATAGAAACTCCAGTACGTCTTTCCCAGGCTCCCACAGTTTTCAGTGCGGTGTCTATGATGCTGCTCTAAGATCATGGTGTAGTCTAGGGGAGGAACTGTGGCTTCAGCAGCAGACATCACAGATGCAGTTCTGGCCCAGCCATTTAGCAGCAGGCCTCAGGTGTGCTAAGCAACCGGCTAGGCCTCCATGACTCTCTTTGTAAATGGGAATAATATTTAGACCATAGACTTATTACATGCATTACCTAGCATGCAGATTTTTGAAAACTTTTTGGATCATGGAAAAAGCAAGAGAGTTCCAGAAAAACATCTATTTCTGCTTTATTGACTATCCAAAGCATTTGACTGTGTGGATCACAATAAACTGTGGAAAATTCTGAAAGAGATGGGAATACCAGACCACCTAACCTGCCTCTTGAGAAATTTGTATGCAGGTCAGGAAGCAACAGTTAGAACTGGACATGGAACAACNCTTGTTTGACCACTCCAATTTGCCTTGATTCATGGACCTGACATTCCAGGTTCCTATGCAATATTGCTCTTTACAGCATTGGACCTTGCTTCTATCACCAGTCACCAGTTGCTTTGGCTCCATCCCTTCATTCTTTCTGGAGTTATTTCTCCACTGATCTCCAGTAGCATATTGGGCACCCACTGACCTGGGGAGTTCCTCTTTCTGTGTCCTATCATTTTGCCTTTTCATACTGTTCATGGGGTTCTCGAGGCAAGAATACTGAAGTGGTTTGCCATTCCCTTCTCCAGTGGACCACATTCTGTCAGACCTCTCCACCATGATCCGCCCATCTTGTGTTGCCCCGCGGGCATGGCTTAGTTTCATTGAGTTAGACAAGGCTGTGGTCCTAGTGTGATTAGATCGACTAGTTTTCTGTGAGTATGGTTTCAGTGTTACTGCCCTCTGATGCCCTCTTGTAGCACCTACCATCTTACTTGGGTTTCTCTTACCTTGGGCATGGGGTATCTCTTCACGCCTGCTACAGTAAAGCACGGCCACTTCTCCTTACCTTGGATGAGGGGTATCTCCTCACCACCGCCCTTCCTGATCTTCAACACGGGATAGCTCCTCTAGGCCCTCCTGCGCCCACGCAGCCACCGCTAGTTGGAGGTCAGGTTGCTCCTCCCGGCTGCCACCCCTGGCCTCGGGTGTGGGGCTGTCTCTTATACACATCTAGATGTGTATAAGAGACAGCTCAAGAGTCTTCTCCAACACCACAGTTCAAAAGCATCGATTCTTCGGCATTCAGCCTTCTTCACAGTCCAACTCTCACATCCATACATGACCACAGGAAAAACCATAGCCTTGACTAGGCGGACCTTAGTCGGCAAAGTAATGTCTCTGCTTTTGAATATACTATCTAGGTTGG
>SJYX01003063.1:88899-112960 GCA_006410675.1 Oreotragus oreotragus | reverse complement strand
GGTCTGGTATTCCCATCTCTTGAAGAATTTTCCACAGTTTATTGTGATCCACAAGTCAAGGCTTTGGCATAGTCAATAAAGCAGAAATAGATGTTTTTCTGGAACTCTCTTGCTTTTTCCATGATCCAGCGGATGTTGGCAATTTGATCTCTGGTTCCTCTGCCTGTTCTAAAACCAGCTTGAACATCAGGGAGTTCACGGTTCACATATTGCTGAAGCCTGGCTTGGAGAATTTTGAGCATTACTTTACTAGCATGTGAGATGAGTGCAATTGTGCAGTAGTTTGAGCATTCTTTGGCATTGCCTTTCTTTGGAATTGGAATGAAAAGAGCCTCTTAATGAAAGTGAAAGAGGAGAGTGAAAAAGTCAGCTTAAAACTCAACATTCAGAAAACTAAGATCATGGCATCCAGTCCCGTCATTTCATGGCAAATAGATAGAAAAACAATAGAAACAGTGACAGACTTTATTTTTGTGGGCTCCAAAATCACTGCAGATGGTGACTGCAGCCATGAAATTAGAAGACGCTTACTCCTTGGAAGAAAAGTTATGACCAACCTGGATAGTATATTCAAAAGCAGAGACATTACTTTGCCGACTAAGGTCCGCCTAGTCAAGGCTATGGTTTTTCCTGTGGTCATGTATGGATGTGAAAGTTGGACTGTGAAGAAAGCTGAGCACCGAAGAACTGATGCTTTTGAACTGTGGTGTTGGAGAAGACTCTTGAGAGTCCCTTGGACTGCAAGGAGATCCAACCAGTCCATCCTAAAGGAAATCAGTCCTGAATATTCATTGGAAGCTGATGCTAAAGCTGAAACACCAATACTTTGGCCACCTGATGTGAAGAACTGACTCACTGGAAAAGACCCTGATGCTGGGAAAGATTGAGGGCAGAAGGAGAAGGGGATGACAGAGGATGAGATGGTTGGATGGCATCACTGACTCAATGGACATGAGTTTAAGTAAACTCCAGGAGTGGGTGATGGACAGGGAGGCCTGGCGTGTTGCAGTCCATGGGGTCGCAAAGAGTTGGACATGGCCGAGTGACTGAACTGAACTGAACAAACCACACAATACAGATGTATGCAAGACAGACTATAAAATATCTGAGTCCCATGGCTAAATGAAAATATAAGATCCCGTGTTCAAAAATTATGAAGAATATCAAGATGACAAGAGCAGAGACTTAAACTAGATGTGGGCCTTTTCTAAGCGTGGGGCAGCTGCATAGGTCACAAGGCCACAGAGCCGGCCTAGCTCCATTCCTTCTTGGCTGCACCCACCTGGGCTATCTGTGCATCCTTCACCTAATAGCTGCAGGATTCAGCCTCCTGCCTGTACCCCTAGAGTTTCACCGAGAAATCTCTGGGTCCTGCCTCTTCCAGCATCCTGTGGACCACTGGGGAAGCACTCTGTACCCAGGGGCTCACATGGAATAATCACTTAGTGTTTGAGGGTGATTGTAAATAGAGAAGCCAAACATTTTGGTCAACAGTTTCAAATTTTACTGGACTAATTAGAACAGTCAGGTACAAAGGCAGCCGCAAAAGATACCAAGGCATAAACAGCCTTCGGGGGCTGCTCATATTCAACCAGAATCCTGGGGCCAGAACCATGGGAACCCCAGTATGGGTGGACCTCACTCAATCCACCTGGGATAGAATAGAAGGATGAGTGAGAAAAACCTCTTTCTTTTTGCCTAACCGTCTTTGAGCTGGGACCTCTGTCTTCTGCCTTCAGTCGCAAACTCTGAATGGAAAATACAGCATCAGTTCTTTTGAGGCTTGATTTTTTATCCTCCATACCCAGGTGGCACAGTGATAAAGAATCCACCTGCCAGTGAGGAGACAGAGATAAGGGTTCAACCCTTGGATCGGGAACCCTGGAGGAGGAAATGGCAACTTGCTCCAGTATTCTTGCCTAGAGAATTCTGTGGACAGAGGAGCCTGGTGGGCTACAGTTCATGGGGTCTAGACTCAGACACTACTGAGCACACACACACATAATCACCTGAGCACCAACAGGGGTAAAAGGCTATCTGTAGATATACATCATCCAGAGACATCCTCAGACACACCCTGAATAATAATTATCCAAACATCTGGGTATCCTCTGGCACAGCCAAGTTGACAACACACATTAGCCATCACAGGGAGAAATCAAGGTAGAATTCCAACATGAACCCAGATTCCTGCCCCTGCGTGTCCACAGCCAGCACAGTCCTTGAGTAGGTGGGACCGGTGAGTACGATAAACTGTCTCTCCCTTGATTTGATTATGTTAGATAGCAAAGGTTATGAGACAGTGACTCGTATAATTAAGATACTCAGGAAATCAACCCTGAATATTCACTGCAAGGACTGATGCTGAAGCTGAAGCTCCTGTACTTCGGTCCTATACTGGACACCTGATGCAGAGTCAAGTCGTTGGAAAAGACCCTGATGCTGGGAAAGATTGAAGACAGGAGGACAAGGGGGAGACAAACACAGTGGACATGAGTCTGAGCAAACACCAGGAGATAATGGAGGACAGGGAAGCCTGGCATGCTGCAGTCGATGGTGTCCCAAAGGGTCAAACACGACTTAGTGACTGAACAACAAATAAGACCCTGTCTTAGCAGACAGAAGGGAGAGATTTTCTTTTGCTTGATGACTGACCTTGAAAAAGGGCACTGCCACACTTTAGGTGGGCCAGTGAGGGGGCCACATGGCAAGGCACTCACTGTCACCTTTAGCTGACAACCGGCAAGAAAGCAGAGACCTCAGTCCTGCAACCACAAGGAGCTGAATTCTACCAACAATCCCAGGAGCTTGGAAGTGAGGACTTCCCTGGTGGCTCAGATGGTAAAGAGTCTGCCTGCAGTGCGGGATCCCGGCTTTAATCCTCAGATCAGGAAGATTCCCTGGAGAAGGGAAATGGTAACCCTCTCTAGCATTCTTGCCTGGAAAATCCCATGGATTGAGGAGCCTGGTCAGCTACAGTCCATGGGATCACGAAGAGTTGGACATGACTGAGCGACTACTGTTTATTTTCTTTCTCTTTTGGAAGTGAACCCTGAGTTCAGGATGAGAAGCCCAGTGGGCGCCCGGACTGCAGCCTAAGGAGACCCAGTTAAGCCATGCCCAGTATCTTGACCCACACCAGCGGTGAAACAGGTGTTGTTTTAACTGCTAAATATATGGTGATTTGTTACTCAGCAATAGAAAACGAATACAACGGCAAACAACATGTTTAACGTGAAAGGACTTTGAAGAGTCCTGTTTCCTAAACACCAGCCTTTGCCGTCTATCTTCCCAAACCCCAGCAGGAGTACCATCCTCCCCCCAGGATTTGTGACCACGACTCACAAGGTCGGCCCATGTTGGACACTTGAGAGCTACCTGCTTCAGTCTCTTTTTCTGCAGCAACACCCAACAAACAAAGCTTGGTGTGCTAGCTGTGGGAGGTTTTTAACTTATTTATACTTTATAAGTGAATATATATAAGTATATATTTATGCTTTAATAGCTATTTAAGTGAAGAAGTGCTTGCTTGTGTTGCATGTAATGTCACAGCGTATTTTCCTCCTGGTGTGAGCCCCATAATGGGTTACCCAGATGAACCCAGTGGCAAAGAATCTGCCTGCCAAGTGGGAGACTCGGATTTGATCCCTGGGCTGGGAAGACCCCCCCCCCAAGGTAAGAAATGGCAATCCACTCCAGAATTCTTGTCTGGGAAATCCCACGGATAGAGGAGCCTGGCAGGCTACAGTCCATGGGGTTGCAAACAGTTGGACACGACTGAAGTGACTAACCAGCAACAGCAATGAGTCCCATGTTCCAGAAGACGCAGCACTGCAGGTTCTATCACTGTCTGCAGCAGTTCCTGAGGGTCTGCAGTGGCCTCCCTCAGACATACCTAGGCTTTGTCACAGCTGTCAGGGAGAGAGGCGTTCATTGTTTCCTGCCAAATTGTGAGAAGCTGAGTCACAAATAGGCCCACTCCACCATCCGCCAGCTTTCCCAGTGTTCTGTCACTCACAGTAGAATGTCCACCACTGAAGTTCTTTGTCACTTTATAAACTTATCCTTCCAACAACTTAAGGGCAAAGCCAGAAGCTGCGGGCCCTGTGCTAATTTATAAATTTCCAAGGCATGAATTTTAATCGGTACACCTTTAGGCTGGTGAGGGTCTTAAGAGTCCTTTCTGCATTCATATCTGTGGGGGGTTTTCTGCTCAGCACATAAAAAACTTCAAGAAAAATGACACTGAAAAGGAATGCTTATGATGGAATTTTTTAAAGTGCACATTGTGTAAAAACAAGAACACTGAAGAAATAGCAGAAAGCAAACTTGCTCACAGATTTGAAGGGGCAGAGTGGACCTCCGCAGTTTTTGGCCATTCACTTCCCATTCGTCTTCTGGTAACAGTCCCAGTTTCTTGGGAAAAAAAACAGTCCCAGTTTCTTCTTCATGTGCAGCCTCTGCACTTTCGGGTGAGGTTGACTCTACCCTTGCACCACGGCTGGCCAGGTGACTGAGGCCTAAATCAAAGCATCACATTCCTTGGGGATCACACAGCCCATTGGAGTCAATGGAAACAGTGAGCCTTGCTGGGACCCTTGAGGGAACTTATCCTTTTAGTGCTGGACTTGAACCATGGAGACTGTAGACCTTTAACTGGTAACAGCATGTTTGCTGCCACTTGGAGCCTTTAGTCAGCTCCAAGAGTAGAACTGAGTGATAGAGCGAAACTAAGGCTCAATAACATCCTTGAGCCCTGGATCAAGCCATATCTGAAGCTTACGTTTCTCTATCTTTTACTTACTAGGTCAATACACTCTTTTCATCGATTTTTCACAGTCATTTTCAGCCAAAATATTCCTTATTAGGACAAGAAGTCCCTTCAATGTTTTAGTAATGCTTTATTGCTGGGCCTATCATTGATTCATGAATATGGGATTAATCAAAGTCTCAGGACATATCTTTCATCAGAGATGAGTATTCTTTCAGAGAATTAGTCACTCTTGCCTTGATTTGTTCCTTACTAATGAACAATTATTCATTTATAAATGCTCTCAGCCACAAGTAACAGAATATTCAACTGAAAAGGATTTAAACTACTAGTTTCCCACAATTAGGCTGCAGGTTAGCCTTTTCAGAATTGGTTAGGTAGTTGAACAACACCACCAAAGAGCCCAGCTCTTTCTGTCCTTCCTCTGTCCTGCCATCCCTACAAGCTGGTGACCCTCATGGTCACAAGATGACTGCTGTAGCACCAGACATCATATCCTCACATGACAGTGTCCTGTCTGTGCAAGAAGGAAGAGGGTGGGAGCAAAGGGCTTTCTTCTCATAATGTTCTCTGCCTTTTATCAGGAAGGAAAATCTTTCCCAAAATCCCTCACAAACTGCCCATTATTGGCCAGGACTAGGTTACAAGTGCTCTCATAAATCACTCACCAGCTAAGAAGGATATTTCCATGGCTGGTTTAGACCAAGCTTATCAAGGTAAAAAGGAGAGTAGCTCTTGGAAAGCATCTACCACCTACAGGGAAAGTTAGAGGACTCATTAATCTACCCTCAGAGAACCAAGACTAACATTAACTTATGAGAGGAAAACACACTAGGCAGGTAAATTCCAATTTTAGCCAAGCCAAGCTCAGCGTTCTTCTTTGCCCTTAAAATAAGATCAGAATAAGCCAGAGGGAAAGGCACCAATGTTAAAAATCTATATTTGGATCCCCTAGGGCTGGAAGAGATGAGTGAAAGCCAGAGGGCCTGTCCTGTGCACAGCTTCATCTGCCCCTCGGCAATGAATTCTAAAAATACAGACCTTTGACAGTCATGTATTTTAAATAGCAAATCTCCTCTCCTTCCCTGCTACAAATTAAAGTTTCATGATGAGGAGGGAATGACAGATACATTTTGCTTTAGCAGAAGAGGTGAAGGTGACATTTTGAACCTTGGCGCTGGCGTTTCCCAGCTGTGTGGCCTTGGGCAAGCTGGTCCCCTTCTCCATGTCTTCTCACCTGGACTGTGAAGGTATGGGTAATATCTACCTCAAAGGGGAGCGGTGCAGACTGATAATCTGTTTATTCTCAGTTATGAGGTTCTTTGGTCTAGTATCAGTTGTTCAGTTGCTCAGTCATTTCTGACTCTGCGACCCCATGGACTGCAGCATAGCAGGCTTCCCTGTCCTTCATTATCTCTCACAGTTTGCTCAAACTCATGTCCATTGAGACATTGATGTCATCCAACCATCTCATCCTCTGTCATCCCCTTCTCCTCCTGCCTTCAATCTTCCCCTACATCAATGTCTTTTCAAAGTATCAGTAGTCTCCAACAGTTAGACATAAATGGGGCTAGGGTTTCCTCCCCATAACCTCCCTTCTAGGTTACAATGAAAGTTAGTTTCAGACTGATTGTGGCCCATATATAAACATTTATTAGCAAAGAGGCAGAAAAACGGTCACATAGCTCTTCTGCAAACTTGAGGAAGTGTCAGTTGCTTGTTCTTTTTTTTAATATCTATTTATTTGACTGTTCCAGGCAATTTATTTATTTGACTGCACACGGGATCTTTAGGCACATGGGGTCTTAGTTGCTGCATGTGGGATCTAGTTCCCTGACCAGGGATCAAACCTGGGCCCCCTGCATTGGGAGCTCAGGGTCTTAACCAGCTGTCCTCATTTCAGGTGCTTCAGTGGCACTTGCATGAAAGGTCAGTGTCATTCAAAGTCATGCCCAAGGTCACTCCTTAGACACAGGCAGTAAGATTCCTCCAAAGCACTAGCTGGAGTGGGCCAGCTCAGAATCAAGCTTGGGTATAGACTGCTGGACTCCCTGCACATTCCTCTACATGCTGACACAGTGGGGAGATGCTGGTTTCATACCACAGTCCAGTTTCCAGACATCAAATACATAATTCACCAACAGAAAGCAATTTCTCTCATCTTTATGCTATGAACAACAGCCCTGGTTTTGATTGTCCGGGAAGTCTGGCGTACTCTAATCCATGCGGTCTCAAAGAGTCAGACACGACTGAGTGACTGAACAGAACTGAACTGAAAGATAAGTAAGGGGTTTCCACGGTGGCTCAGTGGCAAAGAATATGCCCACTAATGCAGGAGACATGGGTTGGATCCGCAGGAAGATCCAAGAAGAAGATCCCCTGGAGAAGGGAATGGCAACCCACTCCAGTATTCTTGCCTGGAGAATCCCATGGACAGAGGAGCCTGGCGGGCTACAGTCCATGGGGGCGCAAAGAGTCTGATACAACTAAGTGCATAACAGCAACAACGACAACAAAGATGACTGAAGCCTACAGCACCTACTTACAGAGCACCCTTAGGAATAACGCTTCANACCCACTCCAGTATTCTTGCCTGGAGAATCCCATGGACAGAGGAGCCTGGCGGGCTACAGTCCATGGGGGCGCAAAGAGTCTGATACAACTAAGTGCATAACAGCAACAACGACAACAAAGATGACTGAAGCCTACAGCACCTACTTACAGAGCACCCTTAGGAATAACGCTTCAAATACCAACTGATCGCCTCGGGGTGTTTCTTCCCAAGTTGAGCCATTGATTGCCACTAGAGTGTGGGTGGTAACCATCAGTGAATCCATTTATGTCAATAGTCCAGGCTGAAGTATTTTAACTCCACAAGTGAGGAGAAATGCTAGATAATGAATACAAAGCTGCCAACATGTAGACAGGATGAAAGGAAAGAGGGAAGCAGAACTCAAGCCAGTGCCTACCTTCCCTCCTCCCACGAACATCCAGGAACCAACTGAAGCCCTCATCTTCTTGCCACTTCAAACATTTTGAAAAGCAGCATTGATTATACGCTCCTTTCCCTTCGCTAAAACCATCTCAAGCTCCCCTTAGTTGCTCATTCAAGACTCTCCACAATCTGGTCCAGTCTTGTCTCTCCATCTCCCACTACCCACAGCAACCGAAGGGCTCTCTGTGCCTCTGCTGGCAGCATGTCCTTCAACCAGGATGCCCTCACCACTCCTACATCAGAAGCCTGCCTGGCCTTCAGAGGCCCCCTCCTCCACCAACTTCCTCCATGTCCTGGAATAAGTAACTTTGCCTTCAATTTCCTCATCCCTAATCCATGAATCAAGGCAAATTGGAAGTGGTCAAACAAGAGACGGCAAGGGTGAACGTCGACAAGGGTGAACGATTCTAGGAATCAGCAAACTAAAATGGACTGGAATGGGTGAATTTAAATCAGATGACCATTATATCTACCACTGCAGGCAGGAATCCCTCAGAAAAAATGGAGTAGCCATCATGGTCAACAAAAGAGTCCGAAATGCAGAAGCAGCAGCAGCAGCAGCAGCAGCAGCAGCAGCAGTGATTTTCTTCAACAAAGTGAAGAAAAGATAAAGTGTGGCTATCTGTGATCCTTCTTGGAAACCAGACCAAAATTTTCCACTATAAATGCAAAGTTGTATAAAAGTATGTGTGCAAGCATGTGCACACACACAAAGGTATGCCTTAAAGTAATGCATTAGAAAGCATTTTCGGATAGTCAGGTATTGGAAGGTTGTAGAGGGTAAAAATTTATTCACAGTACTTATACAAAGACAGTGTCAACATTCTTAATGATTTAGATGGCCTTCAAAACTCTTTCCCATCCTTCTTGTACATAAGACCCATATCCTTACTTACACATGGACTGATCTTGCTTGCTTTCCTCCAGTGGTATCATATCTTGGATAAGCCTTTGAAAGACAACTCCCCAAATTCACAATTCATTTTTCTAAGTACTTTATTAGGAACAGAGAGTTTTCTGATCTTTAGGAGAACCCAACATGATAACTTTCACCTCTCTAGTTCAGAATATACAAATAGAACTTCAAAAATTCAAGCAGATTTTTTAAGTTGATCCCTTTCTATAATAAGGCAAGAAACTGCCTGGTCATGTTGACAGTATACTAAAGGGCCAAGACTGGGCATAGATTATGGAATGTCTCAGGAACATGTTTAGGTAACATGGCTAGAGGTTTAGAGAAAAAGGAGGATGCATTTCTGTTGGTGTTATTGTTCTGTTGCTAAGTCATGTCTGACTCTTAGCGACTCCATCAATTGCAGCATTCCAGGCTTCCCTGTCCTTCACTATCTCCCAGAGTTTGCTCAAACTCATGTCCATTGAGTTGGTGATGCCATCCAACCACGTTAACCTCTGTCGCCCCCTTCTCTCCCTGCCCTTAATCTTTCCCAACATCAGGGTCTTTTCCGATGAGTTGGCTCTCCCTCTCAGGTGGCCAAAGTATTAGAGCTTCAGCTTCAGCATCAGTTCTTCCAGTGAATATTCAGGGTTGATTGATTTCCTGTAAGACTAGTTTGATTTCCTCACTGTCCAAGAATACTCTCAAGAGTCTTCTTCAGCACCACAGATTGAAAGCATAAATTCTTTGGCATTCAGCCTTCTTTATCATCCAACTCTTTAACATCCATACATGACTACTAGAAAAACCATAGCTTTGACTATATGGACCTTTGTTGGCAAAGTGATATCTCTGCTTTTTAATACACTGTCTAGGTTTGTCACAGCTATTCTTCCAAGGAACAAGTGTCTTTTAATTTTGTGGCTGCAGTCACCATCTGCAGTGACTTTGGATTCCTGTAACAATATGCTATTGCATCCTAAAACACATTTGAAACTATTAGAAAGCAAGCAAATCAGAGTCATATTGTTATATTCTTTTAGATTCATTATAACCAAAGAATTGAGGCTTTCAAACTGTGGTGCTAGAGAAGACTATTTAGAGTCTCTTGGACAGTAAGGAAATCAAAACTGTCAACTCTAAAGGAAATCACCCTGAATATTCATTGAAAGGACTGATGCTCAAGCTGAAGCTCCAATACTCTGGCCACCAAATGGGAAGAGCCAACTCACTGGAAAAGACCCTGATGTTGGGAACAATTATATACTACACACAACTTATTTTATATAAAGACATAAATGCACATACAAATACATAAACATAAAGTCTCCTTTCTAGAATAAAATAAAAGGATTTGGAAAACATGTTCTTTAACTGTAGCAGTTCTCAGAATATCTTGAAACAAAAAAAGTTATCAAAAAATAAGAAGTTTCAACACAAGAGAGTCTTTTCTATGAGATAAATTATTTCTTTGTATATCTTCCAGATGCCTAATATATTTTCATGATCCTGCATAACATATATAGTGGATATAAAGATACAGATGGGTAAAGCATAATTCAACATAGACGAATGAATTAATATGAAATATGGAAGAAAAGTGTTTCATTTTCTTTGTCATATTAGAGTAGAAACTGACATGCTATGATATTTATAGAACTGAAATAAAATTTTGAAATGTTGCTTTTTTCTTCCATTGTATATTTTTTGGAAAGCATAAGTAAAGTCTCGATGAGCACAACATTAAAGTGTCATAAAACATGGAATCTAACCGAAGAAGTAGTTTTGTCTGTAAGCTTTTAAGTCCACATTGTTTATTGATTTTATCCTCTTTTCAAACCATATGTTAAGTTACAAATACTGAAATTGCTTCATTAAATCACATTTTTTCTTCTTTTATGTGTCAGTTACCTATTAAGAACATATGTTATCTCGACACACTAATGTTACTCCCAAGTCATTTATTATAAGCTTAATAGCTGTCTCTTATACACATCTAGATGTGTATAAGAGACAGGATCCTACCAGTCCATTCTGAAGGAGATCAACCCTGGGATTTCTTTGGAAGGAATGATGCTAAAGCTGAAACTCCAGTACTTTGGCCACCTCATGAGAAGAGTTGACTCATTGGAAAAGACTCTGATGCTGGGAGGGATTGGGGGCAGGAGGAGACGGGGACGACCGAGGATGAGATGGCTGGATGGCATGGTGGACTCGATGGACGTGAGTCTGAGTGAACTCTGGGAGTTGGTGATGAACAGTGAGGCCTGGAGTGCTGCGATTCATGGGGTCGCAAAGAGTCGGACACGACTGAGCAACTGAACTGAACTGAATTAATAGAAAAGGTCCATATAGTAAAAGCTATGGTTTTTCCAGTAGTCATGTGTGGATGCGAGAGTTGGACTAGAAAGAAGGCTGAGCGCCAAAGAATTGATGCTTTCAAGTTGTGGTGCTGGAGAAGACTCTTAAGAGTCCCTTGGACAGCAAGGAGGTCAAACCAGTCCATCCTAAAGGAGATCACCCTTGAATATTCATTGGAAGGACTGATGCTGAAGCTGAAGCTCCGATACTTTGGCCACCTGATGTGAAGAGCTGACTCACTGGAAAAGACCCTGATGCTGGGAAAGATTGAAGGCAGGAGAAGGGGGAGACAGGGGATAAGATGGTGGGATGGCATCATCAACTCAATGGACATGAGATTGAGCACACTCCAGGAGATAGTGGAGGACAGAGAAGCCTGGTATGCTGCAGTCCTTGGGGTTGCAAAGAGGTGGATACAACTTAGCAACTGAATAACAGTAACAAGAAATAAATATATGTAGAATAAACTGCCTAAGGAACTTCCTAGTTTTCCAGTCATTAGATTTAAAAGACAAAGATGGGATGCACTGAGAGAGTAGCGTTGACATATATACACTAGCATGTGCAGAATGAAGAGCTAGTGGGAAGCTGCTGTATAACACAGGGAGCTCACTCAGGGCCCTGCAATGATCTAGACGGGTAGGACCGGATGGGGTGGGAGGGAGCTTCAAGAGGAAGGAGATACGTGTACACCTGGGGCTGATTCACACTGTTGAACGGCAGAAACTAACACAACATTATAAAGCGATTATACTCCAACTTGTTAAAAATAATTTTAAAATAGACCCCAAAAATAAAAGACATTGTTTCCACTAAGCATGGGATAGGCTTGAGGGAAATAGCAAGCAGGAAGAAGCCATTAAACAGTAGATTTTCCTTTTTTATAGTTTTTTAATGGGTTTTTCTTAAAGGAGGGGGTGGAGATGTGGGTGTTTGTATTTGAGGATTGTAATCATTGATTTATTCACTAGCTACAGAAGACACTGTTCAATCAGAATCTGCCTCAAACACCCCAAGTGCAGGCCAGCTCCATGGAAGGATCAAGGGACCTGCGCTTGACATGCCTTTCTGGTAGCTGCTGGGGAGCAGAGAGGGCTGCTTGTCAGTACTCTGAGGCCCAAAGAGGTGAAACCCTACACTCAAAGGGAAGGCGCCCCATAAATGGACCAACCAAACATGGCACCTGCCATCTGACAGGGATGATTGTCCTTTTTGGGGTAATAAGACAGAACATTTTAATTCAGGTCTGGTTTTAAAAAAAAAAAAAAAAAAATTCAAGACATGTGGAGTAAGGGAAAGGAGTTCCAAGGGCAGAAAAAGCCAGTCCTTTCTAAGCAATCTTCACCAGCTAAAAGAAGGACGACCCCGTGCCCCCTGTTGATCCGGTTACCCGGGGTCAGCACACACATCATTAAAGAGTCGGTTTCCAATAATGGGCACTTTTCCCTAAAGACTCAATATTCTTTTGCTATTCAAACACTGTGTTGTTCAGAATCCTCTGGGCTTCCTGGAATTTCTCTGAAACGTTTCCGATACCTCGGGAACCATTTGAAAACATTAGAATTTTAAATCACAGCTTTGGGAGCGAGTGGCCTGGACCTGGACCCCCGCCCCGCCTTGCACCTCCGCCCCCTTCCCTTCCCCGCCCCGCCCTAGCCTCGTGCCACCTCAAACAGCTTGGCATGCCATCCCAAAGCAGGTTCTCACTCCCATCAGGGGAAGGATCATCAGAGGAGCCATCCTCCTCTTCCCTTTTCACCCCACATCAAAGGCACAGAAAGAACTGCCTGGGTTGTTGAAGCAGGGCTGGGCTGGAGCTGCACTATAAAGGCTCATGAGAACCCACTCTGCATATATCTCTTCCCAAATCTGTGTTCAGTGACATCCCCTTGGAAGCTTGAAATCAGCCNGAACTTACATTATCAGATGTAAAATAGATAGCCAAATGGAAATTGCTGTATGGCTCAGGAAACTCCAACAGGGGCTCTGATCAACCTGGGGTGGGGGTGGCTAGGGAGGGAGATGGGAGGGAGGTTCAAAAGGAAGGGGATTATATGTATACCTATGGCTGATTCATGTTGAGGTTTGACAGAAAACAACAAAATTCTGTAAAGCAATTACCCTTCAATAAAACAATAAATTAAAAAAAAAAGCAGAAATAGAACTAGACCAAAAAAATGCTTTTAAATGTTGAATTTTACACAATCCAAATGTTGATATTTTGCCTTTTTCCTAGAGCAAAAACAGATTCTTTACAGAAACCTCTTTCACAAACATACTGAACATCTGTGAAGTCACTCAGTCTTGTTCAACTCTTTGAGACCTCATAAACTCTAGACTGCCAGGCTCCTCCATCCACGGGATTTTCCAGACAAGAATATCGGAGTGGGTTGCCATTTCCTTCTCCAGAGGATCTTCTCAACCCAGGGATCGAACCTGGGTCTCCCGTATCACAGGCAGACGCTTTATCGTCTGAGCCACCAGGGAAGCCACAAGTCAAGGATATTTGAGGATCTATCTGGTAAAAATGGAAGTTTAAACATAGTATATGAAAATACATAAGATGTTGCTTCTTATAATAAAATGCATCCATTTTTTCCCTGGAAAGAAGGAATCTCTCTTTTTTTTTAAAGTTATAAATTTCATAGTTATGAAATAAATCTATTTTGTCAACTTGCTTAGGAAGTGTTTTCAGGATCCAGAAGGAAAATAATTTTATAAGATTCTAATTTCCAGGGAGTTGCTTACTGGGCAGAAGCCTGAAATGGTACCATGAAGACAGTTCTCATCTCATCCGCACAATCTATTCTTCAATCACATAATTTATTGTGCATCTACTACATGCCAGCCCTGTGAAGTGCCTAAGTCATAGGGTGGAAGTTTGCTGAGGTAAGTGTTGATGAGTGACTCAGCCACTCAGATTGATATAAGTGGAAGATGAATATGAAAATGATGTTGTGGAGCTGTAGGAGGAATAAAATTAGGAAGATGTGACGAAGCCTTTTAGGGACATTCTAGTATGCCTAAAATATTCAGACTCCCTCTGCCCTTTCTTCCAAAATCCATGCAATGAAGGAACCACTGGCAAGTGTGAATAATAGACAGGCAGGGTGAGAGCTGTTTTGAGAAAGACAGCTCTATTGGAACGAATCGAGATAAGAATCCCGGAGAGAGACTACAATAAGCCCCGAGGAGGAGGAACTCAGTCCATTCTGAAAGCCTCAAGGGGGAAGTACTTGCGTTTTTCCCAAATCAAAGTCCATAAGCTGATGTTCATTCTGCTTCTGCCCTAAACTAGTCTGTGCTTAAGGAATGTACACACCTGAAAAAAATATATCTGCATCCATGGCAGGAAGACACAGCTTTCTCTTAAAAAAAAAAAAAAAAATTGTTTCGCAGGAGCCCAAGATGCTAAAAGATAAGGCATAGTTAAACTCTATGGAAAATCCTATATGCCTTTCAAAAATACTTGTCTACTGTATTATCTTTGTAAAACACGGTTCTGGTTATTTTTCTTTGTTGTTTACTTGGTGCCTCAGTGGTAAAAGAATCTGCCTGCCAATGCAGGAGTCACAGGAGATGCCAGTTCAATCCCTGGGTTTTGGGGAAGATCCCCTGGAGGATAAAATGACAACCCAGTCCAGTACTCTTGCCTGGAGAATCCACGGACAGAGGAGGCTGGTGGGCTACAGTCCATTGGGTCACAAAGTGTCGGACACAACCGAGCACGCACACATGTGTCATCTTTGTAAAACATTGTACTGGGTATTTTTCTTTGTTGTTTGGAGTAAGCATTTCCTTTTTACAGACTAAATTATTTGAACATAAGCAGTGTAGAAGGGGTCAAAAAAGTCAATTTGTAAGAAAATAATTTTCTCTTAAATTTGGATTTTGTGCACTGCAGGACATTGGTAACTGTTACCTACATCTCTTTCAACTAGTTAAGTCCCAGTGTCTCTGGAAACTATCAATGGTGATTTATAGAACCTTCAAGAAAGAACCACCTCAACCTCAAAAATGCCCTTAAATCCAGGCATGTATTTGTCATTCCGCTCAGGCAACACCTAAAACCTTTACACACTTTCCACTAACAAGGTAGTACCTTGGCATATTATATGTTCAAAACCATTAGAAATAAAATGGATATGTTGGTTGGCATTGCTTTTTTGAGAACTGACCTAGGCACCCATCAAATTCAGTACATCCTCCTTTGCTCAAGAAGTGGACAGATAGCCATGAATATTGTGAGGATAACTTTGGTTTACATTTCAAAGTCTTTTGAAGGAGCTGTTGTCTGAACAGTGACATCTCTTTCCGTGTTTGTCTCGGGGAGGCTGTCACTGAGTATACTACCTGCCTTTCTGTGGGTGGAGGCATTCGTGTCTTTCATAAAGACTGCACATTTGTATCTCTGAACTGTATGTTTCTGTCTTAGCTAGAGAGCTCAAGGACAGCTTTGAATTGAATGTATCATGAAATGGACTAAAAATCAAGAACAGCAACAACAAAAAGACTTTTGTAATTTCAACTCAGAGAAAACAGGCATTTGCAACTAAATTAAATGTTTGGTTTAGCTTGGCCCCTAGTGGATAGTAATGTTCATTTTCACGTTGAATTGGTAGATTTTGCTTAAATGAGGGGCAGAACCAAATGACCCTGGAGACTGAATTACCTCTTAGCTTTGGAAATGGATTTTATCTCAAGCCATAATTGAGATGAATTTATGGTGAGTTGACAGAAAGCCTGGAAACATTTGCTCACTTGATACCAGGAGTACAGATAATCAGAGGAGCCAACTTCAGATAAACTACCTCCAATTTCTAGTAAATTCTGAAAAAATTCATTATTTAATTAGCATGAGGTAAATGCAAAGTTCCATTGTTGCATAAAATTAAAGAATAATTTGCTTCTCTAAGCAAGTATTCTTGGGGTTCCCTGGTGGCTCAGCTGGTACAGAATCTGCCTGCAATGTGGGAGACCTGGGTTCAATTCCTGGGTTGGTAAGATGCCCTGGAGGAGGGCATGGCAACCCACTCCAGCATTCTGGACTGGAGAATCCCCATGGACGGAGGAGCCTGGCATGCTATAGTCCATGGGATCGCAAAGAGTCCGACACAGCTGAGCCACTAAGCACAATGTTAAACATACAAATAAACAAACAGGAGTGTCCAACTAGGAACATCCAGGCAGGCCAAGGAGAAAGGACATCATTTGGCCCTGTGTGCAACAGTGCTGTTTGAGCTCCGTGATGCCTGTCTTCCTTAACTCTAATGGAAAAGATGCCATTTGTTTGCGATTATAGACACCTATTGATTTCCAATTTTCACCAGTCATGTTCAGGTCTCTTGGGCTCTGGGTGCTTGTAGATTTTTATCAGTCTTGCAGGGAGGAAATAACGTGGTAATGTAATTGGCACTATGTAGCTATATAAGATTCCTATTCTAATTTCACTTTAGACTTTTATTGCAGTATCTTGACAAATATTGCCACATATATTTAGAATTATATATGTATATAAAATTCTCTTGGTTCTGAGTCTTTGCAGAACCCTGTATGCACACACACACATATTTAGTGCCAATAGGTATCGTATGTACATATGAGGTATGTATGTGCTCAGTCGTATTGGACTTTTTGCAGCCCCATGAACAGTAGCCTGCCAGGCTCCTCTGCCCATGGGATTTCTCAGGCAAGAATACTGGAGTGAGATGCTATTTCTTACTCCAGGGGATCTTCCGACCCAGGAGATCAAACCTGCAGCCCTTGCATCTCATGTATTGGCAGGTGGATGCTTTACCACTAGTGCCCCCTAGGAAGCCCATTTAGTACAAATGGGTGCATTGAATTCTCAAAGAGCAGACCACATTTCAACAGAAGCTTGTGTTTCACTATGGTATCCCCCCCAAATCAATGTAATTTTCTCAGTAGATTCGGTTGTGTCCTCTTACTCTTTGGGCTTGCTTTGACTTCCATGTCTAGAGTAATAATGGGTGCACAATTACACTGCAGCAGCTGTCTCAAGAGCTTCTTATGGCCGGGAGGGGGGTGGGGAGTGGAAATATGCATTCAGCAAGTGTTTATTTTATGCAGTGGAGTGCCACACTAACTGTTCTGAGCGCCTACCAAAAAGTCATCCAGAAAGTACACTTCACAAACTCTAGTGTGTAACATGCAATTACTTTCTTTTTATCATAAAATATCCGAGCAATACTTGGATTTGATCTAGGAAAAAGACTTTCTACCAATTCTAATTTTTCCTGCAGGATGTGTGTTCGTGCTCTAAATCTTAACTTACCAGTACAGATTGTGAGTCTTGATGTGTGTTAAACTGTAAATCCATAATAAAAGTCAAAGTGATTTGTCAAAACTTCGGAGGAGCTGTGAGTGGCTACATTTCAATTGGTGTCTGCAAAGAGTAGGCAGTAGTAATTGCCTTAGCGAGATGACCGGGATGAAAGACAGTTAAAAAAAAATCTTAATTTCTTCTTTATGGGATTGTTACAGAGTCACCGCTTAGAGTGGCGCCTCCCCGATGCTCCTTGGTGTACTGTGCAGGAAGCTCCATTAGAGAGAGCAGTGCTTTCACCCAGTCTCTGCAGGGTACGTGTTCTGTTACGTGAAGAGCATGATAAATCTGCATAGTTTCCAATCTCTCCTTCTATTTTCATTTCCACAATCTTAGAGGGAAAGAAACTCTGATAAAAATAAATGTAGCTGTATTGTAATCTTCCTGTAGTCTTGTGATTAGAGAAAGAAAAATAAATATTAAAAAAAGCCGGTTTCAGTTGGGAGCACAAATGAAATGATTTATTTGCTTCTGCGTATACCCTTTATTTTTACTTTCTGATCATTCTACTGAGACTGGATTGCACTAGAGTCCCCAAGGTAATGGGGCCTGGTGACTAATCCACTGAGCCATACAAACTCCATCTGCTTACTCACTTTGACATTTTAATAATATTCCATTTGGACCTTTGTTCAATTTTGCTTTGTGTGCTACATCTTTGTTTTAACATTAAATCTGAAATAATTTACTATTATCAAATCTCGCTAATTAAAACACACAGAGTTTTTTTTTTGTGGGAATATGTCAACTACGTATACTTTCCACAGGAAAGTACCCACTAAAATTTGTCAATGGACCATCAGATTGCCCCTTTAGTTATTGCTTATTGTGCATTTTACTTGGAATAAAGAAAAAATATGTCATTAAAAAAGCAACTTCTTATTTTATATCATCTTACTCTGAAATTTCTATATGAAGTGTTTTTCTCTGTAAGTACCATAATTGATTATTCTAATGATATAGTAAAACAAGATAGCTTCAGATAATATTGCTGATGACAGAAGTAATGTTAAATGCTGACTTATTTTGTTTTATAAATATGTGATTTCTTCAAATGAAGATTGATTACGATCTAGTATTTACATACATAAATCATACATATTGTGACAGACTTGTAACATGCTGTATGTGTTTCCCTATGGGGTTTGATTGTATTTAGCATATGTCACAGTCAAAAGCTTATTAATTATTATTGATTAATTCATACACTCCCTTTCTGTCATACCAAAATATTGAGGAATATTATAGAAGGAAGAAAGAAGACTTAAACACACATTAGAAGATCCCCCAATATTTATTCAGACCTTCACAGGACACTAAATACACAAAAATCCTATAATGTAACCTAGATTTTATAGAAGCACAGATGGTAAAGCAAGTGATAAATCATCTGCAGGATGTTAAGTTGCAAACAGAAAGTTAAGCAAGATCCAGACTGTAAAGCAACGTAGGAGTCTAAGTGTGAAAAGATTTAAATAATAGAAAAGTAGCATGCAACACATTTTCTCTCTTTTTCAAGTAATCTCAGTATCATTAGAATTTACCAGTGACAGCCACTCTAAAAGGACTTCCCTGGTGGCTCATTGGCAAAGAATCCACCTGCCAATGCAGGAGACGTGGATTTTTGATACCTGGGCTGGGAAGATCCCCTGGAGAAGGAAATGGCAACCCACCCCAGCATCCTTGCCTGGAGAACCCCATGGACAGAGGAGCTTGGTGGGCTACAGTGCATGGGATCTCAAAAGAGTCAGACACACAACAGAGGGCTGGCTGCTCTAATAAAATAATTATCATACCTTAAATTTATGGAGTGCTCTTTAGAAGGAAATACACTTTTATACACATTGCGTGCATGCTAAATCGCTTCAGTCATGTCTGACTCTGTGTGACGCTATGGACTGTAGCCCACCAGGCTCTTTTGTCCGTGTGATTCTCCAGGCAAGAGTTCTGGAGTGGGTTGCCATGACCTCCTCCTGGGGATCTTTGTGATCCAAGGATCAAACCGATGTCTCTCATGTCTCCTGTATTGGCAGGCGGGTTCTTTACCACTAGTGCCACCTGGGAAGCTCCTTTGTACATATATATCTCATTTAATCTACTAGACAACACTATGAGATCAGTATCCCCATTCCGTTTAATAGATGTGAAAAAAACTCAGGTTGAGTGAATTGTGCAATATTACACATACAGTGTAATACACTTCCCTGGTGGCTCAGAGGTTAAAGTGTTTGCCTGGAATGCAGGAGACCCGGTTTCAATCCCTGGGTGGGGAAGATCCCCTGGAGAAGGAAATGGCAACCCACTCCAGTACTCTTGCCTGGAGAATCCCATGGAGGGAGGAGCCTGGTAGGCTACAGTCCATGGGGTCGCAAAGAGTTGGACATGACTGAGCAACTTCACTTCACTTCACACATCCAGTAAGTAATGGAGCAGAGTCTCAATTCAAGCTTGTGACTCCAAACCTTGTGCTCTAAGTTTCATCAAGGAATGCTGGGAAACACCATATGTGGTGTCTTCATTCCAGAGCTGATTCATTCTGAAATATTTCAGCCACCTTTTATAGTGTATATTAACAGCCATGGTCTTAATGACCATCCAATGATCTATATCAGTCACTTAGAGAGTAAATAAATGGATTTACTGTGCCAGGTTCATTGGTTCTGCCACACATTAATCATCTAGACAGGAAAAATGAGGTAGAGAGTTAAGATAATAGTCAGACATCACAATCACTGAAGAGATGGCTCACCTGTACAATGGCAAGGTAATGCTGTAGAATAAAGGACGTAAGATTTGGAGTTGCAAACATCTGGGTTCATATCATGAATTTTCCATATATAAGCACAATTTGAGCAAATTAATTAACTTTGATAAGCTTTAGCTTTCTTATCTATAAAATAGATTTTTAAAAGGATTAAAAATATGTAGGATTACTGTCACATAATGGGCACTCAGTAGGAGCTATTATTACCATGAATATAATTTAGACAGTGTATCTAAACAACACATTAACTCCAACTAGAAATGTCCAGGGGACATCATTTTAAGTATTAAATAATGAATATAACCACTGGTATCAATTTGCTAAATATTTAAAATACTTGAAGACTGAATATTAATCACATTGTTTTCCAGCTAGTGTAGGTAAATATTTATGATCTATATCTAAAATTACACTTAAAAGAGAAGAAAAATTAGTAAGAATTTAAAGATCAGGAATAAAATGTGGTTAGTCTCACAGAATTATAACATTTCATAATGTTTGAGTACAGAAGATATGATGGCTTTTATCTCTGGAAAAGTGGGGAGATCAATTTATATTTGACATTATCAGCATATCAATGATAAACAAAAATTTAAAAATTAACAAATATCAGTAAGTACCCAAATATCTAAAAGGTGCCAACTCATAATATTGAAAAATCCTGATGTAAGAACATGGAACAGGAGAAATCAAATAAGCAAAGAACAAAAAAACTATTAGAACAATGAAAAATGCTTTATTTGTATATATTTAATTCTAAAATTTAATGATGGCCAATTGATAGCAAAACATCCTACTACAAGGAAAGCTTTAGTTCCATCAAGAGAAGACACCAGGTGGCAACTGTGATAAATCATTGAATTGTGCCTCTATTTTCACCAGATGTTTTACGTGGGTAACTTCTGAATGAGTTCCACTCTGGCTTAAATTGTGTCCACCAATTTGTAAATCTGTAAGCAGAGAAAAACTGGGATCCAAAGTTTGGATCTAATATGCAAAGATTAACCGGGCCAATAAGAGATCTTCCCTAGCTAGATTCTTCATTAATATTTTTTCATATAATAGAGGTAACCAATTGATAATTTAAATTACATGAAAAAAAATCCAAGTTATCAGGGGATATGAGACATTGTTTGCTATCAGGTAAGATAAGAAAGAGAAAGGAGTCTATGAAGAAAACCCAAAGGGAAAAAGTCAGAGAGACAAGAAGTGTGTTTGACCTTAATGATAAGAACAAAGACAGTATCCTCTGAGAACAAATGAAAAAGATGAAAAGACAAGGGACCAGAAATATAACTAGAATAAAAAAAAAAAAAAAAATCCAAGTTATCAGGGGATATGAGACATTGTTTGCTATCAGGTAAGATAAGAAAGAGAAAGGAGTCTATGAAGAAAACCCAAAGGGAAAAAGTCAGAGAGACAAGAAGTGTGTTTGACCTTAATGATAAGAACAAAGACAGTATCCTCTGAGAACAAATGAAAAAGATGAAAAGACAAGGGACCAGAAATATAACTAGAATAAAAAAAATAGGAGAAATTATCAGTTTATCTTTTCCAGTGTAGAAAACTCACCAAGCAAGTGGACTGATAGAGATTAAAAAAATAAAAAATACTAAATTCTAGAGATGATTCAAGTTTAACAAAATTTTGAAAAAAGTGTTGTTGAGTACAGCTGAAAGCTTCAATAAAAGTACCAACAGAATGTTTCTCCCTTGCAAAAATGGTTATAAACTAAAAAGAGATTTGAAGAGTATTCAAGTCAACACAAGTCTAGACTGTCAATAATCCCCAGATCCCAAAAGACAATTTCCAGTCTGGCATATAAGAAGACTGGAGGTTGCCATTTCATTCCAACAACAAGTAAAAGCTGAACATATTGAAAAATCAACTCTCCTTAGATCCACAAGAGAAGTGAGGTCACAGGGTAAACTGCTGCCCCCCAAAGTGGAGGGACTGACAGGTAAGTGCAGAGAGTCATAACTTACCAATACAGAAACTCACGAACAGTAGCCTTATGGAAACTGGTACCACCAGAGAGAGAAAATCTAAAATGGAATTGATGAATTGCTGAAGGCTCAGTGTAGACAACTTCTGAAAATTAAAAATTCCAGGAGCACCAGACATAAGGGGGTCCTCACACTTTTGTGAATTTTATTAGTAGCTTGACCTGGTTCTCACAGTGAATATTGGAGAAAACTTTCCTTGTGCTTCCAGCAAGGGGAGAGGTAAAGGAATCATACTGAGATGTGTCAGAGCATTCTGTTTTCAACAAGGTCTGTCCTTAAGAAAAATTATTTAGCTAGAACCTAACTTGCCAGGGTTTTATTATTGCCTAACTGACATGGAAGAAGGAAAATACCCAACTCGAGACTACTTTAGCCATCCTGTTTCACTGAAGAAGTGGAAAGAGAAGGAGAAATGAGAAACATGCAAGCAGAGAGATAGAAAGTTTAAGAGAAAAATAAAAATGAATGCAACAGATAAAAAATAATGTAACAGAAGTGAAGAATGCTTTTGATAGGTTTATTAGTAGACCAAACATGGCTGAGGAAGCACTCTTTGAGCCTGAGGCTATCTCAGTAAAAACTTCCAAAGCTGAAAAGCAAAAAAGCTATGAAAAAAATCAGAAAGAATGTCCAAAAACCCTGGGATAACTACAAAAGGTGTAACGTATGCATAATGGGAATTCCAAAACAAGAAGAAACACTTGAAACAGTAATAACTGGGAATTTCCCTAGATTAATGTCAGATACCAAATTATAGACCCAGGAAGTCTATAGCACACCATGCAGGAAAATTACCAGAAATACTACACTTAGGCTTGTCATTTTCAAATGACAGAAAAATCAAAGGTAAAATCCTGAAAGACGGATGAGGGGTACGGGACCTTACCTGTAGAGGAGAAAGATAAGAATTACATTTAACTTATCTACAGAAACCATGCAAGCAAAGAGTATGGTGTGAAACATTTACAGTGTTGAGAAGAGAAGCCAGCAACCTAGGATTCTGTACTCTGTAAAATTATCTTACAGAAGTGAAGGAGCAATAAAGGTTTTCTCAATCTTCAGATGCCTAGGTTAAACAGAAAAGGCCAAATATTTGAAATATGTGTAGGGAAATAATGTCCTAAAAGAATCTGAGAAGATGAAAGGTGGATAATCTTAACCCAGTTTCTCAAAAAGTTAGATTCATTTCAATATTTCAAAGTATAGTAGAATCTTACAATAGGTTTAATTAACAAGAGTCACCCGTCAACTTTTAAAAGAAGAAAATAACTTTCAAACAAATGAGCTCCTATAGGAGCTATCAGTCATATATAACTATATATTTATATATATAACTATATACGTGTGTGAAAAAAAGAGAAGGGAAAAGCAAAGGAGAAAAGGAAAGATATAAGCATCAGAATGCAGAGTTCCAGAGAATAGCAAGAAGAGATAAGAAAGCTTTCCTCAGCTATCGATGCAAAGAAATAGAGGAAAACAATAGAATGGGAAAGACTAGAGATCTCTTCAACAAAATCAGAGATACCAAGGGAAGATTTCATGCAAAGATAGGCTCCATAAAGGACAGAAATGGTATGGACCTAACAGAAGCAGAAGATATTAAGAAGAGGTGGCAAGAATACACAGAAGAACTGTACAAAAAAGATCTTCATGACCAAGATAATTATGATGGTGTGATCACTCACCTGGAGCCACATATCATGGAATGTGAAGTCAAGTGGGCCTTAGAAAGCATCACTATGAACAAAGCTAGTGGAGGTGATGGAATTCCAGTTGAGCTACTTCAAATCCTGAAAGATGATGATGCTGTGAAAGTGCTGCACTCAATAGGCCAGCAAATTTGGAAAACTCAGCAGTGGCCACAGGACTGGAAAAGTTCAGTTTTCATTCCAGTCCCAAAGAAAGGCAATGCCAAAGAATGCT
>SJYX01003063.1:39002-82541 GCA_006410675.1 Oreotragus oreotragus | reverse complement strand
AGGAGAAGGGGACGACAGAGGATGAGATGGTTGGATAGCATCACCAACTCGATGGACATGAGTTTGAGTAAACTCCGGGAGTTGGGGATGGACAGGGAGGCCTGGTGTGCTGCAGTCCATGGGGTCACTAAGAGTCGGACATGACTGACCGACTGAACTGAACTTTGCATATAAGTTAAATATGCAGGGTGACAATATACAGTCTTGATGTACTTCTTTCCCAATTTGGAACCAGTCCATTGTTCTATGTCCTGTTCTAACTGTTGTATCTTGACCTGCATACGGGTTTCTCAGGAGGCAGGTAAGGTGGTCTGGTATTCTCATCTCTTTAAAAATCTTCAGTGTAATCCACTGTAGTTCCACCTTCTCCTGTAGCCTCTGGGCACTGAATGGAAATTTGTCATCCAACTAATCAGATCAGGAGAAAAAAATTACTCTGAGAGGTTTTAACCACTAGCTACTTCTCAAATGTATTGGCAGCCTACATGAGTGGTTCTGTAAATTTAGGCACTCTATAATCTAGAGTACCCTTACAAACATGGCACAAAAGCGCAAGTTGTCTCTGGGGGCATGTACCTTCATCCCAGGCCTCAAAGTACATCCAGAAGTAATTTTGAAAGAAAATGAGCATTTTACAAACAAACAAAAACCCCCCCAAACATTAAGTTTAGAAGGAAAGGTGATACTGTGCATGAATCCAGAGGAAACAGCATAAAGCAGAAACAAGTCCCTAAATAATTAAAATATTAGAATAGAGAACTAATATGGTTGTTACGTTTAAAGACTTAGAAGACAAACTTCAAAAAATGTTCCAGGAAACAGAAAACAAGGAATTACCAACCACATTTTAAAAACAATTAAATAGAATAGGTGGTCTGGTATTCTCATCTCTTTAAAAATCTTCAGTGTAATCCACTGTAGTTCCACCTTCTCCTGTAGCCTCTGGGCACTGAATGGAAATTTGTCATCCAACTAATCAGATCAGGAGAAAAAAATTACTCTGAGAGGTTTTAACCACTAGCTACTTCTCAAATGTATTGGCAGCCTACATGAGTGGTTCTGTAAATTTAGGCACTCTATAATCTAGAGTACCCTTACAAACATGGCACAAAAGCGCAAGTTGTCTCTGGGGGCATGTACCTTCATCCCAGGCCTCAAAGTACATCCAGAAGTAATTTTGAAAGAAAATGAGCATTTTACAAACAAACAAACAACCCCCCCCCAAACATTAAGTTTAGAAGGAAAGGTGATACTGTGCATGAATCCAGAGAAAACAGCATAAAGCAGAAACAAGTCCCTAAATAATTAAAATATTAGAATAGAAAACTAATATGGTTGTTATGTTTAAAGACCTAGAAGACAAACTTCAAAAAATGTTCCAGGAAGCAGAAAACAAGGAATTACCAACCACATTTTAAAAACAATTAAATAAAATTTATAAAATTTAAAAAGTATAATATTGTGAATGACTGCTTATTATAACTTAACATGTGTGAAAATTTGATGGTTAGGCTTTGTCAAAGCAGTTTCCTGGACCCTACTTTCATAGTTTCTGACTTAGTTGGTCTGAAGTCAGGCCCAAGAAATGTCATTTCTAGCAAGCTCCCAGGTGAGAGCAGTGGCATTTCTCTGAAAGATACACTTTGAGTAGCACTGTAATGAATACCCAGGGGATACATTTTATGACAGTTTAAATGAGCTACAGAGAGAATTAATAAGTTGGAAGATAGATCAGAAGAAATATGCAGACTGCATGCAGGAAATATAAACAGATGGATAATATAAAAAAAAGATAAAGAAACATGGAAAATAGAATAAGAGAAATAAATGTAGCAGAGGTATATTTGAAGAGAATAATGATTGAAGACTTTTCAGAAGTAATGAAAGCTATAATTGACAACATCAAGGAGTCAAATAAGTCTCAAATAAGATAAATTTAAAAATAAATAAATAAAAAGGAAAGGGAGCAAGGTTTGCTCCTCAGCCAGCAAAGTGACTTGTTGGCTCCCTTGTTTGTGAGGGGCTGTAAGTGAGAAGAGACAAAGTACAGAAGTAGGGACCCTTCTCCTCAGAAACTGGTCCAGGATTCCTTCAGTTGCAGCTTTGCATCAGGAGACAGTTCAGGGATCTCAGAGAGCTAGTCTTGCTTTTCCTCTGATGTTGGCCAGAAACAGGGAAAGGAATTGAGTATTCCTTCAATTTGTTCTACAAAATCTGGGGTCTTCTTTATAAAAAATGTTGTGAGAGAATATTCATTTGTCTCTAGAATAATCCTTGAACCTGGTAGTAGGGTCTCATACTCATTTCCCAAAAGCGCCCATGTTGTGTATAACCAGAATTTAGTGAAGTCTTAATTTAGAGGAGTTCCCTGGGTATTTTTTACCTTCTGTGAGTATGTTCCAGGTCTTGACCAAACAGTGTGGATTGGTATCCTGAGGCATTGAAGGAAGATCTGTCTCAAATTTACTGTATGTTATAAAGTAACATATATATGTTATATGTTTCTGTCATCTAAAGGAAAGTGATTTGCTTTATTTCATAGACATTCTCAGTAATAAGAAACAAAACAAGGATTTTCTGTTAACCCTCATTGGGTGTAAAAATTATATTAACAGAAAATTACATTCTCTGAAGCACTCCTGTGAAGCTAGATTTTCACTTTAATTTGCCTAAGTATTTATCACCATAGGACTAGACAATTGTATTCATTATAAATAAAGGGAAGCAAATGAAAACTCCCAGAGAAAATTCTCTCCTTCCCCTATTATTTTCAGTAAATTAATTTTATATCAGAATAAAATCTTTTTGGTGATATCACAAAATAATAAAAATATTACTTATCTAGATTAGTATAACTCATCAAAAGTATCATTTTGTCAGTCTTTTGTTAAGTAAAGATTTATTGCTGGTTATTGATTATTTCCTAGTCTCCAGCAGTTGGCCACTGGAAAACAGGATGTGAGGGTATCAAAATGCATAGTACTAACCCCATGTATTTCAAGGATCAACTATACAGAGTGCTGGGGATATAGAAATGAAGATCAGTAAGAGAGTAGATTTCTGCATCTTACTATACTGTTATAACTGATACCAGACAGCTTCTTCTGCCATCAGTTCAGTTCAGTTCAGTTGCTCAGTCGTGTCCGACTCCTTGCGACCCCATGAATCACAGCACGCCAGGCCTCCCTGTCCATCACCTGGAGTTCACTCAGACTCATGTCCATCGAGTCAGTGATACTATCCAGCCATCTCATCCTCTGTCGTCCCCTTCTCCTCCTGCCCCCAATCTCTCCCAGCATCAGAGTCTTTTCCAATGAGTCAGCTCTTCACATGAAGTGGCCAAAGTACTGGAGTTTCAGCTTTAGCATCATTCCTTCCAAAGAAATCCCAGGGCTGATCTCCTTCAGAATGGACTGGTTGGATCTCCTTGCAGTCCAAGGGACTCTCAAGCATAGCATCAATTCTTCGGTGCTCAGCTTTCTTCACAGTCCAACTCTCACATCCATACATGACCACAGGAAAAATCATAGCCTTGACTAGACGGACCTTTGTTGGCAAAGTAATGTCTCTGCTTTACAATATGCTATCTAGGTGGGTCATAACTTTTCTTCCAAGGAGCAAGCGTCCTTTAATTTCATGGCTGCAGTCACCATCTGCAGTGATTTTGGAGCCCCCCAAAATAAAGTCTGACACTGTTTCCACTGTTTCCCCATCTATTTGCCATGAAGTCATGATCTTCGTTTTCAGAATGTTGAGCTTTAAGCCAACTTTTTTACTCTTCACTTTCACTTTCATCAAGAGGCTTTTTAGCTTTCTTGGGGGTGGGGAGCTTCCCTGGTGGCTCAGAGGTTAAAGCGTCTGCCTACCATGCAGGAGACCTGGGTTCGATCTCTGGGTTGGGAAGATCCCCTGAAGAAGGAAATGGCAACCCACTCCAGTATTCTTGCCTGGAGAATCCCATGGATGGAGGAGCCTGGTGGGCTACAGTCCATGGGGTCGCAAAGAGTCGGACATGACTGAGTGACTTTACTTTCACGTTTAGCTTTTGAGTTCCTCTTCGCTTTCTGCCATAAGGGTGGTGTCATCTGCATATCTGAGGTTATTGATATTTCTCCTGGCAATCCTGAATCTTCCATAAGCAACTGTAAAACTGGACAGAACATATCAGGCAACTTTTCAGGCACTGGACATCAACAGGCATAACACTATAATTCTGGGGGCAAGGTAAATGAGACATGGGACTTGTGATTGCTCAGCAGTGCCTGGGGATGATTTCTGATAATGATGCAGGGAGCTGGTATCTGAGAATAACGAGGCAGCAGCCAGTGAGCTAAGGAGATTGAGATGCTAATTTCAGACAACTGAAATGACTGGATTTGGCAGGATGAGGTACTGAAGTCAGGGAACTAGGCAGAATGGAGGCTCCAGAAATCTATGTGTGGTGTCCCCTGTGAATTTGTGACTGAGGATTGGGCTGTATGCATGCAGGGTGGAACTACTCAAAGCTCGTTTAGACAGATTTGCACAGATGACAGGGTTTGGGTATTGAAACACTTGGAATATGCATTAAACTTTGCATGGGATCTTGATAACAAAACATAAAACCAAATCATTCCAGTACACAGGGCATGAAACACTTGGAATATGCATTAAACTTTGCATGGGATCTTGATAACAAAACATAAAACCAAATCATTCCAGTACACAGGGCATGCATGCTGTTAATGTCCGAGTCTGTAACCTTATGGACCATAGCCTGCTAGGCTCCTCTGTCCATGGAATTCTCCAGGCAAGAATACTGGAGTGGGCAGCCATTCCCTTCTCCAGGGATCTTCCTGACCCACAGACTGAACCTGCATCTCTTGTCTCCTGCATTGGCAGGTGGATTCTTCATCCCTAGTGCCACTTGGGAAACCCTCCAGTACACAGGGACCAGCCAGCAACTGAACTGTAGATATAAGAATCAGTACTTTGCAGAAGAAGATGACAGAATAGAGTCTCTGCAATGTAAAAGCAGTGATGCCTAGTATCCAATAAAAAAGTCACTAGACATACAAAGAAATAGACAATTACAATGCATATCAAGAGGAAATTCAGCAGATAGAAAGCAACCCTGAGATGGGCCAGTTATTGAGCAAATAAGACAAGGACTAAAGGTAAATAGTCCAAGTTCCTGCTCTCAAAGTCACTATAATTTGATAAGAGAAGATGATATGTAAAAAAACCAGAAAAGCAGGAAGTGTGAGGTGAGCAATACTAAAGTTTTGTGGTTGGTAGTATAGTTCCAGCACAAAACGGTAATGATCAAAGCTTTGGAGTGGATTCAAAAAGTTCACAAAGCATTCAAAATGGACCTTAAATGTTAAGTAGACACTTGGAAGGCTATGGAGGTAGAGGAATAAAGGCAAGACTGATTGAAACACAGAAGAAAACTATGTAAAGGTACATTGGTTTGAGAGAGTGACCCTGAAAGCGTTGCAGTGGTTAAGAACATGGTCTCTCATCTGTAAAAGAGGAATAATAACAATACCTACTTCTTTGGGTTGTTGTGAAGATGAAAGGATAAGCGCTTGATAATGTTAGTTATTATCTTGGGAAATTGCTTGCTGAGTTTTGGAAGAAGCTATGTACATCAGTATGGCTGCAGTATACATATAGGAAGAGAAGACTTAAAGCCTGCTGTGAAGCTAAAGCTAAATGAATTGAAGATGTGAAGGTTCCAGCAATGTCAGTGCTCTACTAGCTCAGGGCACATCAGCTCTTACGGGTTCTCTCTGGAGAGGCAAAGCCAGAACAAAAAATGAGTCAAGTGCATCGTATGATGCCCACAGGAAAAACAACAGGCAGAGGGCAGTTATGTTTTCCCCAATGCAATAATGTGAATTCTCCTCTATGTGAAAGGCTAATAGACAAAATCAGGGTCACTATCCAAATAGCTTAGAGTTCAAAGAGATAGTTGCAAATAATAGCTACAGATGAGAAATAAGGTCAGCACAGAGTACAATTGCCAATTAGCTCAATATAAACCAGATGAAATGTACCCTTGAGGATATAAACTGGATGCTACATTAAGAAATGTAAGTATGATCAAGAAAGTAATGATTGATAGAAATTGAAGTGTGTTAACAAATTCCCCTGGTGGGAGAAATAGCAATGTATCCTCCTTTCTCCTAGAAAAAGTTTTTAGATAATTTCCTAAACTGACACTTTGGTGTTAAGATTTTTATTTAGTTTCTTTTATGCCTAAGCCACAGAACTTGACTAACAGTAACACAACATTCAATTACAAGTGTTCCTATTCCAAACATATACTCACCTCTCCCCATCCATCAAACCTTGATTGAATGCCAGGGCACTGCATCATGTCCTGAAACATTTGAAATTTGTCAAACAGGAGGGAAAATGAATCCCTGAGATATGGGCTTCCCTTAAAAAATGACTTGTTCGAATTTAGAGACCATCTGGAGAAGGACTAGCCTCTTTATCTACGCCCCCACTAGCTCATTCATCAGCAGCTTTTCCTGTGCTGTGAGGGATTAAAATAAGTAAATAAATGAAAGGAGTTCTAGCCTCTGTCCTTAAAGAACTTTTGGTCTTTAGTTAACATCCTGCCAGTACAAGGTAGAAAGGAACTGTTCGACTGATGGTTAATAGTTAGTGTACTCCAAAATATGCCAACAGCTCAGATAAAAACAGCTGAATCTATTATGTTAGTCATGAAATAACAACCTCAAAGCCAAAACTATTATTCGTTTTGAACAATGGTCTACTCATTGCTGGTAATAACATATATATATATGTCTGCTGCTGCTGCTAAGTCGCTTCAGTCGTGTCCGACTCTGTGCAACCCCATAGACGGCAGCCAACCAGGCTCCCCCGTCCCTGGGATTCTCCAGGCAAGAACACTGGAGTAGGTTGCCATTTCCTTCTCCAATGCATGAAAGTGAAAAATGAAAGTCAAGTTGCTCAGTCGTGTCCGATTCTTCGCAACCCTGTGGACTACAGCCTACCAGGCTCCTCTGCCCATGGGATTTTCCAGGCAAGAGTACTGGAGTGGGGTGCCATTGCCTTCTCCACTATGTACGTCTATATATATGTAAATATAGGAGGAAGAGCAAGGTTACAGCTTTATCAGCTTAATCCACATATGCTGCTGCTGCTAAGTGACTTCAGTCATGTTTGACTCTGTGTCACCCCATAGACGGCAGCCCACCAGGCTCCCACACCCCTGAGATTCTCCAGGCAAGAGTACTGGAGTGAGGTGTCATTGCCTTCTCCCCACATATGCTGCTGCTGCTGCAGAGTCGCTTCAGTCATGTCTGACTCTGTGCGACCCCATAGACGGCAGCCCACTAGGCTCCTCTGTCCCTGGATTCTCCAGGCAAGAACAGTGGAGTGGGTTGCCATTTCCTTCTCCAATGCATGAAAGTGAAAAATGAAAGTCAAGTTGCTCAGTCGTGTCCGATTCTTCGCAACCCTGTGGACTACAGCCTACCAGGCTCCTCTGCCCATGGGATTTTCCAGGCAAGAGTACTGGAGTGGGGTGCCATTGCCTTCTCCACTATGTACGTCTATATATATGTAAATATAGGAGGAAGAGCAAGGTTACAGCTTTATCAGCTTAATCCACATATGCTGCTGCTGCTAAGTGACTTCAGTCATGTTTGACTCTGTGTCACCCCATAGACGGCAGCCCACCAGGCTCCCACACCCCTGAGATTCTCCAGGCAAGAGTACTGGAGTGAGGTGTCATTGCCTTCTCCCCACATATGCTGCTGCTGCTGCAGAGTCGCTTCAGTCATGTCTGACTCTGTGCGACCCCATAGACGGCAGCCCACATGCAGCCTACCAGGCTCCTCCGTCCATGGGATTTTTCAGGCAAGAGTACTGGAGTGGGGTGCCATCGCCACACATGCTAGAAACAGTTAAAAAGCAAAACCTTTGTCTCTGAAAGCAGGAAGGTCTTTGATACGGCTACACAGGAAGTATCACAGAATCTATGAATTTGCACAGTGGGAAAACAGTTACAGGTAGAATTCAGCTTGGAAGTTTTTCTCTATCCATCAAAAAGCCAGGACTGGTTATAAAGCCCTTCCTGTTGTCACAATACTCTAAGAGAGACAGTAAGAAGTGCAACACAGAAAAAAAGACTGTAGCTCCAAAGTGCGAGGGTGGAATTCAAAGTCATGTCAGATTCACTCTATTCTCATCCTCTTCCTCTGCACTTTCCTTTGGGGAAAAGACCATGGGCTGAGAAAGGTATGAGGTAGAATCCTAGGCTTTGAGCAAATTTCCTAATATTTCTGCCTTTCATTTCCTTCGTCTCTAAAATTTTCTTCTTTAGGGAAGTATCCAATATGTAGATGCTCTTAATAAATGTTTGTTGAATGAATGAATAAAACAAATAATAGTTAATTATGAAGTTGTGATGGTTAAAGATATATACTATTTCTGTTTTATTTACATAATGTTTTGCACATAGCAGGTGCCAAATAATTGCTCCTTTCTCTTCTCATTCCTTAAAAAAGGAAGCCACACCTTATACTTCTTTTGATTAATCATAATAACTAGCATAATACTAGAACAGCAAGTTCAATTCAGTTCAGTTGCTCAGTTGTGTCCGACTCTTTGTGACCCCATGAACCGCAGCACGCCAGGCCTCCCTGTCTATCACCAATCCCAGAGTCCACCCAAACCCATGTCTATTGAGTCGGTGATGCCATCCAACCATCTCATCCTCTGTCATCCCCTTAACCTCCTGCCCTCAGTTTTGGAAAAGACCCAGCATCAGGGTCTTTTCCAATGAGTCAGCTCTTTGCATCCTGTGGCCAAAATATTGGAATTTCAGATTCAACATCAGTCCTACAAATGAACACTCAGGACTGATCTCCTTTATGATGGACTGGTTGGATCTCCTTGCAGTCCAAGGGACTCTCAAGAGTCTTCTCCAACACTACAGTTCAAAAGCATCAATTCTTTGGCCCTCAGCTTTCTTTATAGTCCAACTGTCACATCCATACATGACCACAGGAAAAATCATAGCCTTGACTAGACAGATCTTTGTTGACAAAGTAACGTCTCTGCTTTTTATTTTTTATTTTTTTTTATTTGGACTTCTTTTATTTTATTATTATTATTTTTCCATTTTACTTTATTTTACTTTACAGTACTCTATTGGTTTTGGCATACATTGACATGAATCTGCCATGGGTGTACACGAACTCCCAAACATGAACCTCCCTCCCACCTCCCACCCTACATCATCCCTCCGGATCATCCCCATACACCAGCCCCAAGCATCCTGCATCCTGCATTGAACATAGACTGGCGATTCATTTCTTACATGATAGTATACATGCTGCTAAGTCACCCTAGTCGCGTCCGACTCTGTGCGACCCCATAGACGGCAGCCCNTTGGAGCCCCCAAAAATAAAGTCTGACACTGTTTCCACTGTTTCCCCATCTATTTCCCATGAAATCATGGGACCAGATGCCATGATCTTAGTTTTTGGAATGTTGAGCTTTAGGCCAACTTTTTCACTCTCCTCTTTCACTTTCATCAAGAGACTTTTTAGTTCCTCTTCACTTTCTACCATAAGGGTGGTGTCATCTGCATATCTGAGGTTATTGATATTTCTCCCTGCAATCTTGATTCCAGCTTGTGCTTCTTCCAGCCCAGCATTTCTCATGATGTTCTCTGCATGTAAGTTAAATAAGCAGGGTGACAATATACAGCCTTGACGTACTCCTTTTCCTGTTGGGAACCAGTCTGTTGTTCCATGTCCAGTTCTAATTGTTGCTTCCTGACCTACAAGAGGCAGGTTAGGTGATCTGGTATTCCCATCTCTTTCAGAATTTCCCACAGTTTATTGTGATCCACACAGTCAAAGGCGTTGGCATAGTCAATAAAGCAGAAATAGATGTTTTTTCTGGAACTCTCTTGCTTTTTCCATGATCCAGTGGATGTTGGCAATTTGATCTCTTGTTCCTCTGTCATTTCTAAAACCAGCTTGAACATCTGGAAGTTCATGGTTCATGTATTGTTGAAGCCTGGCTTGGAGAATTTTGAGCATTACTTTACTAGTGTGTGAGATGAGTGCAATTGTGCAGTAGTTTGAGCATTCTTTGGCATTGCCTTTCTTTGGGATTGGAATGAAAATTGACCTTTTCCAGTTCTTTTGGCCACTGCTGAGTTTTCCAAATTTGCTGGCATATTGAGTGCAGCACTTTCACAGCATCATCTTGCAGGATTTGAAATAGCTCCACTGGAATTCCATCATGTCCACTAGCTTTGTTTGTAGTGATGCTTCCTAAGGTCCACTTAACTTCATATTCCAGGTTTCTGGCTCTAGGTGAGTGATCATATCATCATGATTATCTGGATTGTGAAGGTCTTTTTTGTACAGTTCTTCTGTGTATTCTTGCCACCTCTTCTTACTATCTTCTTCTTCTGTTAGGTCCCTACCATTTCTGTCCTTTATTGAGCCCATCTTTGCATGAAATGTTCCCTTGTTATGTATAATTTTCTTGCAGATATCTCTAGTCTTTCCCATTCTATTGTTTTCCTCTATTTCTTTGCATTGATTACTGAGGAAGTCTTTCTTATCTCTCCTTGCTATTCTTTGGAACTCTGCATTCAAATGGGTATGTCTTTCCTTTTCTCCTTTGATTTTTGCTTATTTTCTTTTCACAGCTATTTGTAAGGCCTCCTCAGACATCCATTTTGCTTTTTTGCATTTCTTTTCCATGAGGATGATCTTGATCCCTGTCTCCTGTACAGTGTCACAAACCTCATTCCATAGTTCATCAGGCACTCTCTTTATCAGATCTATTCCCTTAAATCTATTTCTCACTTCCACTCTATAATCATAAAGGATTTGATTTGAATATGAATGGTCTAGTGGTTTTCCCTACTTTCTTTAATTTATGTCTGAATTTGGCAATAAGGAGTTCATAATCTGAGCCGCAGTCCGCTCCTGGTCTTCTTTTTGTTGACTGTATGGAGCTTCTCCATCTTTGGCTGCAAAGAATATAATCAATCCGATTTTGTTTTTGATCATCTGCAAAATATATTTTTATTAGTTATTTAGTGGTACCTACCATTTTTGCATTTCCCTGGTGGCTCAGATAGTAAGATTCTGCCTACAATGCAGGAGCCCCGGCTTCAATCCCTGGGTCAGAAAGATCCCCTGGAAAAGGGAATGGCTACCTACTCTAATAATCTTTCCTGGAGAATTCCATGGGCAGAGGAGCCCGGTAGACTACAGTCCACAGGGTCACGAAAAGTCAGACAGGACAGAGCGACTAACACTTTCACTTTTTTCCCACAATAATTAGAATCTGAAGATTTGTGTCAAGCTAATGTGCCAAGAACATTAGAGTAATCTAGGCAAGCAGTCTGCAGGTCTGCAGGCTGTACCTTCAGGTATGTTTGACTTGGTCATGCACAGAAAAATGGTACATATTTAAATGCCTTTAGAACACATTCTGGCTCTACTGTAGCCCCTCATAATTTCAGCCCCTCATAATTTCCTTCTTTCTTATAGACGAAATTCATGAGCAGCTTATTTCTCTCACCTTTCTGGCTGCCTTAGGCATTTAGCTACTTATCTCTGGCTTAAGTCTAAAATAAAAGCATCAAAAATTTCACTAGAGAGACAGAGATATCTCCTTTAAATAAAGCAGGATGGAAAAAATCTTTCTTGATGGCAACTGTAAGGTGAGAACTCAAGGGCTGCTAAATATCTAGATGTATTCTTGACATCTTCACAATCATTTTTAGTCAAGGCATAAGTTCACTCAATATTGCTTGTGAAAGTGAAATCTATATGAAGACAGTCAGATAATATTAACTTAGAGAACTGACTAAAAAAGAATCCAATTTGACCAAAATGTGAAGTAATAATAACTATGAAAAAATACATTTTGTTCATGGAGGTACCTCAGAAATTGACCTATCCCAATTCAATAGAGTCACCAATAAGTATTGAGTCATTAAAACTGCTCATCTATAAATATGCATGTTAAATAGAAAAGGAAATGAAGACAATCCAGATTTTAATTATCAAAACAAACTTCAATTTTTATATTCAGTCAACTGAATGTAGTTCAGTATCTTCAGCTTCAAATTTTCTGCCTAATTTTGAAATAAAACTTCAGTTTCCCTTTTAGTAAATCCTTTGTATTTTACAAACGTGGAGCAGGTTTGTTTGCTTCATTGAAGATCTGCATTTATTTTTAGAAGAAAATTTTGTGATTCAATGTGAAAAACAAATTTTGTATTTTAAACTAAATTAATCATCAGTTCCATGAAGTAAGGATGCAAAGAGAAATGTGCATCCTGAAAGAGGATCTGCATTTGACCATGTGGGCACTCTGATCTCAGACATCCAGCCTCCAGACTGTGAGGAAGTTCTGTTGTTTCTAAGCAACCCAGTCTACGATATTTTGTTACAGCAGTCCATATGAACTGAGACATAAATTATGTACTTCTAATTAAATTTGGTAATAGACTGTGGGAGGATTTATTTGTCTGTAAGTTTAATGATTTTATTTGGAAAAGAGAATTTGGCTGTCATGTAAAATTTGGGAGAGGAGTTTCATCAGTGTATTAAATCACAAAGTCTGACTGTATCAAAGAATGCAACGTAAGATCCTCTGTTATCACACAGTATCATTTTTGTCCTGTTTAATTCTTTAGACCATACTTGCTATTTGCTTTTAAAGTTTTTGCTCATCTATAACCCCATGTGGTCTTAGAGTCAACTTTGTTGTTTGAAATGTTCTCTTGGATAAAACATCTTTTATTTCTACTGAAATTATTTTTCCCCTTAGCTTATATGCTGTGTGGAAAAGAATGACTTAGCATGTTCTAGAGTACCTGAGTTCTTCACAGTTTTCTGCATTTTGCATGTGCAGAATGAATATCTGTTTATTGAATGATTTGAATGAATCAATGGGATGGAATGAACAAAGTCAGGGATTATTGAGAAGATGGAGAGTGCTTTGTTTGGTGTTTTTACAACAAATTTCTTTTAAAAAAAAAATTGTTTTAATACCCCCTAGCAATCCTACACAATTAGAAATGGCATTATTTCCATATTATGCTTGTTGAAACTGAGGTACTTAATCATAACCCAAGGCTATGAATAGCTAAGTAAATAATATGCAAATTGATAAACCTAAGACTGGAATCCAAGTTTTATTACTGCCTATCTAGTCAAACGTTGAGCCTTGGTATCCACTCAACACTGATGGACTTGAAAGAAACTGCAGGGAACTGTGGTAGGGATGTAAAAAAACATAATCACTGTTGGTTCAGTGAAAAAACAAAGCAGAACAGATGAATTTAGAGGCAGACATTTGCAACAACTGAAATAAATACAAAAAGATGTCCTTGGTTCTGGTGGGAAGGAGTTCTGAAGAAGAGAAAATTACCATTGTTCAGCTATGAGAAGGACAGAAATGGCCTTATCTGTCTAGACCTATGGGTCGATTGGGAAAATTCCCAAAGAAAGTTTTTTCTCTATTTACCTCTATTTGTTAAAAGTTGCCTTGGCAATTAAAAGCAGACCAACAGATGAACCCTGAGGAAAAGTTTTATACCTTAAAAATTATTTGGGAAATAAAATAAAAATTAAATGTTTCAGATATTAGAAAAATATACAGAATATCTGAATAATCACATGTGCACTCACTACTCAGATTCAGCATATGTTAGCATTTTATCACTTTTTCTTCACTTCTCTTTTTAAAATAAAGAAGAAAATCCCAGTTTTAGTTGAAACTTCTTTAAATCCTAACCTAATCTCATTTCCCTTTCTCTCCTCAGATAATCAAATGTTTATTATTTCTCTACCTACAATGAATACAGTGCATCAGTTAATTCAGTTCAGTCACTTGATTGAGTCCAATTCTTTTCAACCCCATGGACATATATGCAGATGACATATATGGCAGGCCTCCCTGTCCATCACCAACTCCCAGAGTTTACTCAAACTCATGTCCATTGAGTCAGTGATGCAATCCAACCATCTCATTCTCTGTTGTCCGTTTCTCCTCCTGCCTTCAATCTTTCCCAGCATCAGGGTCTTTTCCAATGAGTCCGTTTTTCAAATTGGTGGCCAAAGTATTGGAGTTTCAGCTTTAACATCAGTCCTTCCAATGAATATTCAGGACTGATCTCCTTTAGGATGGACTGGTTGGAACTCCTTGCAGTCCAAGGGACTCTCAAGAGTCTTCTCCAACACCACAGTGAAAAAACATCAATTCTTCGGCACTCAGCCTTCTTTACAGTCCAATTCTCACATCCATACATGACTACTGGAAAAACCATAGCCTTGACTAGATGGACCACTGTTGGCAAAGCAATGTCTCTGCTTTTTAATATGCTGTCTAGGTTGGTCATAACTTTCCTCCCAAGGAGTAAGTGTCTTTTAATTTTATGGCTGCAGTCACCATTTGCAGTGATTTTGGAGCCCCTAAAACTAAAGCCTGCCACTGTTTCCACTTAGGACTTCCCTGGTGGCTCAGACGGTAATGTGTCTGCCTATAATGTGGGAGACCTGGGTTCAATCCCTGTGTGGGGAAGACCTGGAGAAGGAAATGGCAACCCACTCCAGTATTCATGCCTGGAAAATCCCATGAATGGAGGAGCCTGGTAGTCTACAGTCCATGGGGTGGCAAAGAGTTGGACATGACTGAGCGACTTCACTCACTCACTCACTGTTTGCACTGTTTCCCCATCTATTTTCCATGAATTGATGGGACTGGATGCCATGATCTTGGTGTTCTGAATGTTGAGCTTTAAGCCAAATTTTTCACTCTCCTCTTCAGTTTCATCAAGAGGCTTTTTAGTTCTTCTTCACTTTCTGCCACAAGGGTGGTGTCATCTGCATATCTGAGGTTATTGATATTTCTCCTGGCCATCTTGACTCCAGCTTGTGCTTCATCCAGCTCAGTGTTTCTCATGATGTACTCTGCATATAAGTTAAATAAGCAGGGTGACAATATACAGCCTTGACGTACTACTTCTCCTATTTGGAACCAGTCTGTTGTTCCATGTCCATTTCTAACTGTTGCTTCCTGACCTGCATACAGATTTCTCAAGAGGCAGGCCAAGTGGTCTGATATTCCCATCTTTTCCAGAATTTTCCACAGTTTGTGGTGATCCACACAGTCAAAGGCTTTGGCATAGTCAATAAAGCAGAAATAGATGTTTTTCCGGAACTCTCTTGCTTTTTCCATGATCCAGTGGATGTTGGCAATTTGATCTTTGCTTCCTCTGCCTTTTCTAAAACCATCTGAACATCTGGAAGTTCATGGTTCACGTATTGTTTAGGCCTGTCTTGGATAATTTTGAGCATTACTTTACTAGCGTGTGAGATGAGTGCAATTGTGTGGTAGTTTGAACATTCTTTGGCATTGCCTTTCTTTGGGATTGGAATGAAAACTGACCTTTTCCAGTCTTTTTGGCCACTGCTGTGTTTTCCAAATTTGCTGGTATATTGAGTGCAGCATCTTTCACACTTTCACAACAGCATCTTTTAGGATTTGAAATAGCTCAACTGGAATTCTATCACTCTCACTAGCTTTATTCATAGTGATGCTTCCTAAGGCCCACTTGACTTCACATTCCAGGATGTCTGGCTCTAGTTGAGTGATCACACCTTCGTGATTATCTGGATCATGAAGATCTTTTTTTGTACTGTTCTCTGTGTGTTCTTGCCACCTCTTCTTACTATCTTCTGCTTTTGTTGGGTCCATACACCATTTCTGTCCTTCATTGTGTCTATCTTTGCATGAAATGTCCCTGGGTAATTTTCTTAAAGAGATCTCTATAATCTTTCCCATTCTGTTGTTTCCCTCTATTTCTTTGCACTGATCACTGAGGAAGGCTTTCTTATCTCTCCTTGCTATTGTTTGGAACTCTGCATTCAAATGGGTATATCTTTCCTTTTCTCCTTTGCTTTTCACTTATACAGTGCATAGAGTTGTACATATTAAAAATATTTCTTTTGCAAGTGTCTTTTAAATTCACATATTATTTTTGAGGTTAAAATGTATTGACACATGGATCGAGTCCATTTAATAAGTTGCTGTATAGTATTTCCATTTTATGTGTATACCACAATTCAGTCTCTTAATCCTAGGAATATTTTGGTTATGACAAAAAATGCTACTACAAATATTTTAGCATATCTCTAAGTATATGTTTGAGAATTTTTTAGAAGTAGAATTGCTTGACCAGAAGGTAGGTACAGCTTCAATCTTGATCAATACAGTTAAATTGTTCTCTAATTAGGATTTACGCTAAAAGGGAGTCCTTGCTATTCTATATTCTTTCCAAAATTCAATGTTATGAGAATTTTAAAATTCTGCCAGTATTTTCAGTGTGAAATTACAGCTGGTTGTGGTTTTAATTTCCATTTACATGAACACTGATAAATTATCTCATGATAAGTTTATCAGCCATTTTGTATAAATTTGCCTTTATATGTCTTTTATCCATTTTTTATTGTTGAGTTTTCTTTCTCTTATTCATTTGGAGGAGATTTTATAATCTAGATCCTATTCTAAAATATTTTTATTTGTTAATACTTGAAAGAATAAAGTTTACAAAAAAGTCGATATACCAAAAATCCATACTGTTTGGAGTTTGTTTGTTTTTTTTTAAATCACATTTGACCATAAGACCACATGAGATCACTACTTTGATAATAGGATTTTTTAAATGGCATTTACTAAAGGATGTCTTTGGATACACAGAATAGGCTGTACACTTTCAGATAATGTTGATGTTATATTTGTATGTTTAAGTTTTGTACATTCTTTGGTATGGATTGCCCTCACCTAACAGAAAGAAAACTTTGATAAATAAAAAACTCCAGAGAGGAGGACTTATCAGCAAGTCATCCACTGTGATTATGCAGGTGCTTTACTACTGAGAGGGTTCAGATTTTGCAGGTTACTAGTTGGGCATAAACTTAAGTGCCTGTGATGGTTAATTTGAAATGTCAAACTGACNTGATAAATAAAAAACTCCAGAGAGGAGGACTTATCAGCAAGTCATCCACTGTGATTATGCAGGTGCTTTACTACTGAGAGGGTTCAGATTTTGCAGGTTACTAGTTGGGCATAAACTTAAGTGCCTGTGATGGTTAATTTGAAATGTCAAACTGACTAGGCTATGGTGCCAGATACCGGGTCAGGTATTCTAGAAGTAAGGGTGTTTTTTGGACAAGATTAACATTTGTCAGTGGGCTTTGAGTAAAGCAGATTCCCCTCCACAATGTGGATTGTGCTCATCCAATCAGTTGAAAACTTTGATAGAACAAAGACTGACTTCCTCTGAGCTAGACCCACCCTGCTGACATCAGACTTGTTCGCTTCCATAATCACAGGAATCAACTCCATAAATGTCTCTCTTTCTGTATATCAGTTCGGTTCAGTTCAGTTCAGTCGCACAGTCATGTCCAACTCCTTGCGACCCCATGAATCTCAGCACTCCAGGCCTCCCTGTCCATCACCAACCCCCGGAGTTCACTCAAACTCACGTCCATCGAATCGGTGATGCCATCCAGCCATCTCATCCTCTGTCGTCCCCTTCTCCTCCTGCCCCCAATCCCTCCCAGCATCAGAGTCTTTTCCAATGAGTCAACTCTTCGCATGAGGTGGCCAAAGTACTGGAGCTTCAGCTTTAGCATCATTCCTTCCAAAGAACACCCAGGACTGATCTCCTTCAGAATGGACTGGTTGGATCTCCTTGCAGCCCAGGGGACTCTCAAGCATCTTCTCCAACACCACAGTTCAAAAGCATCAATTCTTCGGTGTTCAGCTTTCTTCACAGTCCAACTCTCACATCCATACATGGCCACTGGCAAAACCATACACATCCTACTTTTTCCATTTCTCTGAAAAACACTTATACAATGCCTTTTAATACATGGTTACTTAAGTAAACAGGTTTCCCATTACCAGAATACATTATGCATTTTTCTTTTTTTTTGGTCACAGCTGGCACATTGGACTGAGACTATACTCCTGTCTTCCATTTCTATTTGGAGATGAAGGTCTTCTTCCATAGTTGTAATGATTACTGATTTGAGCTCATTAGAATCATCAAGATGGAGGCATCCCAAGAATTTCTTCCACATGGTTTATCCAGGCTGTGAAAGGCCCTGATGCTGGGAAAGATTGAGGGCAAGAGGAGAAGGGGGTAGCAGAGGATGAGATGATTAGATAGCATCACTGACTCAATGCACATGGGTTTGAGCAATCTCTGGGAGACAGTGAAGGACAGGGAAGCTTGGCGTGCTGCAGTCCATGGGGTCACAGAGACAGGACTGAGTGGCTGAACAACAACCACCATGGTGAGACCCGAGATCAGGTTGACAAACAAAGAGCAGTTCTCAGTGTTAATTTCTGATAGATGGTGATGGCCATTAGGACTGAACTGAGAAAATTTCAGTGAGGAAGAAGAGGCTGTGATCTAGTATTTATTTTAGAAGGCAGAGAAATGCACATGCTCTGTATTTGTCATCTCTGGTGTGAACTTAAATGTAAAAGAAATTCTTCTGGCTCACATGTTAGATAGCCTTATCTCTTCAGTGCCATAATTTATTATTGAATAATGACATTTATTGAATAATTGCATCACCTTTACTATAACCCGTCAATATATTTGTTTTAAAATAAAGTACTGGGATTCTTTTGAATTTCTATACTTGCAATCTAACCGATGATACTTAATAATGCATTGCACTGGTTATTGTTTAACATATTCATGAATTTATGTCTTTAGAAGGACTGTAGCTACTTAGGACTAAACTGAGCCTTTTGCTTCTTTTGTATCCTGAGAGTTCAATAAATAGTGGTTGAATTGAACTGCTTCTAAGGGACCATGGAGTCTCCGGTCTTGAAGACTCTGTATGTAGTTGCAGAGGAAAAAAAGGCCAGAGTGTTCTTGGCATCACCAAGAAGTTTATTAGAATGAAAATAGAAAGTATAATGTTACCCTTGAGGAAGAACATGTTCTGGTCACTACACTTCCAGAAAGCTATAACTGACTGGGAACAGGGCCAGAGATTGACAGTTTGGGGTTGATAAAAATGCTGGAATAGCTTCAATAAAACAAATTCAAATGATCAGTATCATGGCTCTTTAGAAGCCTTTGCTACCAAAGAAACATCTATAATAAGATATAAAGAAAGAAAATTCTGTTAAATGGAACATGAGAACTCCAAAGAGATGACCTCTATTAAACTGGATTCCTGAGAGATCCTTGGGTCTGGTTGGCAAAGGATCCCTGGGTCTGGTCATCTCATGTGGTTTTATCCACAGATAAAGTCGTCAGTGACCCTGAATTAATGAGGAGATCATTTCTGCCCTTAAAGACTCAGTAGCAAGCTTGCAGTAACAGATTCTTGTTTCTTAAGATGGAAAAGACTTAAGTTGTCTCCAAACAATTGAATCTTTTTTTACCTCCCATCTCTGTTAGAGACACAAGACGACTTTAAAGTTTTCCACTCAGATACTTTTAATCTACCCAGTCTGCTAAACCAGGCTTAATTCTGAAATATTCTTATGTCTAGACTCAATGTCTCCTCATCTGTTATTCCAGCTGAAAGTATTTCCTGGGTCAATCACACCTTTGTCAATGTTGACGTCATGAAGTCATCCATGTCTTTCTTATGACACAACCTTGGCCATGATCTGCTTTGGTCCACTGATGTCTTTGATCACTCAGTGTCTTTACATTTAAGACAGAGAAATGAATACTCTCTTCTTTGCAAAGAGAAATGGAAAGCAAATTATTGATTAGCCTATAAAATTGTGATCCAATAACCTCAGATATGCAGATGACACCACCCTTATGGCAGAAAGTGAAGAGGAACTAAAAAGCCTCTTGATGAAAGTGAAAGAGGAGAGTTGGCTTAAAGCTCAACATTCAGAAAATGAAGATCATGGCATCCGGTCCCATCACTTCATGGGAAATAGATGGGGAAACAGTGGAAACAGTGTCAGATTTTATTTTTGGGGGCTCCAAAATCACTGCAGATGGTGACTGCAACCATGAAATTAAAAGATGCTTACTCCTTGGAAATAAAGTTATGACCAACTAGATAGCATATTCAAAAGCAGAGACACTACTTTGCTGACTAAGGTCTGTCTAGTTAAGCTATGGTTTTTCCAGTAGCCATGTATGGATGTGAGAGTTGGACTGTGAAGAAGACTGAGCACCGAAGAATTGATGCTTTTGAACTGTGGTGTTGGAGAAGACTCTTGAGAGTCCCCTGGACTACAAGGAGATCCAACCAATCCATTCTGAAGGAGATCAGCCCTGGGATTTCTTTGGAAGGAATGATGCTAAAGCTGAAGCTCCAGTACTTTGGCCACCTCATGCAAAGAGTTGACTCATTGGAAAAGACTCTGTTGCTGAGAGGGATTGGGGGCAGGAGGAGAAGGGGATGACTGAGGATGAGATGGCTGGATGGCATCACTGACTCGATGGACGTGAGTTTGAGTGAACTCCGGGGGTTGGTGATGGACAGGGAGGCCTGGCGTGCTGCGATTCATGGGGTCACAAAGATTCGGAAACGACTGAGCAACTGAACTGGACTGATTTGAGCTGAACCAAGTTTCTAAAGTTTAAGAACTAGGGTAGTGAAATTATCCCCCTTTCATAGCAGGAAGCAAGTCTAAGAAATATTGTTATCCCAGAGTATACAGACCAGGAATATAGAGTCCCCCAAAGAGCTTGAATCAGTTAAGAAAATATTGATCCATTATTTCACTAGAAGAGTGTTTATAACACTGGAAAATGATATTGAGGGACAACCAGGCTTGTTCACTAGATGCAGCTGTTGACATCAGGTTGAATGAGCAGTTGTTTTAAATGAGACATTTTTCTTGTCATTTTTATGTTCATCACACTGTTGAAGTGGGGTGTTTTTAAGGTCTTTTTAATGTTTTCATCAGTCCATTCCAAAAGAAAAGTGGTTAACTATACATCTTCTTGTGCTCAGCTCAGTTGCTCAGTCATATCTGACTTTGCAGGCCCACGGACTGTAGCTTACCAGGCTCCTTTGTCCATATGATCTTCCCAGCAAGAATACTGGAGTGGATTGCCATTTTTCTCCACGCTGCATCTTTGTAGCATCACCATAATAATAATGATTCATATTCATTGCATATGTATTGTGAGCTGAGTGCTTGGTGGAGATTTTCTCATTTCATTCTAATAATTCTGTATGGTCAATAATATTGTTAGATGCATTGTGCAGATAGGGAAACTGAGGCATGCAGAGGCTAAGGAACCTGCAAAAGTTCCTAGAACAAACAACAGCACTCCAGGATGTGAACTCTGCCTGCACATTTAGCCACTTTGTGATACTGTCTCTATGACCTGCAGGCCCCCTTCCTGATGAGTACCTGCTGTGAATGCTGGTATCTGTCTACTCTTTAGGCCTTACTTCAGGCTTAGCGGTATCTAAACCCATGTCCTGATGGGATCATTCCTACTGCAACCAGAAGCCCAGAAAGTAAAATTAATAAATTTACTCATGCCCAGGAACTTAGTAGATGAAATGTGAAAGAGACCATAGCATATTAAGGTGATCAAAATGACAAAAGGTGAAATGTGAATGAAGTGAATGAATTACAAAAGCATATATGAATAGTATTACACAAGTGAAGCAAATTCAATATCAATTCAATTTCTGACCACGTGCAGAGGGAAAACAAGGGCAAAGGAGCAGAAGAGTTAAGGGTAATGAACAGCTTTCTTACTTTGTTTCATTGTGCTGCCATTTATTAACATGTAGGGTTAAAGTTTGCCTAAAATGCCAGTCATAACATCATGGAAGGCTAAGTGCCACCCTGCAGTGCAGAATGCAGTTGGATGTCAAATTAAAAAAAAAAAATCCCAGTTTCTTTTCAATATTGTCACAGACTGAGTTTATTTTAGAAATTAACAATAAACTTTTTTTAACAACCAGGCTGAGTTCTGTTGGGTGAGTCAAGTACTCATGTCTATAGACGAGTCTCTTCTGGATTATATAAGGAGAGATGGTGCTTAGATTCATACTAAATCATCTCTCTGTACAAGTTTTAAATTATTCGTCTTTGAGCAATCTAGAGAGACTTAGTAATCCAAGCAAATGTACATTGTCCTGAAAGATAATGACATTTAAACTTGGACCAACTTGGGTTGGGCTTTGGCACCCCATTTTTAATGTGGGCCTGTAGGCTGCTTTGTAGTCCTTTGTAGCTTCCTGACCATGACATGGGGATGATTGCTGCCTTGGAGGATTATAAATAATACAGTACCTGGGAATGGATTGGTACTGTACCCAGTAGGCCCTCTGTGAATGACAGTAAATGTAAATATGCAAAGTTGCAGATTCTGTGCCAAGCACATAGAGGAGCTTACTACATGTTAGTTGAATAAGTTCAATAGTGCTAATAGTGGGTGTTGCATCTGTGCCATTGGTGCTAAGGGAATGGGGGTAATGCATGTTCAAGAGATTCTTGCTGAATAAGGCCAACTTTCATTGGTTCTTAAGCCATAATATATAGGTAGCTATTTATTTGAACTATTTCTATAGCTAGACAGGGTGGCAAGTGCTCTATTAGTCTTTCAGGCCAGGGGCTGAATCAAGAAAACTGTAAATGGATAACACAGACAGTGTATAAGAAATATTAACAATTATGTAGTCTACTTATTAAACATGTCGACTATTCTTTTCTTACACATGCACCTATACATACACAGAGTCACAGCAATCCCTCTTGTATATTTCTTCAAATATATGGATTTCCCTTTCTTTTGTTCATTTTCTACTCTTGATAGCAGCAGGGATACAAGAAATGGTTCTTAATTACTAGAAAACCATCAGTGCCAAGGTAATATTAAATCTACCTTGGTGTCACAGGGAACACTGATTACTGTCATGTACTGTCCTTTGGGGCAGCCAACCATTCCTGTTGAGTATTACTATGTGGAAATTTGAGCCAATACTGTGAGAGCTTCTGATTTCTCAGAAAAACTGGAACTCAAGGTTTTGTGTGAGATTTAGCAAATTTTAAGATTGACACAAATATTACTAAGATGAATGAAAACAAGACTGTTTGCCAGGTGAATGTGGCCTCCACTTCTGGGATCTAATGCCTAATGATCTGAGGTGGAGCTGATGTAATGATAATAGAAATCAAGTGCACAATAAATGTAATGTGGTTGAGTCATCCTGAAACCATCCTTCTGGCCTGGTCCATGAAAAAATTGTCTTCCACAAAACTCATCCCTGGTGCCAAAAATGTTGGGGACCACCGGGTCCAGTGGTTTGTGTGATCTCTCCTCTAGTTCTGGTTTCTCTGAGGTGCCCCCATTGCCTTCATCAGCTGAGACTGATTCTCCAAATCCCTAGGTTGGAATCTGAGTGATTCTATTGTCAGAACCTGAATTCTGAGCTCAGTGGGCAGTGAACAGATTAGATACTGGGGTTGAGAACTAGAAAGTAGCAAAGTCTTGAGGATCGGTGCAATCTGAGTAGTGAGGGTCGGTGGGAGGAGCAAAATTTCCAGATAGAGTCATTTAGGGCATGTTAGGAGTTTCCAACATATGGGAAACAGTGAAGGAGCAGACAGTGGATGGAGAAACTTGCAGTGGAAGGAGGAAATAGATATCTGTCCCTAAGGCCTGATTACACTTGCTTAGCTGTAAGGTTCTGGAGGGAAAAGGGGATTGAGAGAATGAAGAGATATGTGGACTAGAACTACAAGGGGGGGGGACTTGTTTCAGATGTGGAATAGATGGATGCATGATGCAGAGCCACTTGGATCCCTGATTGAAGGCTCCCTCTTCACTCATCAATAAGAGCAAGCTGAGCTCCAAAGCCTAAAAAAGGAATGAACCTGAAAGTTCAAGAAGGCCCTAGACCTAGCTAGGACTCTGCCTAAAGTTCAGCTGTGAACAAAGAATCAGGAAGGCCAATATGTCGAGCATGGTGGAGGATGGCTCAAGAGGCCACTGATTTTTTTTTTCCCCCCAGAGAGAGAAGAGCATATTCACATTGAAAAGATCGGGAACAGTATCCACAATCCACCATAGTGATTGTGAGAGTCTGAGGGAGATGCCTGAAGTAACCATCTCAGAGCTGACATTGAAGAAGAGTCCTTTCTGAAAATGACTCGAGAGACCATGTGTCTTTGACAAGCAATAGACATCCCAACCACTTTGCAGTGGATTCCCACCTAGCATTATTCTGGCACTTAGATCTACCTGGGGAACTGATGGCATGGACCTGCCAGGTATCTTTTTGTAAGTGGGACCAATGAGCTTCCTGAGAAAGCATTCATTCTAGATGGACGGGAGCCAGACAAGACTAGGTTGACTCAGTGAGAGAATCTGAATGCCACCAGAAGGAGGAAGACACAATACAGTGATGATGAACGGGAATTCATCTTAGAGATTACAGCACTGGCCCCGATCTCACCGGAATGTCTGAGTCCCACAGAAAGCTGAAATATTTTAGAAAAAACTCTCGACAATTGTTTCACCAAATATTCTGGCCACAAATAACACTGTTGTGTATGCACCCAGCAATGAAGATGCTAACAAGGAAACTCATTCTTATCTTCTGATAGACACTGGTGAAACTTTCCTACATTGTAACTTTAGACAGCAGTGCCTGGTGTCTGCCACCAGGCACTTGGGGTGAAGGCAAGCAGAGCATCAGAAGACACTGTGACAGTAAAGCTTCATGGAGTTTTCTTGAGTGCATGGATGAAGCAAATTCTGTAGAAATATTCAGGGAATAAGAAGGACTTAGGGGCAGGAGGAGAAGGGGACGGCAGAGGATGAGATGGCTGGATGGCATCATTGACTCGATGGACGTGAGTCTGAGTGAACTCCGGTAGTTGGTGATGGACAGGGAGGCCTGGCGTGCTGCGATTCATGGGGTCGAAAAGAGTTGGACACGACTGAGCGACTGAACTGAACTGAACTGAGAGGAGAATCTGAGGTTCTGCTTGAGTAAGGAACATAAACTGTTTCTATGAACATGACCCCTTTCTTGTGTGCTTACAATCTGCTAAGGCTTAGTACAAACTTGTGTTCCATTTTTAAGTCAGAACAGGCACTGCCTGTGCTTTTCCATTATCAGTTAAGCACAGTCAGTAAATCCTTTTAACATGTGAAAAGACCTGAGCAGTTCTGACAGCATTAGGCATCATCTCAAAATGTAGTGTCCTGAGGTTCTTTGACCGTAGAATACCATTTCCAAGAAGCCACTCTGGATTTGACAGTCTTTATTACCTGGAAAATAATCTGCTTAATTGAAAGACACTGATGGATAGAGACATGTGGGTGGATGCACAGAAGCCTGTGCACACACAGAGATACAGACAAACAGAGAAGTATATAGAAAGATAAGTGAGTATATAGAACTGCTGGTCATGAAATTCATCGTTTGAGACACCAGTTCACGTTTAACTTCCTGGTGGTCTTTATTTGAAAAGGGACTCTGTAGGACCAGAAATGGAAAGGAAAGGATGTAGAAAGTGAGACAATTGTTTCTTGTTCCACTTTTAAGACTATGCCTGAAATTAAGTGGCTTGTTAAAAGGCTCATGTGAAGAAAATGTGCTGGCTTTATAAGAAAACACAAAACCACTGCATACAAACCATATTACTTTTTTTTCTGCAAATCTTTTCTAAAATAGAATTTAGATCATGAAAACAGCCAGAAAAGGAATGATAGTGCATTGTTAGGTAATTATATCGTAAATCATCACGCCATATATAGGGTCTCTTTGGCAGACACTTGCCATCCTGTGTTTTTCATTGCAAGCGGCTTACATCAGTACTGACATCTTCCAGATGTTAGTAGCTTTGATTTTTTTCCCCTGTGTTGCAAATGAGTTGGCATGGAAACAACTCTTTGCTGGCAACATGACATGTGATTCAAGGCAAAATGCATTTTAACACAGATGAATAGTTCAGGAATCTGCCTTTAACAAAAGTCATTTTGAGAGCTGTTTTGAATTTGTTGGTGTTTTGTGGCAACTTTTTCAATGAAGATGGGAGAAATCAAAGCTTTCCATGTTATGCAATGTAGTTATTGCTAAAATGTGATTTGGCTCTCTTGTTGAGTCAAAGCTTCAGGTTTAGAAATGGACTTTACATGTAAAGAACCTAAACAAGAACAACAACAAACCTCACTCATTGGAAATTATTCATTCATTTTAAAGAACAAACCCTCTAAAACAACTAAATATGGGGCTGGTAACCACACCAAGAATTAGAACTGTGATTATTTCAGATGGTTTGGATTTTTTTCCCTTAAGAAGATATGGAGAAGAAAAACAGATTCTCTTCAATTTCCCTTGCTAGCCAGCACTGTGCACTCACTCTGCAATCTCTCCATCAGAAAGGCTAGGAGCATAGAATGTTCTTCCAGATACTGGGATGGAGCTCCTTCTGCTTGCCCAGATATTGCAAACTCTAAGTGCTTGTCCATTTCCTCTTCTTTCCCTGTTTGGGGCACAGGGAAGCACCACACTTCTTGCTCCCTTGCAGGAAAGTGGGCTGTGTTGACTGATTTGGTGGCAGGGGCTGGGAGAGGAAAGGATGGATGATATCCTTATGCATCCTCTTGCTCTATTTTGGTGATGAGAGGCCACATGTCCCAGATGGCACAGTTACAAATCACGAAACTGTTATTAGCCTGGGTCCCAGAAACTTTGTTGAAAAGAGTCTTCAAAGATTACTCATGGAGGACATGTAGCTGAGTGTGAGAAGGAAAGTTTTTTTGTCTGTTATCACTAAGATTCTGAAGTTGGTCATTACCATAGCATAATTTAGAGACTATTCAAGTCTTCATATATTTTAGAGATTTATTTTGTTATTTTCAGGGGCAGAAGTCATGTCAAAAGCATTTTTGCAGCCCCGGGGTCTTGATGAGGTCTCATTGCATTGTTGAAGGAAAGAATGACTAAAATGTAAACAAATGGTTACATTTATTTTTTTTACTATTGCATAATTTGTGTCATTTGCTGAGTCTTTTCTAAATGCAAAGTACTACTTTGTAGGCCAACAAAATACCTAAGACATTGCCTTTTCTTTCCCAAATTTACCATTTTATCTCATTTACATACATACTATAAATAAAGATTTCTGGGGAACTTGTTTCTTTAATAATAATATTTCTATTGCATATATTGGGCCTCATTTACAAAGTCAGTTTGACCTAAACAATTAAAATAATGTGGCTACCATTAAGTGTGACATATCAGCATTTAATACTCTAAAATACAACCATAATCTTAATAGGCCATGTTACATGTAGTTCATATGCTGTATATAGTCTCTGATCCTTAAAAGAACTATGTGAGATAAGGAAGCACAATTTAACTATAATCCCAAGATCTGGAGACAATATATGAGTTAGAACATCTGTTGCTGCATTTCTTAGCTATTATCTTCCTGGATAAATCATTTCAGCTTTCTGAAATTCACGTTTATCATTTGGAGTTAATAATACAATTGTTCTGAGGATTAAATGAGTTTGTATATTATAAAGGGTTTAGAAAAGCATTTCACTCATAGTAAGTGCTCAATCCGTTTTGACTACTACGACTATTTCACAAATGAAGAAAAGAAGATCAGAAAAGTTAATTATCTTGCCAGAGATCACAGCCAGAAACTACCTCAGGTCCTCGTCCTTGTTACTGTCGTGCCCCGCTCTCTGTGTCTCGACAGACTGGCTCTAGACAGGTGGTTTATTCAAATGTAGCCTGGTTAGACAGAAACTAATGGTGTGCACTTTTCCCTTCTGCTCCTTTATTTTCTCATATGCACAAATAATGTGACCCAAATGTTCATTAGACTATTATCAGCATTTAGACATTTTTTGTAGTCAGGAATCAGTAAGCACAGAGGCAGGACATGTAGTAGAAAGACTTTGGTATCTGATGCTGAACCTCAGTTTCCTCATCTGTAAGATGGTAGCAGTACCCCAGGCAGGACTGTTGTGAGGATTAAGAAGCTTGCTCACAGTAGGTACGGTGTAAGCCACAGCCATCACCATCACTACTACCATCATTGCCAGTTAGTCTAGAGCAGTTCTCCATTCACTTATAGGGAAAAGTGGAGCTTTCCACATGCCCGAGGCCACAGCTCAGTGAGCTACTGCTTAGCCTGTTTATTTATGAAAGTTCTTTATCCCATTTAGTGGCTGAATTGTGGCCTTAGGGCAACTATAGCGCTGCTTCCAAGTATTAATTTCATAGCAATGCAGCAAGCTGATGGAGCAGGCAGCTCAGGCCACCAGCTGTACAGAATGATTCCCTCTGCCATCTGACTGTGAGCTCAGCACCCAGAATTCACAGAAGGAGAGAGGGTGTGAGGGGGCTGGTCTTCTGCTCTGTGCTTGAGAGATGTGGTTCCCGCCACAGAAAGGCAAACTGTTGTGAGTGATTGGGGTCCACACTGCTAAGGCAAAACAGAAAATGATTTCTTATTAGTAGTAGTTGTCCCATTAATAATAACAATAGCCACACAGTAACAAAACAGTCTCTGTCTTTGAAATATAGGAGAGAAATAATTGGCCCAGAAAGACATTATCAGTTGGAATGTTCCACATTTGCTTGATTTACCATCTTCAAGCAGTTCAAACAGCTTTACCCAATAAAATGTCCTGAAGCATCCTGTATATATTTGTTTCTATAGCTTGGAACACTTTTGCTGCAGAAATAAGAAATCAGAATAGACCCAATTTATTTTACTGATATTTGAAGGTAATTTTTCCCCTTAATGAATGCATCTGTTTGGATGATAAATTGTGCCTTAGACGATGCTCAAGTGTTTTTTATACTCTCTATTTTGATTACGGAGCTTTTAATGTAGTGTTGCATCCACTCTGAATTTTTTCTGCCATTCAGTCACCCACCAGAGAGAATAGGCTGGAGAAAATGCCAGACTGACTTTTCTTCCTTCAGTATTTTAATTTATTAAATAAATGACCTAATAGTTGGCATCAAGACAGTATTTCTCTGACCTTATTGAGAGTTAATCAGTTTCATGATGCTAATTAGGTGTTAGCATTAGTGTTCTATGCATGCATGGAAATAATGGCTCCAGCGCACAGTACACTCCATGTCCAAGACTGGACTCTCTTGTGCCCGAAACAGTCATGGGAATTTTTGAATTTGTTCTGCTCTTCAAAGTGGTGTTGTGTTGTGTGCTTCCTTCTAGACTCATGAAGGAGTATGTTCAATGTAGTGTGAGCAGAGGACACACAGTGTGGGAAATTAGTTACACAGTTGCTGTTTCTGTCATATTGTTAATGGGGATGATGCATCTAAATTTCCCTGTAGTAGGAGTTCATAGTGGGCACTAAGAAGATGTAAAAATGCATGAGAGAATTTAAATAATGAATAGTATGGTGTTTTAGTTCAGTGGAATTTTAAACTACCTTTGGAATGAGCATATCTTTATCTTACAAGTCAGTAAATCCTTTTAACATGTGAAAAGACCTGAGCAGTTCTGACAGCATTAGGCATCATCTCAAAATGTAGTGTCCTGAGGTTCTTTGACCGTAGAATACTATTTCCAAGAAGCCACTCTGGATTTGACAGTCTTTATTACCTGGAAAATAATCTGCTTAATTGAAAGACACTGATGGATAGAGACATGTGGGTGGATGCACAGAAGCCTGTGCACACACAGAGATACAGACAAACAGAGAAGTATATAGAAAGATAAGTGAGTATATAGAACTGCTGGTCATGAAATTCATCGTTTGAGACACCAGTTCACGTTTAACTTCCTGGTGGTCTTTATTTGAAAAGGGACTCTGTAGGACCAGAAATGGAAAGGAAAGGATGTAGAAAGTGAGACAATTGTTTCTTGTTCCACTTTTAAGACTATGCCTGAAATTAAGTGGCTTGTTAAAAGGCTCATGTGAAGAAAATGTGCTGGCTTTATAAGAAAACACAAAACCACTGCATACAAACCATATTACTTTTTTTTCTGCAAATCTTTTCTAAAATAGAATTTAGATCATGAAAACAGCCAGAAAAGGAATGATAGTGCATTGTTAGGTAATTATATCGTAAATCATCACGCCATATATAGGGTCTCTTTGGCAGACACTTGCCATCCTGTGTTTTTCATTGCAAGCGGCTTACATCAGTACTGACATCTTCCAGATGTTAGTAGCTTTGATTTTTTTCCCCTGTGTTGCAAATGAGTTGGCATGGAAACAACTCTTTGCTGGCAACATGACATGTGATTCAAGGCAAAATGCATTTTAACACAGATGAATAGTTCAGGAATCTGCCTTTAACAAAAGTCATTTTGAGAGCTGTTTTGAATTTGTTGGTGTTTTGTGGCAACTTTTTCAATGAAGATGGGAGAAATCAAAGCTTTCCATGTTATGCAATGTAGTTATTGCTAAAATGTGATTTGGCTCTCTTGTTGAGTCAAAGCTTCAGGTTTAGAAATGGACTTTACATGTAAAGAACCTAAACAAGAACAACAACAAACCTCACTCATTGGAAATTATTCATTCATTTTAAAGAACAAACCCTCTAAAACAACTAAATATGGGGCTGGTAACCACACCAAGAATTAGAACTGTGATTATTTCAGATGGTTTGGATTTTTTTCCCTTAAGAAGATATGGAGAAGAAAAACAGATTCTCTTCAATTTCCCTTGCTAGCCAGCACTGTGCACTCACTCTGCAATCTCTCCATCAGAAAGGCTAGGAGCATAGAATGTTCTTCCAGATACTGGGATGGAGCTCCTTCTGCTTGCCCAGATATTGCAAACTCTAAGTGCTTGTCCATTTCCTCTTCTTTCCCTGTTTGGGGCACAGGGAAGCACCACACTTCTTGCTCCCTTGCAGGAAAGTGGGCTGTGTTGACTGATTTGGTGGCAGGGGCTGGGAGAGGAAAGGATGGATGATATCCTTATGCATCCTCTTGCTCTATTTTGGTGATGAGAGGCCACATGTCCCAGATGGTACAGTTACAAATCACGAAACTGTTATTAGCCTGGGTCCCAGAAACTTTGTTGAAAAGAGTCTTCAAAGATTACTCATGGAGGACATGTAGCTGAGTGTGAGAAGGAAAGTTTTTTTGTCTGTTATCACTAAGATTCTGAAGTTGGTCATTACCATAGCATAATTTAGAGACTATTCAAGTCTTCATATATTTTAGAGATTTATTTTGTTATTTTCAGGGGCAGAAGTCATGTCAAAAGCATTTTTGCAGCCCCGGGGTCTTGATGAGGTCTCATTGCATTGTTGAAGGAAAGAATGACTAAAATGTAAACAAATGGTTACATTTATTTTTTTTACTATTGCATAATTTGTGTCATTTGCTGAGTCTTTTCTAAATGCAAAGTACTACTTTGTAGGCCAACAAAATACCTAAGACATTGCCTTTTCTTTCCCAAATTTACCATTTTATCTCATTTACATACATACTATAAATAAAGATTTCTGGGGAACTTGTTTCTTTAATAATAATATTTCTATTGCATATATTGGGCCTCATTTACAAAGTCAGTTTGACCTAAACAATTAAAATAATGTGGCTACCATTAAGTGTGACATATCAGCATTTAATACTCTAAAATACAACCATAATCTTAATAGGCCATGTTACATGTAGTTCATATGCTGTATATAGTCTCTGATCCTTAAAAGAACTATGTGAGATAAGGAAGCACAATTTAACTATAATCCCAAGATCTGGAGACAATATATGAGTTAGAACATCTGTTGCTGCATTTCTTAGCTATTATCTTCCTGGATAAATCATTTCAGCTTTCTGAAATTCACGTTTATCATTTGGAGTTAATAATACAATTGTTCTGAGGATTAAATGAGTTTGTATATTATAAAGGGTTTAGAAAAGCATTTCACTCATAGTAAGTGCTCAATCCGTTTTGACTACTACGACTATTTCACAAATGAAGAAAAGAAGATCAGAAAAGTTAATTATCTTGCCAGAGATCACAGCCAGAAACGACCTCAGGTCCTCGTCCTTGTTACTGTCGTGCCCCGCTCTCTGTGTCTCGACAGACTGGCTCTAGACAGGTGGTTTATTCAAATGTAGCCTGGTTAGACAGAAACTAATGGTGTGCACTTTTCCCTTCTGCTCCTTTATTTTCTCATATGCACAAATAATGTGACCCAAATGTTCATTAGACTATTATCAGCATTTAGACATTTTTTGTAGTCAGGAATCAGTAAGCACAGAGGCAGGACATGTAGTAGAAAGACTTTGGTATCTGATGCTGAACCTCAGTTTCCTCATCTGTAAGATGGTAGCAGTACCCCAGGCAGGACTGTTGTGAGGATTAAGAAGCTTGCTCACAGTAGGTACGGTGTAAGCCACAGCCATCACCATCACTACTACCATCATTGCCAGTTAGTCTAGAGCAGTTCTCCATTCACTTATAGGGAAAAGTGGAGCTTTCCACATGCCCGAGGCCACAGCTCAGTGAGCTACTGCTTAGCCTGTTTATTTATGAAAGTTCTTTATCCCATTTAGTGGCTGAATTGTGGCCTTAGGGCAACTATAGCGCTGCTTCCAAGTATTAATTTCATAGCAATGCAGCAAGCTGATGGAGCAGGCAGCTCAGGCCACCAGCTGTACAGAATGATTCCCTCTGCCATCTGACTGTGAGCTCAGCACCCAGAATTCACAGAAGGAGAGAGGGTGTGAGGGGGCTGGTCTTCTGCTCTGTGCTTGAGAGATGTGGTTCCCGCCACAGAAAGGCAAACTGTTGTGAGTGATTGGGGTCCACACTGCTAAGGCAAAACAGAAAATGATTTCTTATTAGTAGTAGTTGTCCCATTAATAATAACAATAGCCACACAGTAACAAAACAGTCTCTGTCTTTGAAATATAGGAGAGAAATAATTGGCCCAGAAAGACATTATCAGTTGGAATGTTCCACATTTGCTTGATTTACCATCTTCAAGCAGTTCAAACAGCTTTACCCAATAAAATGTCCTGAAGCATCCTGTATATATTTGTTTCTATAGCTTGGAACACTTTTGCTGCAGAAATAAGAAATCAGAATAGACCCAATTTATTTTACTGATATTTGAAGGTAATTTTTCCCCTTAATGAATGCATCTGTTTGGATGATAAATTGTGCCTTAGACGATGCTCAAGTGTTTTTTATACTCTCTATTTTGATTACGGAGCTTTTAATGTAGTGTTGCATCCACTCTGAATTTTTTCTGCCATTCAGTCACCCACCAGAGAGAATAGGCTGGAGAAAATGCCAGACTGACTTTTCTTCCTTCAGTATTTTAATTTATTAAATAAATGACCTAATAGTTGGCATCAAGACAGTATTTCTCTGACCTTATTGAGAGTTAATCAGTTTCATGATGCTAATTAGGTGTTAGCATTAGTGTTCTATGCATGCATGGAAATAATGGCTCCAGCGCACAGTACACTCCATGTCCAAGACTGGACTCTCTTGTGCCCGAAACAGTCATGGGAATTTTTGAATTTGTTCTGCTCTTCAAAGTGGTGTTGTGTTGTGTGCTTCCTTCTAGACTCATGAAGGAGTATGTTCAATGTAGTGTGAGCAGAGGACACACAGTGTGGGAAATTAGTTACACAGTTGCTGTTTCTGTCATATTGTTAATGGGGATGATGCATCTAAATTTCCCTGTAGTAGGAGTTCATAGTGGGCACTAAGAAGATGTAAAAATGCATGAGAGAATTTAAATAATGAATAGTATGGTGTTTTAGTTCAGTGGAATTTTAAACTACCTTTGGAATGAGCATATCTTTATCTTACATAAACAGTCTATATATTTAGGCTTCCTGTCAAAGTTGATATAAGTATATGTTTTATTTCAATGTAGGCTTGGTTTCTGGTGCTAGGAAACAGTATTTGACAGTGATGCCCAGTGTTTTGGGATCTTCTTGGAGAAAACTATGTAAGATATTAAGTTGTTTTGACAAGTAGCTTTGCATTTACAGAATGTTTATTCCACACTATTACTTAGCACTCTGACTTATTAGAGGAGTCATCTTTGTGACACTAACTTGCATAAATAAAGGTCCAAACAAACAAACAAAGAACTTTCCCTTACATCTTGATCTGTGCTGTGCTTACTAAAATTCAATATGCTTCTTGAACAGAAAAAATACAAATCATGTGTATATACTGTAGTTTTTCATTTTTGAATCATTGGTTTATATACTATTTAAAGCTACAGGATCCTCTGTCCCTCTTTCCCTCAATAAACCACTTCCTATTAAATTAAAAAAAAAATTTTAAAAGAAATAAAACATGAAATGGAGTTTCTCAAGTAGAAGTGGAAATGGAGAGACATAAGAATCACTTAGACACCTCTTTAAGGTCACCAACAGAGTCCTTGGAGGGGCACATTCATAGAATCTTGGGCTTTCAGGAGCAGAGTTCAAAAACCACAATTTAAGCTGATCATATGTTGAAATAATGTTTTAACAATTTTTCCACAATAAAAGAGAGAACAACCAGTAAAACTGACCTTCTGGATACACTAATGTTAACAATAAATAATTAATTCAATCCTTCCTTTACTGCCAACAGCACTCATTTCCCAATTAAGTTATGGGTGGGACTATCCTCTAACAGAACAGACAGTAAAGAGCACACTTTCCTCATTGGACTGACCAACAAGAATCCTGCACACTCAGAGCCAAGGGTTTCTTGTTTTGTGTCACTGGTGCCATTGCCCATGTGCACCCATTACAATAGTGTAGCCGTAAGAGTAACTCACTAAACTTAGTTCAGAAAGGGCAGAGATCTCATCTTGATCTTCCTTGCAGTCTGGTACCAAACACAGTACCTTGCTGAATGAAAAAAAAAAAAGAATTTTCCGATGTCTGATCTCTGGCTTATGAATTTTCCTATCCATTTTACTGAAATTTTTCCATTAGATTATGATTATTCCTCATTTTCTATTTTCTTTTACATGATCTTCATTGGTACTATGACAAAGATAGCTTTTAAATTTTCACTTAATGTTGAAATGTGTTGAAATTCTAGGAGTTGGATTCAATAGGATCAGTTGGAAAAAAGTTTCCTTCATCTTTGTTTTAAATGGTTCACAAAATATTATTCATTCAATTAGGGGGAAATCCTATTGATATATTACTATTGCAGCGGGTGTTTTCAGACTGGCTCCTAGAAGGAAGTCCAGAATGAAAAATCTGTGAGAAGTAGCATTTTCCTTGTGCGGAACTGCTTCACTGCCTTTGTAACACAAGGTCCCTGTCCTCCAGGAGTTTACAATCTCTTTAGGCAGGTAGAACGTGTGTAAGTTACTACTAACAGTACAGGTAACATGTAAGATATTACAAATCAGTGATACAGAAAGTAAGCTGGAGGAATTCAAACATAACGATGTCATTTAACTTGGTACCTGAAGTCTCATGTTCACCAAGGAACTTGGGCAGCTGTGCCTACTAAAGATGCTAAGCAAAGAGAAAGTGAAGTCTACCTTGGAGTAGAGACCTCAGGATTAAATACACTTTTTTTGCCTTCTTCTGAATCTTTGGCACTTAGGATAGTGCTTGGTACATAGTTGATGCCCCTTAAATACTTGTTCAGTGAAAGAATAAATGAAGAAAATATTATGGTACTGAAATCTGTTACCTGCCCTTGCAGCCCCTAGGTGGGAATTAGTGAATTTCAAATGATAGCTACTTTGATAGACAGCTAGGAAGTGTTAGGTCATGTTCAATGATGATTAGTAACAATATGCAAAATATAAAGAAGAAAGTATATTAAAGTCAAGTAATGGACAGAGTTTATTCAGCAATAAAGTTACTACAAAAATTGTAAACTGCATTCAGTATTTTGCTTTGGATTGCAGAATCTGGATTGCAGATTCTGATGAAATCTGGTTTTGAGGTAGAGGAAAGTTCATGGTACTTCATAAAGCCTCCTCTAATCTTAATTCAGTCTTTATAAAACTCTCTGGACTTGAGGAAACATTAAGAGGAAAATCTCATGTATGTTTAAGAGTAAATATATTTCATTTGGAAGGTGGCCTTAATGAGGAATAAAGAGTAAAGAAGACAAAAAGAATTAAGGATGAGTGTTTGCGTGGGAACATGAAGCGAGTACCTGGCTAAGTTTTCTGACCTGATATTATATGTGGAAAATCCACAAAGGTGTACGTTGTGTTAAGAACTGCTGTTTTCAGGCTCACAGTTTATCAACTGTCATTATGAGGAGCACTTACCATTCCAAAAGTAAATTCTAACCACAGTAGTTAGCCTTAAAGGCAAGTGAGTCAACAGATTCATTAGAATAGGCAAACACCTATAATTAGTATATAGCACATCATATATGTTTCTAAGCATTTCTAGATAATGAGATTATCTGTGGCTTGAAGTCAGTAAATTTTGCATTTATTTATTCAAAAAATATTTACTGAACTTCTACCATGGGACCACTAAGTACTGGGGATAAATGATGTGTAAGTCAATCCTGGCCCCCCATTCTCATCATGCATTCAGCCTGGAAGGAAGTCTAGCAAAGGAGCTGTTGCGTAAAGTGGTTCACTGTGTTAAGTGGAATACTATGGGAAGCATGGGTTACTTTAGCAACACACTGAAGGAGCATCTAATCTGTACTTGGAGTTGAGGAACCTACCAGGAAAAAAGTAGTGCATGTAAACTGAGGCTGGAAAGATGAGAAAGAGTTGGCCAGGCTGATAAGTCCTTTAAAAATCCTTATAGCACCCAGAATGGCATTATACATAGATTGGATGCCAAGTGATTTGCCTTTATCTAAGTTTTTCATTTTTGGGAGCTTGCCACAGATCCAGCTTTGCACTAGGCACTGGAAGAGATTCAAGGGAGTGTAAGACTTTATCTCTGTAATCAAAGATTCTACAAATTAGTTGAGGAGGAAAAAAGTACACACATTGTTCTTGAATTGTTTTATACACAAGGGGATATAATTAATTACTGCATGTGTAGTAGAGACAGTCAGTACTAATACCTTGTCAGGAAAATGAGAGATTGAAGTAAAGGTGGAGTGAAAAAAGTGGATATAGGAGAAAACATGGGGGAAAAGAGACTTGAACTGAATTTGTGTTGTAGGACTTGATGTTGGCAATGAATTTGGCCACAGAGAGGAATGGTCAGGGAGGAGATCGAAGGTTCAGTTTAGCAGAAGATATAGTTGAACTTGTTTTGGACTGAATTTTATAGACTGTGGTACCTGGTTATAGGTTCCTGAATGGGAGAATGCCAAAGATGTCTTTATCAGTTGCCAACAAGGCAAATCATCCTTTCTCTTTAACCAACAATACTTTTTTCCTCTTGATGGGCATTTTGNTTTTGGACTGAATTTTATAGACTATGGTACCTGGTTATAGGTTCCTGAATGGGAGAATGCCAAAGATGTCTTTATCAGTTGCCAACAAGGCAAATCATCCTTTCTCTTTAACCAACAATACTTTTTTCCTCTTGATGGGCATTTTGATTGACTGACATTTTGCACAACGGCAGACTTTCAGTGGTTCTCTGATACAAAAGTAAGCTGTTAATTCCTTTCTAACAAAAAAGAGAGAGAGAGACCTTAAAAGATAAAGGCTGGCTGTGCTTCCCATGAAGGGGAGAAAGGGAGCCAGAAGCTCTGCCTTGTCATAATCACTCTAACATTCTCTCCCAGTACCCACATGCCCTGCCTCCAGAATCTTTCTAATCCTTCTTGTCTTCCATAGCAGTAAGTTCAAGTCATATGTTCATACCTCAACAGATTGTCCTGTCTCATTATCACTGTTACTAAAAAAGATATATCCATTTTTGAAGGAGTGAGGATGAGGCCAGAGGAAGGAACCCAAAGATGCTGGTTAATAAGTACTGAGAATCCAAAGTCAGTGAGAGGGGCAGTTGTTGTTTAGTTGCTCAGTTGTACCTAACTCTTTTAGTAGCCCACCAGGCTCCTCTGTCCATGGGATTTCCCAGGCAAGAATACTTGAGTGGATTGCTGTTTCCTTCTCCAGAGGGTAACAGGATTTATAATAAGTCCTTATAATAAATTTCATTATTTATTTATAAAGATGATATTCATTGAATTTGAATGATCTCAGTTGTCTAAGGAACACAGGTTACATCAATGTAACCTTTGTAATCTGCCATGGTTTCTTACCACATGCAGTGCCCTCTGCCTAGAATGTTTCCAAACACTCACTCACCTGTCTTTTGCCTGGCCTTCTCCTATTCAAGTTTTGTATCTCAACTAAAATATAACTTCCCCAGAGAGATCTTCCATGAGTCCTTTAGATTCTTTTCATTTTTCTCTTTTGTGCATCTGGTCTTTCAGATTGAAACGTATATTTTATATTCAGTGCCTCTGACTTCTTCTAGACTGTAAACTCCTTGCAGACAGAGAGCATTTTTGTTTTGTCGACCACTCTATAATTGGAGCCAATACCATGCCTGGCATGGAAGATGCCCCCACCCAGTGTTATTGAATGTGTACATCCATACAGCTGCTGCACATAAGGGTGGGGAGTTTGTGAAGAGAAATGATAAGCCATTGCCAGGGATAGCCAGCTAGCGGGCTATCAATAGACAATGAATAAAAGAATTCTGTAGTTGTCAGAAAGGATGGGTTTGTAATAAATCAGCAACCTGAATCCTGAGATCAGGGCCCAGGAAAGCTGGCTGGACCATATCCTAGTGTTCTTTTCTTCCCAGTATGAATTCCAAGATAGGATCTTCATTTCCTAGATTCTAATAGTTTTAGTATTGTACAAGTTCTTGTCCTTTTCTCTAGTAAATTGGAACATACAACCAGTTGGAAAATACACTGAATTAAATATTCCAAATTTTGAAAATCCTCAAATTGCCAACCAATCAGTAAATCAAAGAGAATTTTATTACCAATTAATGAGTCTTTACCTCTACAGTCTCTTTCAAAAGAAGAGGAAGAGTGATTCTGACAAATTTTCTTCCCAGTATGAATTCCAAGATAGGATCTTCATTTCCTAGATTCTAATAGTTTTAGTATTGTACAAGTTCTTGTCCTTTTCTCTAGTAAATTGGAACATACAACCAGTTGGAAAATACACTGAATTAAATATTCCAAATTTTGAAAATCCTCAAATTGCCAACCAATCAGTAAATCAAAGAGAATTTTATTACCAATTAATGAGTCTTTACCTCTACAGTCTCTTTCAAAAGAAGAGGAAGAGTGATTCTGACAAAGGGTTTCTGCCATAGATCAAGTCAGATATCTGAGCTATTCACTTGCTTGTGTGGAGCCCTAGGATTTGTGTTTAGAGGATCCTTCCTCACACTGTTGTCATGGCTTCCCATTTTCAGCAGACATTACACACCACTCATCACTCACTCTCTGTGTCAGAACCTTATCAGCAGCCTGAGCTGTGGCTGCCTCCAGTGGATGGAGAGTTTCCCAGCTTACCTCAAAGAACATCAATCATTCTTCATTCTTAGTGTTCAAACTTGTTCATCAGTTAGAAACAACACTTCCTGCAGCCTCAAAAATTATTTCTGAATAAACACAGGACTGAGAACTGATGAAATGATTGACAGCTCTTAACTCCTCCAGTGCTTTATGCTTCGAAACCAGTGTGTATGCAGATGTCTCTTCATTACCAACGTTTGGATGTCACTTAGTGTAGCTGCTAGTGAGAGAGAAACTGCATGGGTTAGATTGTCAAGCATCTTAATGGAGCTTTTGTGCCTGTAGCAGACATTCTAGAGAGCTCTGAACCAGCCTTGAGATTTGAGTAGAAGAGCTATCACATGCAGATCAGGGAGGGAGCTCACGCAATTGGGATATGGGGAAAATTTGTTTTCAGCAATTCTTCTTTCTTTGCATTTTCTTTAAATATCCCCACAATCAAAGTAAAACTCGTGGCTGAGATACGTATAAGCACTCTAAAATAAACAGATGTCCTTCTTCCACCAAGGATTAATCATGGCCACCAGACTCCGATCCCCAGTTTTGGACTTGGAGCTACTTGAGCAAAATTGAGGTGGGAATGGGTGGGGTTGAAGGTAGGAAGTCAGGAGAGAGCATAGTGGGTTAATTAAATAAGCTACTTCCTGATAATGGGTAAAATCTGATCATGAAATTTCTTTCCAGGCATCTAATGACTTAATATGGACAAAGTGCCTTTCTAGGAGGGGCATCGAGAATTTTGTGGCTAGCAAGGGGGAGGGTAGGTGGGAGAAGGATAAATTGTGAGTTTGGGATTAGCAGATGCAGACTATTACATCTGTGTGTGTGTGAAGTCGCTTAGTCGTGTCCGACTCTTTGCGACCCCGTGGACTGTAGCTTACCAGGCTTCTCCGTCCACGGGATCCTCCAGGCAAGAGTACTTGAGTGGGTTACGTTTTCTTCCTCCAGGGGATCTTCCCAACCCAGGGATCAAACCCGGGTCTCCCGCACTGGAGGCAGACGTTCAGCCTCTGAGCCACCAGGGAAGCCCATAGGATGGATAAACAATCGGGTCCTACTGTATAGCATAAGGAACTATATTCAATATCCTATGACAGGACTTCCTTGGTGGTATAGTGGATAGGAATCTGCCTGTTTCAGTGCAGGGGACATGGGCTTGATCCCTGGTCTGGGAAGATCCATATGCTGAGGAACAACTAAGCTAGTGTATTGCAACTACTGAGCCCATATGCCTAAAATCTGTGCTCCTCAGCAAAAGAAGCCACCATAATGAGAAGCCCATGAGCCACAACTAGAGAAAGCATGCAGGCAACAGTGAAGACCCAGAGTAACCAAAAAAAAAAGTTGTTATTGTTGTTTAATCATTAAGCCATGTCCAGTTCTTTGCGACCCTATATACTGTAGCCTACCAGGCTCTTCTGTCCATAGGGTTTTCTGGCAAGAATACTGGAGTGGGTTGCCATTTCCTTCTCCAGTGGATCTTCCTGACCCAGGGGTCAAACTCTCATCACCTGCTTGGCAGGCAGATTCTTCACCCCGAGACATCTGGGGAAAAAAATATCCTGTGACAAAACATAACAGAGAATGTGAAAAACAATGTATATATGTATAACTGAGTCTCTTTGCTGTACAGCATAAATTGACACAACACTGTAAATCAATTATACCTGAAAAATAAACTAAAAAAGAATTTTGTGGCTGGTTTGAAGGGAATATATATTGAAATATCATTGCTGTAGCACGTTCTGTAAGTGACAGGTGTACAATGGAGTGATTCACAACTTTTGAAAATTATACTTTATCATTATTATAAAATATTTACAATATTCCCCATACTGTACAATATAACATGTAGCTTATTTTACATTCGATAATTTGAAGTGGATATTTTTAGGAAAGGATGGGCTTTGAAACTCCTTCAATCATTTGATGGAGGTGTCAGTCTTCTCTGCCAATGAAGGCCAACTGTCATATCTGCATAATTTGGAAAGACAATGATGGGTGCCAACTGTTTTTAACTGGTCCTGTGCTGGATTTCATCAGATTCTGCCACTCCTAAGGAGTATGTTCAGAATTCACTTGGGCAGTAGCAGTAAGCCTATTGGCATGGAATAATAATCATAGAGCTCAACACTGCATAACAAACCAAGCCCATGGCTCAGGTTCTGGGAGATTTCATCTATTACCAGTTATCCTAGACACTAGGAGAGAGTTTGGGGTCCAATAACTACTTGTAGGGTATGGTTTTCAGGCAGTGGAATCAGCAAGGCTACGTGGGTCACATACAATAAAAGAGAAAGCTTTAGTCACTCAGTCGTGTCCAGAGTCTTTGTGGCCTCATAGTCTGTAGCCCACCAGGCTCCTCTGTCCATGGAATTCTCCAGGCAAGAATACTGATGTGGGGGCCCCCACTAGACTTTTAAGTCTTGGAGGACAAGGATTCTGTTCTGTTTACCATTGCGTTGCAAGAGAATAGCACAGTTTGGGTCTAGAAAAAATAAATGATAAACAGTGATTGAATGAACAGCAAGGCTTTCCTCACTCTCTTTGATTCTTATCATCTTACTCTCCTCCTTTCTTTCATTTGCAACTTTTTGCTCTACCCTACTCCCAGTGCATGCACTCACGTTAAGTGTCAGCAAAAATTGAGTGCCACGAATTTTCAGGTTTAGCAGATATTCGTGACTGAATGAAACCCAAAGATTCTCTTTACTGACAGCACAGTGAATTGAATAATTGCTTTCTTATGGTTACTTGCAACAGAAGGAAGGATAACAACAAAATAGTAACAGCAAAGAATAGAGAACAGAGGGCTTATGAAATATGCCAGAGTCATCACATATAGTGTCTTGCATTTTAAGTAATGAGATGCATCCAGAAGGCCAAAAGGCTGTGGATGTTAAAGTTTTAGTTTTTGCATCTGAGTAAGATGGTTCCACAGCTCTTACATCATAAAGGTGATTTGTTCATTTACTCATTTATTCAAGTATTAAAATCTTTCTAAGTACTCAGTTCAGTTCTGTTGCTCAGCCATGGTTGCTTTGCGACCCCATGGACTGCAGCATGCCAGGCTTCCCTGTCCATCACCAATTCCTGGAGCTTGTTCAAATTCAGGTCCACTGTGTCAGTGATGCCATCTAACCATCCTCTGTCATCCCCTTATCCTGCCTTTGATCTTTCCCAGCATCAGGGTTTTTTCCAGTGAGTCAGTTCTTTGAATCAGGTAGCCAAAGTACTAGAGTTTCAGCTTTAGCATCAGTCCTTCCAATGAATATTCAGGACTGATTTCCTTTAGGATTGACTGGTTTGAACTCCTTGCAGTCCAAGGGATTCTCAAAAGTCTTCTCCAACACCACAGTTCAAAAGCATCAATTCTTCTGTGCTCAGCTTTCTTTACAGTCCAACTCTCACATCCATATATGACTAATGGAAAAACCATAGCTTTGACTAGATGGACCTTTGTTGGCAAAGTAATGTCTCTGCGTTTTAATATACGGTCTAGGCTGGTCATAGCTTTTCTTCCAAGGAGCAAGTGTCTTTTAATTTCACAGCTGCTGTCACCATCTGCAGTGATTCTGGGGCCCCCCAAAATAAAATATCTCACTGTTTCCATTGTTTCCCCATCTATTTGCCATGAAGTGATGGGATCAGATGCCATGATCCTAGCTTCTTGAATGTTGAGTTTTAAGCCAATTTTTTTCACTATCCTCTTTCACTTTCATCAAGAGGCTCTTAAGTTCTTCTTTGCCTTCTTCCATTAGAGTGGTGTCATCTGCATATCTGAAGTTATTGATATTTCTCCTGGCAATCTTGATTCCAGCTTGTGCTTCCTCCCGCCCAGTGTGTCTCATGATATACTCTGCATATAAGTTAAATAAGCAGGGTGACAATATACAGCCTTGATGTACTCCTTTTCCTATTTGGAACCAGTCTGTTGTTCCATGTCCAGTTCTAACTGTTGCTTCCTGACCTGCATACAGATTTCTCAAGAGGCAGGTCAGGTGGTCTGGTATTCCCATCTCTTTCAGAATTTTCCACAGTTTATTGTGATCCACACAGTCAAAGGC
>SJYX01003063.1:20947-37175 GCA_006410675.1 Oreotragus oreotragus | reverse complement strand
AGTGAGCCTCACCACTGACACTTGACATATCTGACAGGACTGTATCAACAAGCTGTGATGTATTTTCTGTTGGCTGTTCCTGGTCTATTTTTCTCTCTAGACATCTTTCTTTAGAAAGAAAATCCAGATTTCTAGGGTTGGGCAGAGTGTTGGGAAGAAATGACAGGAGGCAGGCCCTGTCAAGGAAAGACATTCTCTCTGGAAGGAAGTGAGGGGCCAGAAGGGAAGGCTGGCTGCTGCAGCAGGCTTCCTTGTCGCCCTCCATGTGTCTTTTCCCTCCCACTTCTGTGGGCACTTTCTTTCTTGGCTCAGGGAGGATTTAGGAAAGTCACGACAAAAATCCTGTCATGTGCGAGAAAAGGAGAAAAAGTTTTAGATCTCTGCCTTTTCACAAATGGAGAGTTTCTTGGAAACTGATGTGCAGTTTGAGATAGGAGCTTTGCCTTGTTAAAGTCACTCTAACGTCCTCTCCAAGTTCCCACACGCCCTGCTTCAACTACCTTAACAGAGGAAGCAAACCACTCCCTCTCAGGCCCCCCTCCCCCGCCGCTGCCCTGCCACTCACACGAAATCTAAGTTTGTTGGCAGCCAGCATCATCTATCCCAGGGCTACTACCTCTAAGGACTGTTGATTTATCATCAACGGATTTGAGACATTTCCCCTTTGATCTTCTACTGGCAATGTTTTTCTCCANAACCACTCCCTCTCAGGGCCCCCTCCCCTGCCGCTGCCCTGCCACTCACACGAAATCTAAGTTTGTTGGCAGCCAGCATCATCTATCCCAGGGCTACTACCTCTAAGGACTGTTGATTTATCATCAACGGATTTGAGACATTTCCCCTTTGATCTTCTACTGGCAATGTTTTTCTCCAGTTTCCTCACTGCCTCCCTCAGCTCTCATTAATTAACTGCTCTTCACTCTTTGACTAGACATGAGTCCTTGTGTTTGACTGTAGTGAGTATTATGACATTTTGCAAACACACACACACACACACACACACACAACCCAGGGAGGCTATCTTAGGGAACACACAGGCAAAGGAGTTTAATTCAGAAAACCCATTTTAAAAAAACCTGTTGCAGCAAGCAACCTAAAAAGAAAAGAGGAAAACAGGCTGATGATTTGGTGACATTTACTTATTCCTGATATGATATTTGAAAAGGCAAATACAGAAACTGGCACTTGCTATTTAATTGAGGTTCAGGTATTTCAAAGCTTGCTTATCTCCCCAGCCCGTCTGGTGTTTCCATGGTGTTCCTTTTCCGCTTCTATTAGTCTGGAACGTGGGTAGCAAGTTGATGAACATTTTTAATGAGTAAATCCTTTTCTACACCAAATTTTATAGATAATTAAATCTGATTTATAGGGCAGGTTTCAGCGACAGCAGAAAAAAAAAGGAGGAAAGAAATGCAAAGAGCAGGGAGTCCAATTATTGGAGTTCTGAGTGAGACTCCGAGTGGGCTTGGCTTTGTTTGTATAACCTTCTCATCAGACACTTTGCAGGGCTTGCAGTGAGGTTTCTGGCGCAGAATGAGACTGCATGTTGGCTTTGCCATAGGTTTTGGTTTAGTTTGTTTGGTTTTGGCTTTTAGGTAAAGAAGTTCTCTAGACCAAGAAACAGAGCCTGGTCTTTATTCACTGTTCTTCCCTTTTATTCTGAGTCATGCTGAAAGAAAAGTCATTCATAAAAAGCTTTGGAGTGCACAACTAAAGAATTTGCCTTTGAAACATGTATTTTTTAAGCATCTTCCGTATAGCAAACGCCATTCTCAATGCTGAAGATACAGCAATCAGCAAGGTAGGCAGTTCAGACTCATTGTGATGTGAAGTAGACTCAGTGGAAGATAATGTAGACAAAAGGCAGTGTAATACTTATAAGGAAACTGAGACCAGAGAGGGAAGGGAAAGTGGATTGGTCATCATCAAACAGCTGGCTTATGCCTGGTGGAGTTGGGTCTAGAGTTCAGGTCTCCTGGCTTCCAGGCCAGACTCTTAATGCACCGTTCCTCTTGATCATTTGTGGAATATGTTTAAAGCAATAAGACTGGCAACAGCTTATGAGTTGAAACAGCTTGCACAGTTCTAGGTAACTATATCAATTGATCTGGAAACACTATGTCAAGTAGTTGTTCAAGTTCAACCTCATTTTGAATGGCCATATATGTTTCTAACATCTCCTCCATCCCTCTATCTGTTTGTATTCATTAATGGATTGAAAAATTGGAGTTTGGTTTGAGTTATAGGTCCTGAACTATTTGGTACTGCTGAAGTTTAATCACCTATAAGATTTTATCAATTATAGTTCTCTAGCTTAACTCCCCTCCTAGGGAATGTGTTCAAATAGGTGTTTAAAAGCCAAAATTACTCTCATTGTCAATCACCACTGTCATCTTCAAGAGGCTACTGAGTGATACACATGTTAGATACCTTATGTGAAAATTTAAAAAATAATCAAACATCCAAATCCATGTCTATATTTTTCAACAGCTAATAGTATTTGCTGTAAGGTTGGACAATGTTTTATTCATTACCAATTTATACTTAATTAATATTTAGTTTATTAACTACTACTCTATCAAAATGAGTGCTACAAAGTTCATTTTTGCATATATTTATTTGTGAACTATGCTTATTAACCTAGAATTCCTTGTTTTGCTTTTAGACATAAAAGTCAAAGCACAGTGTCTGATACACACACACACATACATAATGTATTATATTAACATAATTCGTATTATAGTGTATATAATTTAATAATAATTATATAGTTATATTTTAAAATATTCAATATATTTATTGTTAATATCTTTTAATATATATTTTATGTATGTATGCATGAATTTCTTCTCATAGTCAAAGAACTCTATCCTGTAACTTTGAAGGCAGTTAGCAAACCCAAAGAAATTCCCAAATTATCTACTCTTCTTCCTCAACAAATCATGCAATTGTAAAATGAATAAATCCACATTCTATACCACTTGGCTGGGCTCTGTTGTTTAAAGCTGGGTAACTGAGATGGTGGTTCTTAACAAAACTAATTTAAAATGCAATATAGATTTAAAAAAATTCTTTAGAAATCAAGCTGCTACTACTCTAAGTCAGTTAAACCAATCTCCCTCAAGGAAAAACCTAAGGACCCAAACTCCTTTATTAGAAGGNGGCTGGGCTCTGTTGTTTAAAGCTGGGTAACTGAGATGGTGGTTCTTAACAAAACTAATTTAAAATGCAATATAGATTTAAAAAAATTCTTTAGAAATCAAGCTGCTACTACTCTAAGTCAGTTAAACCAATCTCCCTCAAGGAAAAACCTAAGGACCCAAACTCCTTTATTAGAAGGATTTATTAAAATGTCTCTGTGGTTTATTGATTTCTTTAGTTCTGTTCCTTTAAGAAAATGGGGATTGCAGAGCTGAGACTTGATACCAAATGCTTGGAAATCACCCTCATAACTGTATTTAGAGACAATAAAAGTAGTGTGTCAATATGAAGGACTTAGAAATCTTTATTTTGAGACTACTTCTCATTCTAACTATATACACCTGTTACTTCCACCTGCCATCCTCACATTAACCCTCATTAAGGATTAGTTTTTAAGTTTGTGAGGAAGGAAAGCTTGGGATAAAACTTGAGCAAACTGTTGCTTACATCCTTCTTACTGCTGGTGTCTTGTCACTGTAATGCTAGCTTTTGCTTTGGTTTTGGCTTCTTTGCTTGGAGCTCTTGGCCTGGAACAATGCGACTTTGAAGTTCTGTCTTTGCTCTTTGCTGTGATGCAAGTCTGAACTTCAGCACAGCCTTCTCTGTGCCCCAACTCCGAACTCTTTCCTAGTTCCACTTTGTCAAACACAGACTTCAAAGCATAAAACCATCTGCAGGAAACCTTAAAGACGGTTGATATAAGACCCTAATTTAAGAGATGAGGAAACAAAGCCAAGAGAGGTTAAATGAATTGTCTAGAGTCTTAACGGCAAATAAGGATTAGAATTCATACCTCCTGACTCTCAGTGCTGTGTCATTTCAGTACACCTGTCATCCTTGCAGGGTTTGAAGCTCTCCTCAAGGATATGTAGGCCACTGTCAGCCTACATCCTTCATAGACTTGGCCCCCAATTTGGCATTCACACCAAGAATTATTGCTGCTTGTATCATCTGACCAAGAATTAGTGATTACTCCTTACTGTGGATTGAAGTGGACATAAGCAATGGGTTTTCAAGCTATCTATTTAAGTGTCAGCATCGGTCCTATGAGTAAAACACTTCTGATCCTCTGACTGATGACCTCTGTGTCTTTGGGGCTTTAAAGATCTCATGGAAAGATAACCCCTGAACATTATTTTCTGTTTTAATATCTGTATGACTACCTTACACCCTTAATTCAGGTAACCAGAAAACAGTGTATATTTTTATAGGAGTTAGTCTCAAGTTAACATCTCTAATGACATGCTTTTTTTAAATGCTCAAGAGGTGAACGCACAATACCATGTATGGGGTGGCAATAGCATGCAGTTTACTGTTAGATGAATAACGCTTTGACGCCAGCTCTCACCACTTGCTAGCTGCATGACCTCGGGGTACTCAACATAAGTAAATAAAGCTCAGTTTTCTCAACAGTAAAATCAGGATTATGATACTTGTTCTGAAAGGCTGCTATGGGAATTAAGTGATATATGAGTTAATCCTGGACCTAATATGGAGCATGGTTTCCCTGGTAGCTCAGTGGTAAAGAATCTGTCAGCCAGTGCAGGAGACGCAGATTCGATCCCTGGGTCAGGAAGAGTCCCCTGGAGAAGGAAACGGCAACCCACTCCAGTATTCTTGCCTGGGAAATCCCATCGACAGAGGAGCCTGGCTACAGCCCATGGGGTCACAAAAGAGTCGGGCGTGACTTCGTGATTAAACAACAACAAATATGGAGTATGGCCCCTTTGGTGTCCCCTATAAACTCTACTTTGCTTTCTTTCCCAGCCTCCTCTTTCCACTTTTGCCACCCAGAGGCCCCTGCTCCAAGAGAAGGAGTGGGAGAGAGTTGTTAGACTAAAGATATCAATTTTAGTTTTTCTTCTTCTTTTGAAATCGAGAATTTTTGTTGAAGGTGTTGCATTATAAATGGACTTCTCAAAAACCACTTGTATCAGTAGTCTGATCACTTATTCCTTGATGAGAAATATTTTAGTCTATTAGCAAGAAGAAAGATTAACTGCACATTAATCAAAAACTTCATGATAAGTAGAAGTGTGCATACATCACAGAAATGGTCAGGGAAGTGTGCCATCATGACTGGAAAAGTGTGTTTTGTGTCTTGACTGCAGTTTCAGACAACTGCAGAGGAAACTGAGTACTCAGTTAACTGGGCAACCTGAAAATGTTTTTCAAAATTCATATGTGGTTATTTTTTAAAAGAGAAGCTTGATTTTATGATTTTATTTTACTTACACTCTTTCTTCTCCTAGGCAATTAATTTCTTCCTGGTCCTCTGTCTGGAAACAGTAGGAGAAAATGAATTTCTATTTAAATGTGTGTTTCTAAATTAGCAATCATCTCAGTGACGTGGCACGCTTAGTGTATTTTATGTTGTGGTTATTGTCTGTTTTCTAAAAATAGCTAGAGACGGCTATGTGCATCTAGGTAATTCCCTGGACGCTGAACCAGGACATGACAGAGGCCGTCACTTGGGAGCCATTTGGGGGTTCCTGTCATTGTTTCTGGCATGAGGCAAGGAGTAGGTCTTATCAAAAGAAAGTGATTCTGACTCCAGTTGGAAATTCTCCTCTGGCTAACATAAGTATCTACTCAAAAACTTTGGTTACAAAGTCTAGTTAGATTTAGGATTATCACTACCAAAAAACTCCCATCTTTGAAAGCTGTGAAGAAAAGATCCATTGAAAACTCAATAGTCACAAAAATAAAGAAGGCTTCACAGGGTGTAAATTCACTGTCAGAGGTGGACAGCTATTATTTAGCTATATACTACTATGCCATTATATCAGCATATAATGGGACAGAATGATTCAGGAAATAGTGGTGCTGGGTTGGAGAGTCTGTGTTTGTGTGTATGTGTGTGTGTGGGTGTGTGTGCACGCATATATGTTTAATAAGGTCCACTAAACTCTCAACCATCCATCAACAGCATTCTCCTCCTTTATTTTTGCTTTTTTCCCAAGGCTCCCTGCTACGCTGAATGCATACGGAGTAACTTTAGAGATGCAGCCGTGTATCAGGGAACGGGGAAGTATAAGTTGTGAGTCTCCAAGGAGAGTTGTATTGGGTTTATAACCCATTTGGAAATGTAACCACAATTTCGTTTCATCCCGGAGACCCCCATGGAGCAGTAACAGGAGAGAGGAGGATGATTCACCTAATTTCTTTGATGTAAATTTAAAATTTCTCCTGACAGTTTATGCTGGAAGACTAGGGCTTGAATGTATCATCCTGGAGAATTTTTGCTGTTGCCCAGAAATGTGGGGCTAGAGCGAGCAGATGCTTGGAAATGCCATTGACATTTCCAAGTTTTTATAGCCCTGGTACATAGCCCGCTAACTCCAGCATGCTTCACACATGGAGAAGGATCATCTGTCATTTTGATGCCAAAGTGATGCTCACAAACTCTAAATGAAATAGATTGCTTCTTTTTACCTCCTGCTTGGATAAAGTAGAGGCATTTCAAGCATTTATTGGTCACCTTGGGTATGCCTGAATGGCAGAGAAGCACTGGTATTTGCTCTGTGGCAGTGGAAATGAGGGTCTCCAGGCTGCTCATGACGGCAAAAAGTGCAAGTTTCTGCCATGCTCAATTGGGCATGATTTATTTGGCAGAAATGACTTTACAGAGAAACATACAAATAAGAGTCATTAAAAGTTCATTTAATTTTGAAACAATTAACATTCAAATAGCTGGTGCACAGACACACCGTTCTTTGTATTTAAATAACAGTATTTACCTGGGTAACTTAGCAACTTGCCAGCACTGAAAAGCTGGACAACTTCCCAGACAGTAGATATTTTGCATTTTGAGTTGTAGACATTACAGTCAGCAAACCTCTATGGAAGGTCTCCCTGCTTTCAGGGAATTATTCCTTTATGTAATACTCAATGCTTGAATATTAATAAGGAATAGACTGAGGTCAAGATTACTTTATATTTCTATTGGATAAATGACAGTAGCCAGGGACCTGGTTAGAATCAAGCTTCTTCTTCTCTGGAAACTTAAAGATAATGACAAGATCAATCAATATTTACCAAGCATCCACTCTGACCACCAGGTATATTGGAAGTCTTGTTACTATCTATGAACTGTATGTCTGATGGGTTCCATAACTGTAACTTATCTGTCAAAGGCATGTAAGATGATTCTGCCAAGGCAAATTCTCTTTCCAGTGCCTATGCGTGCATGCGTGATGAGTTGCTTCAGTTGTGTCTGATTCTGTGTGAGCCAAAGGCCTGTAGCCTGCCAGGCTCCTCTGTCCATGAGATTCTCTGGGCAAGAATACTGGATTGGGTTGCTATGCCCTCCTCCAGGGGATTTTCCTGAACCAGGGGTTGAATCCATGTCTTTTATATCTCCTGCATTGGGAGGTGGGTTCTTTACCACGAGTGCCACCTGGGAAGCTCTTCTAGTGCCAATCAGAAGTAGTTATCCTAAGCTTTGGATGTACGGATTTGTTGAGCAGGTGACTCTGGGACACATCCTAAAGACAGGCAGGCAGATCTCCACTGGGAGGCTGGAGTCTGGGCCAGAAACACTCTTATAAGAGATTAGGATTTGGGGCAATCCAGCAGTCCCAAAAGCTGCCTGTGCTCCTAATATCACCCTCTTTGTAACCTTCCAACTATCCGCTTCACTAGGTAACTGTCTGGTGGGCTCATTTGCCTTGAACTGGAGAGCTAGGCTACTTGGCTCCCACCTGGAAGCTGGATTCCATTTTCAATCTTTGGACAGGTGAATTGAGAAGAAGGCAGCGATTCAGTGGTTCATCCCTAGGGCAGGCTTGTTGACTTTCCATCCAACCATCACCTTCTTTATGAAGAAAAGTCTGCCTTGAATCTCACTTCCAATAACTGGGATAAATCCTTGGTACTCCCATGGGATAAATACTTGGTACCCCCATGTTTCTGCCTCTGCCGAGAATCCTATCTCCTCCACTGCTATGATCCTGTCCTGCCACCTGAGTCATTTAATGAACTTTTTATGAACCTGAGCTTTTAGTGGTTTCTCTTACCTGTTGCCAGATTTCCCCAATATTGACTGCCTGCTGCCAACCCGGCTCCTGATGCTGCATTTGCCTTCCTTGCCAGCACACCTGTTGCTCACTCCTGATGTTCCCCTGATGCACATTCGCCATCTGCCTAGACTTTCTCCTGTCTATTTCCTGCTGCTGGGGTTGTGTCCTGCCCTCTGTCTGAAACTATGCTTAGAATATAGTTTGCTACCAATGAATATGCAAAACATTCAAAACCAAGATAGATATTTAATTTGTCTTTTTCTCTACCAAGCCCTGGCTATGAAATATGTTGCTTATGAAACATTGCAACACTGAGAATATTTGTATAAAAAGCTCAAGCTTGTGAGATGATGGCCCTGCACAAATGAAATAGCATCTCTGTCTAAAAAAGTGAGTGTGGATTAAAGTGCTGGAAAAGGGAAGTAAACAATATCAAATATAAATAATTTTAATATTTCCAAGGATGTGTGCCTTTATACCAGAGCCAGGTGATCGCTGTCTTTCAACACGCCAAGGGATATTTATTAAGTAACAGGAAACCTTGAAATGGAGATGTGAATGCTCCTGCTGGGGGGAGAGGGGAGAGAATGAAATACTTGGTTGGTCAGGTGTCAGGGTTTTGCTGAAACAGAGGCAGAAGGGAAAGTGCACTTTCAGGGAACCTGTGTGTTGACAGAAAGAAGTGAGAAAGAGGCTTGAAAGAGCAGAGATGAATGGAAGTTTAGGGCCTAAGAAACAACAATTTGCAAAGGATTAGGATGAAGGAAAGGAGAGATAAATAGAAAAGAATAAGATTAGGTGGTGACAGGGAGGGCAGGAGGGTGGGGTGTAAGATGGGAGGAGAGACAACAGAGGCAAGAAGAGCTGATTATATTGGAATTCAGTTTAAGGAAAGTGAGTAGCACATGAAAGTTCAGAGTTAAAAGAAACATTCAGTGGGCTGAACCAGGAAGGTCTCCAGTTAAGTACAAGAAGCAACCATCCTCATACAGGCTCTCCCAAAGTCAAAAGGGTCTGGGCCCAGACAGGAAAAGATGTCTCTATTCATAGATCAAGGAGGGACCTTGACAAGTGCCTGGCAGAGATACCAGGGAAGAGCTAAAGGAAACCCATGACTAGGTCTTAGGAGGAGCAGTAAGAACGCACACCAGGGACAGACTGTTGAATTCAAACTCATGCCAGAGGAGCCAAGAAAAGGAACCCCTTAGCTGTAACTGATCCTTGGTATCTACTGATTTGTGTCTCAGAAGTCCTTCCTGCAGGAGGGCCCTTCATCAGCTATATGTGTATTACATCAGATGGCAGCAGAGCCGAGCAGAGGGGTCACCAGTGGGCGTTAGGCTCAAGGCTTTGGTTTGAACTCTGGCTCTACCAATTATGGGCTATATAAGCTTGAACAAGTTGTTTAATCTGTGCATACCTCAGTTTCTTCATCTGTGTAACAGCAACAATAATATAATCTACTTCTCTAAGTTTCTATGAGGATTAAATGAGATAATGTTCTTATTGATATTAAAGGTCTCTGTTAACATAAGAAAGGACAGTGTGTTTCCCTGCTTTCAGTCACCTCTGGATGTTCTGCACATAACTAAAGAGAGAGCTAACATCACTAATGGGGTTAATAACTAGGTATGGTGACAGATGGGAACTAGACTGATTGTGGTGATCATTTTGCAGTGTATCCACATATGATTAGGTATTATACCTGAAACAAAATAAAGCTATATGTCAACTAAACAGTAAAAAAAAAAAAAAAAAAGCAAACAACAAACAACACTAATGAGGACTGTAACTGGAGGAGCCTTCTGTTTGCATTCTATCCTTAGCTTGGAGTGGGGTGTATGTGGCAGTCCACTTCATGGCAGGGTACAAAGAAATCACTCCCTTCCCCATGAGGGAGCCAACAACCCAGATAATCCTTTGAGGTTGCATGATTTTGATTTTTTTGGACTCCCAAGCAGCATGGTTGGTCAAGGTCTACATATACTAGTTTAGCACTCATTCAACTTGTTGAATACAACAAATTGTGAAAGAGTTTAAAGTATGAGTCATATTTAACACTACATCCAGCAAACACATTCCATTTGAAAATAAACTAGAATGTTCATGGGTTGAATTCTACAAAGGTAATTTCATGTCAATGAGAAGTGAAATAATAGATGATGCTGAAAGAAATGTGAGGCTGTCATACACTTGAGGTGCTAAGGCAATTGACTAATGGGAGCTAGGCCATTTGAAATATTCAGCCTTGGATATATTTTAGAGTTATGAATCTATTTATAAGATTGTCATATATCATTTAGTTTGTTCCCTTCACAATTCTAAAGCTTTTTACAGAGAATGAAGCCAAAGAATTGTTGGGCAGCAACAATTCAGCATTTTGACCAGCTGCCGTACCTGTCCAAAATAGTTAGGTCAACTTCTATCAGATGAGAAAATTGCTTCCTTGGTGTGAGTTAAGCACAACTGGGAAGGGGTGCTAACCTTTCAAAGTTTTGAATATGTTGACTCATTTCTTTGCTTAATGTAGTCAAAAGTATCTATGTTCCTTTCAAGAGACTATTTGTAATTGTTTCAAGAACCTCTTTTTGGACTATATACTTAAATATTAAAAAATATTTCCTTAGGACAAAAAAAGAATCTTAGTGAATGATTTTAGGATGGACCTATGGAGAGTATTTCAGTGTTGACAAATTCTGGCAGCCAGGCTGTTCTAGTGGTTGCAAATGATTTGGATGCAGCTTCTTGTGGTAGAGCTTAGTTCCTCAACAGAGAGGGTTCTAAAGCCTCTTTCAGAGTTGATGTCAGATTTCTCTCTCAAGGATCTATGCGGCATATTCAGGCTGTAGCTTCTGGGAATACCATCTGTGTAATGATTACAATCTTGAGAAGTGCACGGTGGCCGCCACATCCTGGCAGAAAGCCTCATGTTGATATCTGTACCTACTGACACAGACGAGCTGGTATAGACTGCCATCTGGCCCTCTTGGGCCATTTTCTAATTCTGTGAAAAATGATGCAGTATCCTCAGATACCTTCCCATGAACCCCCTGAAACTTCCTGTGAATTCTCAGACTTTGTCATGACTATGACGTAAACTCTCCAATACCAAATGATGTGATTGCTACGCCCTTTAGTAAAATTTATTTTGAAGTTTTCTGAATATTCTTTTATGATAGTGCTACCTTTTATACTCTAAACATCAGTGATATTATGAATGTAAGTGTAGGTTCAAAAGCATGCATTCTGGTAATAGTAGGATTCATAGACTTTTGCAATATGGAGAGAAATATATTTGCTTCTCTGTATTTTCAATTTCAATAACAACTTGAGTACATGCATGAAACTTTCTTCTCTAATTGCTCTCACAACCCAACCTAGGAAGTTGAAATGATCAAAAAAATAAAATACAATGAACAAAAAGCAAGGAAAATTTGTACCAAAATGGGAAATTTGGGAGCATTACCATTTTTCTGACTGCTATTTTGACTGAATTAACTATAATACAGATGGAATAAAGTTGAAAGAAATCACTGCAGTTGGTATACACTCTTTCCCTAACACAGTAGTGAAAACATAGAAGGAAAAGAGCAAAGTAGCTGGTAGAACCCAACTGACACCTACTAAATGCGATAGCTTAAGACTAAGTATTAAAAAAACCTAAGATCATGGCATCCGGCCCCATTGCTGCTGCTAAGTCGCTTCAGTCGTGTCCGACTCTGTGCGACCCCAGAGATGGCAGCCCACCAGGCTCCCCCATCCCTGGGACTCTCCAGGCAAGAGTACTGGAGTGGGTTGCCATTTCCTTCTCCAGTGCATGAAAGTGAAAAGTGAAAGTGACAAACAGAAGGGGAAAGGTGGAACTAGTGACAGCTTTCCTCTTCTTGGGCTCCAAAATCACTGCAGACAGTGACTGTAGCTATGAAATCAGAAGATGATTGCTTCTTGGCAGGAAAGCGATGACAAATCTAGACAGTAGGTTGAAAAGCAGAGACATTACTCTACCAACAAAGGTCTATGTAGTCAAGGCTATAAAGGAGATCAGTCTTGGGTGTTCATTGGAAGGACTGATGCTGAAGCTGAAACTCCAATACTTTGGCCACCCCATGTGAAGAGTTGACTCATTGGAAAAGACACTGATGCTGGGAGGGATTGGGGGCAGGAGAAGAAGGGGACAACAGAGGATGAGATGGCTGGATGGCATCACTGACTCGATGGATGTGAGTTTGAGTGAACAGCAGGAGTTGGTGATGGACAGGGATGCCTGGCGGGCTGTGATTCATGGGGTTGCAAAGAGTCAGACACGACTGAGTGACTGAACTGAACTGAATGGTCTTCCCTGTGGTCATGTATGGCTGTGGGAGTTGTATCAAAGAATTGATTGCCTTCAAACTGTGTTGCTGGAGAAGACTCCTGAAAGTCCCTTGGACACCGTGAAGATCAAACCAGTCAATCTTAAGGGAGAGCAATCCTGAATATCCACTGGAAGGACTGATACTGAAGCTGATCATCTAGTGAGCACAAAAGACTCATTGGAAAAGTCCCTGATGCTGGGAAGAATTGAGGGCAGAAGGAGAAGACAGCTTCAGAGGATGAGATGGCTAGACAGCATCACCGATGCAATGAACATGAATTTGGGCAAACTCCACAAGATGGTGAGGGACAGGGAGTCCTGGCGAGCTGCAGTCCGTGGGGTCACAAAGAGTTGTACATGACTGGGTGACTGAACAACAACAAATGCAATGGGCCATAGGACAGACAGAAGTATTCTCATCAGAATTTCTTTTTCTTTGAAGACTGATACACTGAGTTGTGGCTTCACTAGGAGGTTGTAAAGTTTATGTAAACAGGCACACTATAGAAAATGCAGTAGTAAAATATTGTACTAGAGTAGTAAATAGAATTCTAGCTGAATACAAGTGGTTATTTTCTCTGACTGGGGAGCAGCACCAGAAAGGAGGCCTGGGCAGGCCCACAAGGTAAACAGTGTGGAGAAGAGGACACTAGAAAGCTGAGGAAAACTGTAGGCACCCCCTTCAACATCTGCTTGGAGACCATGGCATGGCCTTCCCAGGGCTTGGGCTCTTGTCCCCCACCCCTCAAGTTCATTGGGTCTTGTACACAGTGCATTTTATTTGCCCTTCTAAATGAGGTCTGGAAAATGGTTTCTCACCAAGAAGGTAAAATGGAGGTTGGGAGTAATGTACTCTTGTACTTCTAAGCAAATGTGAGGCCACGAGATCCAAATTTTCACTCAAAGGTAAATAATAACATGGAGCAACAAAAAAAGATTTTTCAACCTAAAGGAACAAGGAAAATAGGGTAATTTAGAGTAGAAAGACATCATTTAAAAACAAGGCTTTTGAAATGAAGCAGAAGTAAATTTACACTATCTACTTTATGCACCTCATCAAATTCCAGAATACATGCTGTCTCTTATACACATCTAGATGTGTATAAGAGACAGGCTATGATCCTGTCCTGCCACCTGAGTCATTTAATGAACTTTTTATGAACCTGAGCTTTTAGTGGTTTCTCTTACCTGTTGCCAGATTTCCCCAATATTGACTGCCTGCTGCCAACCCGGCTCCTGATGCTGCATTTGCCTTCCTTGCCAGCACACCTGTTGCTCACTCCTGATGTTCCCCTGATGCACATTCGCCATCTGCCTAGACTTTCTCCTGTCTATTTCCTGCTGCTGGGGTTGTGTCCTGCCCTCTGTCTGAAACTATGCTTAGAATATAGTTTGCTACCAATGAATATGCAAAACATTCAAAACCAAGATAGATATTTAATTTGTCTTTTTCTCTACCAAGCCCTGGCTATGAAATATGTTGCTTATGAAACATTGCAACACTGAGAATATTTGTATAAAAAGCTCAAGCTTGTGAGATGATGGCCCTGCACAAATGAAATAGCATCTCTGTCTAAAAAAGTGAGTGTGNCGCTAACAGTCGGACAGACTGAGCGACTTCACTTTCACTTTTCTCTTTCATGCATTGGAGAAGGAAATGGCAACCCACTCCAGTATTCTTGCCTGGAGAATCCCAGGGATGGGGGAGCCTGGTGGGCTGCCGTCTATGGGGTCACACAGAGTCGGACACGACTGAAGTGACTTAGCAGCAGCAGCAGCAGGTGGTACTAGTGTTAAAGAGCCCACCTGCCAATGCAGGAGAAGTAAGTGATGTGGGTTTGATCCCTGGTTATGAAGATACTCTGGAAGAGGGCATGACAACTGACTCCAGTATTTTTGCCTGGAGAATCCAACGACAGAGGAGCCTGGTAGGCTACGGTCCATAGGATTGCAAAGAGCTGGACAAGACTGAAGTGGCTTAGCACACAGCACATTTTTAATATGCCTAAAACAATAAAAAATTTAAAAATAATACTAGAATACAAAATACAGTACCATGAATCATAAAAGGTACAAAATATAAGATGGTGGCTTAATTAAGACTAGCCAGATTAATTATGATAATAAATACAATCACGTTAAATTCTCCTATTAAAAAATGACTCACATTGAGCAAGCTAAATATAACCAAAAATCAAACACAATTCTATGCTGTCTATAAATTCTATGCTTCTACACTTTCCTCCTGCCTCAAGTAATTTAGAACATTTGAAAGCAACAGAATATGCAAAAGTATTTAAAACAAATGAAAAGAAAATGTAAATAGACAGACACTGTCAATAAAATAGATTTTAATGAAAAAGATCTTTAAATGAATAAAGAGGCTAACTTCAAATAAAAAAAGTTATCAGTGTCTTAAAGCAATACACAATCACTGTGGGAAATAGAAATATCCCTCTATACTTCAAAGATTAATAGCAAGAAACAATTAAGGATCTAACAGATTTAGATGGTTTTGAAACAGATTTAACACATTTAACTAATACTCTTTTTCTTAAATCAGAGATAATATATTTTATTCATGCATGTAATAAATATTTTTAAAACTTCAAAATATATTACATTAAAAAAACTCTTTAAATATATAAATGCAAAATAGAAAAAGTATGTAGGACTCATTGTTTGAAAACAGTACAAGAAAATATATCTTAAAACTCCCTTATTCCAGCTGTTCAGGAATTAAACAATCACCACAATTTCCCTAAATAATTATTAGATTAAAGCAAGATTCAAAACTGCAGTTTCAATGATAAGAAAATATGGAAACTGAGAACAGCACATATCAAAACATGAAGGATCCAGTCAAAACTGTAATCACAGGCAAAATCAATATACTTTAATGATTTATGTAAGAAATGTATTTTAATATGTTACAGCATAGCTATAAAACAAGGGAAAATTTATTAATCATTCCCATTAAATACAGCAAAGATATCTGATATTATTGCTATTCAACATTCTTGAAGAGTTTCTAGCCAATGCAACATGTAAAGAAAAAGAATTCAGATAAATAAATATTATAAGAGATTTACATGATGTGAATTTTCCAAGTGGGAAATGAATAAAATATAATTCAATAAAAAGGTGAAATGCAAATAAAGTATAGAAAAATTAATAATACATCTGTATATTATCAATAATCAGAATGAAATATAAATGAAGCACTAGTCACTTTAGAAATACAAAATTTATATAAGTTCTTGAATAAACTTAACAAGAAAAAACTCATTAAACTTATTTTTAATTTTTTATGAAAGAATCATTATAAAACTATAGTTATAAATTCTGTCACTAAAAAGTTAGACAAACAGAATAGTCTAGAGACCTCAAAAGCAGACTCATGTTTATGTGGAAAATGAACATACAATAGAGGGAGCTTGAGAAACCTATATGCAGGTCCAGAAGCAACAGTTAGAACTGGACATGGAACAACAGATTGGTTCCAAATAGGAAAAGGAGTACATCAGGGCTGTATATTGTCACCCTGCTTATTTAACTTCTATGCAGAGTACATCATGAGAAACGCTGGGCTGGAAGAAGTACAAGCTGCAATCAAGATTGACGGGAGAAATATCAATAACCTCAGATATGC
>SJYX01003063.1:0-20773 GCA_006410675.1 Oreotragus oreotragus | reverse complement strand
GAACTAAAAAGCCTCTTGATGAAAGTAAAAGAGGAGAGTGAAAAAACTGGCCTAAAGCTCAACATTCAGAAAACGAAGATCATGGCATCTGGTCCCATCACTTCATGGGAAATAGATGGGAAAACAGTGGAAACAGTGTCAGACTTTATTTTTCTGGGCTCCAAAATCACTGCAGATGGAGATTGCAGCCATGAAATTAAAAGATGTTTCCTCCCTGGAAGGAAAATTATGACCAACCTAGATAGCATATTCAAAAGCAGAGCCATTACTCTTCCAACAAAGGTCCATCTAGTCAAGGCTGTGATTTTTCCAGTAGTCATGTGTGGATGTGAGAGTCGGACTGTAAAGAAACCTGAGAGCTGAAGAATTGATGCTTTTGAACTGTGGTGTTGGAAAAGACTCTTGAGAGTCCCTTGGACTGCAAGGAGATCCAACCAGTCCATTCTAAAGGAGATCAGTCCTGGGTGTTCTTTGGAAGGAATGATGCTAAAGCTGAAACTCCAGTACTTTGGCCACCTCATGCGAAGAGGTGACTCATTGGAAAAGACTCTGATGCTGGGAGGGATTCAGGGCAGGAGGAAAAGGGGATGACAGAGGATGAGATGGCTGGATGGCATCACAGACTTGATGGACATGAGTTTTAGTGAACTCCGGGAGTTGGTGATGGTCAGGGAGGCCTGGCGTGCTGCGATTCATGAGGTCACAAACAGTCGGACACGACTGAGCGACTGAACTGAACTGAAAGTATTAATAGAAAAGAGACAGATTGTTTAGTAGATGGTGTTGAGAAAAATGTCTTACTATATAAAAAAATAAGATATGAGGCATAGAGAAAGATTCCAGATGGATACGGTATCTAAATTTGAAGGTAAAACCATAAAGCTAATAAAAAAAATAACAGAAGAATATTTTGGTACCCTAATTGTGGAAAAGTACAACACTTCAGGATCATGAAATAGAAAATTGCTCAACTTGATTACATCATATTAAAGATTTTTATTCAATGTTGGACACCATTAGGACTAATATCTAGACTATACATGAACCTTATATGAACAAATGAAGCAGATATGAACTCCAATAGAAAAATGATCCCAGAATATATGCAGAGGCAGCTCATCAAAGAGAACACCTCAGGGACTGATAACCTTACAAAGTGATACTCAAAATCATCAGTAATTAGATGAATGCAAATTAAAATAACAATGATTATCCCTGAAAATCTGTCAGATAGATAAAATATTAGCTGATACTGCTAAGTATTGGTAGGTGGAGGGAACATGGGAATACTCAGGCACTGCTGGTTGGACTATAGAATAAAATAGACAACCTGTAGCAAATTGGCATAGAGAAGGCAATGGCACCCCACTCCAGTACTCTTGCCTGGAAAATCCCATGGGCGGAGGAGCCTGGTAGGCTGCAGTCCATGGGGTTGCCAAGAGTCGGACACGACTGACTGAGTGACTTCACTTTCACTTTTCACTTTCATGCATTGGAGAAGGAAATGGCAACCCACTCCAGTGTTCTTGCCTGGAGAATCCCAGGGACGGGGGAGCCTGATGGGTTGCTGTCTATACGGTCGCACAGAGTCAGACACAACTGAAGCGACTTAGCAGAAGCAGCAGCAGCAACAAACTGGCAATACCTAACCAAATTAAATAAAGGTATGCCATATGACAAGTGGTTCCTCTCCTTATAAAACCATAAATGGAAGTGAATGAGAATGTTCCTTGAAGCATTGTTTGCGTTGGCAGAAAGTTGGAGGCAATCCAGCTATTCTTTGCTGGTGGAATGAATTTATAAATATTGTGAATGCATTCTATGGAAATCCTTACTGGTTAAGACAAATGAGCAACATTTAGATGTATACTTAGAGGAACATGGCTAAAAGTTAAAAACCTTAGGTGGAAAAAGGCAAGAAACAATAAAATCTACAACACACAATAACATTTATGTAAATTAGCAATTCATGTACACAAATACACATTTTACAGAAACACACAGAGGACTTGAAAAGATATAAAAACAAATGAATATTGTTATATTTGCGGTAAGATTTTTTTTTTAGGCAAGGTAAGAAATGGGAGTGGGAATAGAGGTCAAAAGGAATAAATAAATAGATTCTTGCACAGCAGTGTAAAAGAATTAAAAGGAGGAAGGAAAGAAAGGAAGAAAAGGAACTAGTAAGCTTAATATACAGTAGGATGTTTTTTGAAAGACTAAAAGAAGGATGTTACTAAAAGAAAATGCATACCATATTCTCGGATTTGAAAGTTCAGAATAATAGCTATGTCAATTTTCAGAAAATAGCCTTAAATGTCATTCAATTCCAATAAGAACTTTTTGGATATTGCTTTTGTGACTAAATGCGGTGATTAGGTGCTGGATGCCTTCATTTTAAACTCCCTTACTCTTTTCCTACTGCTCTGTATCCTGCAGGTATGACTTAAAGAGGCTGCATTACAGGCTTCTCTTACCTTCTGGTTTCAAGTTGAGTTCGTCTGGCAATAGATCAAGGGTAGGAGGTGGGTTATTGGTGGGAAATAGTGTTTATTTTGACCCATGCCTCCTTGCTCCAGATCACTGTGAATCAGATGAGACGATGTCAAGATCTTGACACAGCTCTCTCTGAACCCTTAGACTTAAGGGTGATACTGGTTTTTGACCGTAACTAACTCTAAGATGATGCACTATTAATAGCTGCATTGAAGACCAACCACAAAAATTTTGCAGATTAACAAAGAGGAACTTGTACTATTAGATAAGCTTTGTTATTCAGTCCAGTCATGTCTGACTCTTGCAATCCTAGGAACTGCAGCAGTCCAGGCTTCCCTGTCCTTCACCATCTCTTGGAGTTTGTATCCAAAACTACTAATTAAAACAAAGTGATTGTAGTACAAGGATACGCTAACTATGGGGAAACCCTGTTATACAACCTTAGATATCTGTGCTCTTATTTGTGCATGTGTATGTATGATTAAAGGTAATATATCAATAGTTTGGGGAAATTTAATTATTTTGTAGCTAAAAAGTTAAATTCTTATGTCACAGCCCATGCTGAGATAAATTCAAGTTGGATAAAACAGAAATCTAAAAAGAAAGATATACTTAAGCATAAAAATAAAGATAGAAACTATAAAGATAGTGACTGATTTGATTATATAAAATGTATAAAAATAAACTGTTAATATGTTAATTTATAGAAGTAAAGTTAAAAAGAAAATGTCAAATAAAAATACATTACAAGCACATGTACCATGTGATTCATAGTAAATGTGAATATTTCCGTTAGTAAATATGTCACCAAACAAGTTCCTTAAATTTCAGTGATGGGCCAAATGGTATCTTTGCCAGAAAAGATGATGCTTTCATAAGGCTGATTATTTTATTGGAGATTTTAAGTATCTGGATGATAATAGTGAGAAGGTTCACATTTGAAACTTTCTAATTAGACTATGAAGGGGTTCAGAATGAGCTTCCCAAGATATGCCACTTTGGCATGTGGACTGTGTTGAGCTGATGACCCAGGAGGCTCAGGAAAAACTTTTACTTCTCCTTTAATTATCTAAAAGAATTTAGACAAGGGATGTGGCCCAGAGAGAGATCTATTACTAAGAGAGACTTTCTATCTGAATGATCTATCTGTTTGGCAGGACAAACATCTAATTACCAAACATCAGCTTTTCTTACTGTTCTGTGAATCACCATGCATCCCTTTGAAGCCCAGGGCCCCCACCCCATTCCTTAGCTCATGATGGCATTTAAAGCTCTACCACCTTGTTCTTCCTTCTCATTGTCTGTGTAGAGCTTCTGTTAGTACCCAATTATATATTTTCTCCTGTTAATCTATTTTCAGTTTCAGTTCAGTCACTCAGTCATGTCCGACTCTTTGAGATCCCGTGAACTGCAGCACACCAGGCCTCCCTGTCCATCACCAACTCCCGGAGGTTACTCAAACTCGTGTCCATTGAGTCAGTGATACCATCCAACCATCTCATCCTCTGTTGTCCCTTCTCCTCCTGCCCTCAATCTTTCCTAGCATCAGGGTCTTTTCAAATGAGTCAGCTCTTCTCATCAGGTGGCCAAAATATTGGAGTTTCAGCTTCAACATCAGTCCTTTCAATAAACACTCAGAACTGATCTCCTTTAGGATGGACTGGTTGGATCTCCTTGCAGTCCAAGGGACTCTCAAGAGTCTTTTCTAACACCACAGTTCAAAAGCATCAGTTCTTTGGCATTCAGCTTTCTTTATAGTCCAGCTCTCACATCCATACATGACTACTGGAAAAACCATAGCTTTGACTAGATGGACCTTTGTTGGCAAAGTAATATCTCTGCTTTTTAATATTCTGTCTAGGTTGGTCATAACTTTCCTTCCAAGGAGTAAGCATCTTTTAATCTATTTTATGTCAGTTTAATTACTAACCAGCTAAAGAATCCAGAGGGGTAGAGAAAAATATTTTCTCCTACAATTATAAAGCACTATATTTTGTAATCAATCACTATAAACTGAAACATATTAAATATTTTAAGAATTTATTGGAGTATGAATTGATTCAGATCTGGTGGTGCTAAACCAGAAGTGTTAAGGAACACACTTGCCCTCAGAAACTAGAAGAAGTAAAGAGGAAAAATACAGATACAAATGCACGAAATCATTTATTTAATTATTTAATAGGTCCCGTTCAGTTCAGTTCAGTCACTCAGTCATGTCAGACTCTTTTTCACTCCATGGATTGCAGCACACCAGGCTTCCCTGTCCATCACCATCTCTTGGAGCTTGCTCAAATTCATGTCCATTGGGTTGGCAATGCCATCCAAACATTTCATCCTTTGTCATCCCCTTCTCCTGCCTTCAATCTTTCCCAGCATCAGCATCTTTTCAAACGAGTCAGCTCTTCACATCAAGTGGCCAAAGTATTGGAGTTTCAGCTTCAACATCAGTCCTTCCAATGAACACCCAGGACCTGGCCACAGCTACTGACCTAGGACATGAGGTATCTGCTCTCGCTGCTCCAGTGCTACATAGCCATTTAATAGGTTAAAGCCTAGTTACCTATCTGTGATCAGTTGTCTTTAGGTTTCGATTTTGTAACCTTGTAACCTGTTACAAACTATTTTGTAACAGGATTAGACTTTGATCTGCTTAAGTAGGTCATCCTAGCATTAGAGCCAATTCAGTCTCATGGCTTCTTTGTTTAATTAAACACCAGTAATCCCTATAGACTTCCCTGGTGGCTCAGACAGTAAAGAATCTGCCTGCAATGCAGGAGACCTGTGTTTGATCCCTGGGTCGGGAAGATCTCTTAGAGAAGAAAGTGACAACCCACTCCAGTATTCTTGCCTGGAGAATTTCATGGACAGAGGAGCCTGGTGGGCTTCAGTGCATGGGGTCCCAAATAATGGGACATGACTGAGTGACTGACATTTCCACATTTTCAATCCCTTGGAGAAGGAAATGGCTAACCACCCAAGTATTCTTGTCTGGGAAATCCCAAGGACAGAGGAGCTTAGAGGGCTACAGTCCATAGGATCGCAAAAGAGTCAGACATGACTCATTGACTAAACAGCAACAGCAATGAGGTTACAATTATTCCCATTGTTTAGGTCACAAAACATTCAGCTTTCCAGTTTTTGAGGGGCCAGATCATTAACTGAAGTTGATAATAATATAAGAAGTGGGCATTTGAATCTTACCACTTATTGTGGAAGTTCCTGACATTGTGTAGGAGGCAGTGATCAAGACCATCCCCAAGAGAAAGAAATGCAAAAAGGCAAAATGGTTGTCTGAGGAGGCCTTACAAATAGCTGAGAAAAGAAGAGCGGCTAAAGGAAAAGGAGAAAAGGAAAGATATACACTGTTATGCCAGAAGTCCGAGTCCCCGAGACCGAGAGAAATAAGACGTCCACTGCAATGCAAAAGCATAAAGGGGCTTATTGCTAGCTCGAGCTAGGGCTCAGGTCTTATCCAATGCAGTGGAGTCTTGAGGAGAGCCCTGAGCTCTGAATCACAGCTACTTTTAAAAAATCTTACTTACTTATTTATTTTTTTAGAGCTTCCATTTTACTTTATTTTACTTTACAGTACTCTATTGGTTTTGGCATACATTGACATGAATCTGCCATGGGTGTACACGAACTCCCAAACATGAACCCCCTTCCCACCTCCCACGCCACATCATCTCTCTGGATCATCCCCATACACCAGCCCCAAGCATCCTGCATCCTGCATCGAACATAGACTGGTGATTCGTTTCAGTCCAAAAGTCTGCAAGCAATAAATGCTGGAGAGGGTGTGGAGAAAAGGGAACCCACTTACACTGTTGGTGGGAATGCAAACTAGCACAGCTACTTTTATACAGGTGGTTCTTTGTTTCAGTAACAGCATAGCTGGCAGGTGATGATTGGCTAAGCCGAACCTGCGCGCAGGATTTTCAAATCTCCCATCCCTATCCGGATTGGCTCGGGTCTGGCGCGGGCAGGTTTTTTTGATTGGCTCAGGCCAGGGCTACAGGGATTTTTCTGATTGGTCGAGCTATACCGCTGGCGGGAATTCCCAGTGACTCAGCTTTCCCAGAGACTGAAACTCAGGCCTAGCTTGCCCCTTGGAGCCTGTTATGTCTCCAATTTGGTCCTAACAAACACATTTGAATGTAGAGTTCCAAATAATAGCAGGGAGAGATGAGAAGCCTTTTCTCAGTGATCAATGCAAAGAAATAGAGGAACAGAATGGGAAAGGGTAGAGATCTCTTCAAAAAAATTAGAAATACCAAGGGAACATTAATGTTAGGTAGTTAGAATAGGAAAAAGGAGTCGAAAATGGTGGCGATTAAAAGACAAAGAAGGGAAAAGTCCTTGAAAATAGAACAAAGGAGGGCCTGAGAACGGGAGTAAGGACCTCTGGTAAAACATACAGCACTCCTGGCTAGCCCAATTTACATAGGGCAGGCCCAGGGGGAGGAGAAATAACATATAAAAAGAGGAGCAAAAATTGGGCCGGAGACTACTCTTCTCTTTTCGTCTTTCAGTTCGGCATGCCATCATACCTTGAGGATGTATTTTCCTTTACTTTCTAGATAAAACTTAGCTGTAACACAGAGCTGTAACAGTGGTCCGTCTGAGGGCTGTAACGCTGGTCAGTCCCTCACTTCAAATTTTTGTTGCTACAAGACAGAACTGAGGAAATTACATACTCCCTTGACATCTATGGTGCTGTTTCTTGGATTTAACCTGGCTGAAGCAACCTCAGCTTGGCCCCCTGCAAGGAGGAAGCGAAGCACAGCAGGAGCCCAACTGGGCAAAAGCTCCTGCAGTGGAAGCTGAACGCAAAGAAAACCCAGTGCAGAGGAAGTGACAAGAAGCCCAGAGTGCTGAAAATGTGGACAGTGAAAAACGAATTCAGCAGAATGCTCACACTGCCCAATCTCAGATTCCAGAAGTCCTCTGATTAAGGTAGGAAGTCTTTGCTCCTATGGTTGGAAGGACATATGCCTAACAAAATCTTCATTCCTTTACAATCTCTCATTTCTTGTTTCCTTATACCCCCGTGAACAGGCGAGCAATGCTGCTGCTGCTACTGCTAAGTCGCTTCAGTCGTGTCCGACTCTGTGCGACCCCATAGACGGCAGCCCACCAGGCTCCCCCGTCCCTGGGATTCTCCAGGCAAGAGTGCTGGGGTGGGGTGCCAGCAATAGTGGGTGCAACTGAGGGACTTTGGCAAGGGCTTCTCCTCAGTATGTCCCAAAGGCTCCATTATCTCCTGGGCCCCAGTAGCTGTTACCCAAGCAGTGGGAGTTCTTCTGTCCTTAATCTTCTCTGCACCAAGGATCAGGCCAATGAAAACAGTGAGCACAAGGTCAGGTATTTAGCAGATTTTCTGGCAGCTTATGAAGGGGCTTCCCCAGCATGTTTTTCCCACCGCTGTTTCCTTCTGTTTTCAGCTCCTCTCTCCTGGGACTTGAGCCCGGCCAAAACATGGAGCCTGGCTTCAGGACCCAATGAAACTTAGGCTCTGATGGCTCATTGCAAAAGTTCAGTTAGAGACACTGCCATAGGTAAGAGGTGGATTTTTTCAGGTTCAGAGAGAGCCACACTCCACAGGGTGTGGGCCATGGAATGTGGTGTGGGTGAAATTCATATGCTAATGAGTGGGAGGATCGTCCCAACCATTGGGGAACCACCCACTCCTCCTTCTTTAGATGGTGACTTGGAACTGTCCTGCCTCCTTTGGATGTGTCATTTAACTTGCAGACTGGGGATCAAGGTTTAGTTGAATTTGACTTGTCACCTTGGATCCATTTGCTTTTAATTGGTTTATGTTATGCCCTTGGGCTATGTTATTATATCAAAAGTTGTGCCCTGCTTTCTTCCCTCCTGTTTCTTGCTCTTCTCCTGAGCCCTGTCCAGGCCCACAATGTTGCCTCTATAATCTTCCGGAAGGACAACCAGAAAATAGCTGGCCCTTGGGAGGGAAATACTGTTTAATATCCAATCCATCTAGATATTCAGGCCTTCATCTACCATCCTACAACATGTGCAACAACAGCATCTCTCAGTGGACCCGCACACAATGTGTGACAGGCACACAGTGTCTGCTAGAAGTCCATCTGCTGGCATCCCTTCAAAGGCAACTGGGCTTTCAGGGATAATGTTTGCCACTTTGGGAATTAGCCCTGCAGGCTGTTTGGGCCCAAACCCTGACCACCCTTCTCCTAAACGTTACAAACATACCCCCGGACCAAATTTCCCCTCCACTTTTATGGAGCATCTAGTCTGTTGCTTCTTATGAATTTGTTCTTAAGCCACTTACTAACTCCTATAACCAGGACCCTGCCCCCCTGTAGGCAACATTTCTCCACCCTGCTTATTATTAAGATAACTTTAATGCTAACAGGGCCAGATAATCCACTCCTTTCTCATTACTTCTGTTTTTACCTAAAGAGGGTCTATGACAATGAAATGTTTATCACTGGAGACACCCTAACCTGCTCTTATGGAGGCCTAGGGGAGGAAATCAGTGACTTACATTCTCTCAGAGCAGTAAGAGGATGAGGCTTATGGCTGTTTCAACAGGTTCCCCATCTCAGGGCATGGCTTGGATTGTTTCGCATCATGATATCTATTTCCATCTGTGGTGAACAAACTGAAAATAAATTAAAATTACAACCCCTTAATCCTACCCAGCACGTGTAACTCTGGAGACTTTGGGGATGCCCAACTCCAGCCCCAGGGTCCCAGGAGGTTGACCTGCCTTGACCTGTCTAGGGATCTGGTCCCCGGGAGGTTGTCATGCCCCAGCCTGCTTGGGGATCCATCAGTCCAGGATGCCAGGAAGTCAACCTGCCTTGACCTGCCTAGGGTACTGGTCACTGGGAGGTTGTCAACACCTCAAACTGCTCAGGGATCTGTCAGTCCGGGGGGAGGGTCCCAGGAGGTCAACCTGCCTTGACCTGCCTAAGGATCTGGTCCTCAAAAAGTTGTCATCCTCAACCTGCTCGGGGATCTGCCAGTCCAGGGGTCCTAGGAGGTTGACATGCCTTGACCTGCCCAGGGATTTGATCTCCAGGAGGCTGTCATGCCTCAGCTTACCTGGGGATCTGCACTCTGGGAATCTGACCCAGGGATGTCTGGCTCTCAGGTTGCAACAGTACTGGGTAGGATAATCTTCAGAAAGTCTCACCCCTAAGGAAGTCCACCTATGGAAATTAAAGGAAGCCTATTACTTGTGGGACTGTGCCCAGTCTCAGCAATAACTCAGGAACCCAATGAGAACCCCACTGCCTTTCTGGAAAGGCTAAAAAAGGCCCTCTAAAAGTTTACCAATCTGGACTTAGACTATCACCAGGGACAGGTGATTTTAAAGGACAAATTCCTGTCCCAGTGTACATCAGACATCAGGATAAAGTTACAACAGCTGCAGCAGCAGGACCCTGCTGCCTCTTTAGATGAGATGGTCCAGACAGCCACCAATACCTTTTATAACAGAGAACAAGAAGGGGAGACCAAGGACCGGGAAAGGGAGAATAGGAAAGAGACAAGCTATACACAGATGCTGGCATCCTTCCAGAAAAGCAAACCCCGAGTCTTTAAAGGACAAGGTGAGGTGAAGTCGCTCAGTCGTGTCCGACTCTTTGCGACCCCGTGGACTGTAACCTACTAGGCTTCTCCATCCATGGGATTCTCCAGGCAAGAATACTGGAGTGGATTGCCATTTCCTTCTCCAGAGGTTAAAGGACAAGGCAGGAGGCAAATGCCTAATCTGTAGACAGGTGAGGCATTGGGCCAAATAGTGTCCAAACCATGACAAGTCTCCTAAAACAGCTTGCTACAAGTGTCATCAGTTGGGACATTGGGCCTCAAGAGCCTCAGGATCCAAGAGCCTCAAGGTCAAGTGCCAATGCTTCCCTCATGATGGTTCAACAGGCCTGAGGCAGCCCGCTCCAGCCAGCCTGCCTGTCACAGATAACCATCATGGGGCTGGAGCCAAGGATGCATCTGAATGTGGAAGGTAGGTCTGAGAATTTCTTGGTTGACACAGGGACTACCTACTCTGTTCTGACTTCCTATTCTGGAGCCTTCTCCTCCCAAACCTGCACCATTTTGGGTGCTACAGGAAAAACAGTTACTAAAAGATTCACCCGAGCACTTTGTTGCTGGGATGGACAAATATTTTCCCACCAGTTTCTGGTGGTCCCTGAGTGTCTTACTCCCTTAATGGGAAGAGATACTCACTAAACTGTGGACCACCCTTGTGATGGAAGCTTTACAGCCCCTAGAGTTCTACAGTTTCTGGTTACTACTGAGGAACCCATTACACCTTCTCCAATAGAGAGGGACCAAAAACTATGGGAGAACGAAATTAACCCCCTTAACTCAAGCACCTGCCTTCAGATTGTGAGACCCAGAAAAAATATTCCAACTTTATGTCCATGAAAAAGAAGGAATAGCCTTGGGAATGCTAACTCAAAGATTGGGATCTGAGCCCCCAGCCTGTAGCTTACTTATCCAAGAGGCTCAGCCCAACCACCTGAGGTTGGCCTGCCTGCCTTCGAAATCTTGCAGCTATTGGGATCCTGATAGAAGATGCTTTAAAACTCTCTTTTGGGGGCAAACTAACTATTTTCACCAGCCACCAAGTGAAATAACTCCTAAACAGGAGAGGCCATTTATGGATGTCTGATCAAAGAATCTTCGGATATCAAGTAGTGCTGATGGAAAATCCAGGCTTCAATATATCTCCTTGTGTGGTTCTTAACCCAGCCACCCTCCTGCTTACCCCCAAGGGCTCTCTCCCCTTTCACTCTTGTCTAGAAACCTTGGACCACTGGACAAAACCCCAAGAGGGATTGTCAGAAGATCCTCTGACCAATCCTGAGAAAATCTGGAAGCAGCTTTGTCTTGGATGGAAAAAGAAGAGCTGGATATGCAGTAGTCTCCAATTTTGAGACCATAGAGGCTAAACGTTTGCCCCCAGATACTTCAGCCCAATTAGCTGAGCTTACAGCCCTGACTCAAGCTTTAGATCTGGGAAAAGGAAAAAGAGTAGCCATTTACACTGACTCCAAGTCTGCCTTTCTGATGCTACATCACATGTTGCTATTTGGAAAGAAAGAGGCCACTTGACTCCCCGAGGGTCCCCAATCAAACATGGTAATCATGCCTTAGGTTCTTGGAGGCACTTCATCTGCCCACTGAGGTTTCAGTCTCCCATCGTAAAGGACACAAAAAGGGAGCAGGGAAGTGGCACAAGGGAACCAAACAGCCCATCAGGCAGCTAAGAGATAGCATTACAGTACAATGACCTAATAGGGGTTGCCACCCGAGTTCCACAGACTAATTTGCCAGAAACTCCTTCATATACTGAAGGTGAGGCTCTTAAACCTAAGAATGAGGGCTTTCAAGATCATATAGGGTGGTTCCATGGGAGGGACTCCTTTTTCTGCCTGGGAATCTCCAATGGAAGAGATTGTGCCACCACTCATTTAGGGGGAAAGGCCCTCCAAAGATTACTAGAAAGATCCTTCATAGGAACAGGTCCTCAAACGACTATAAGCAAGTGGTCACCTCTTGTCCCACTTGCCAATTAAACAACCCCCAAGGAGCTTGAAGACTTGAGCTGGCCCAGCCTGTCCAATGATGTGGGACCTACCCAGGAGAGGACTGGCAGATGAACTTCACCCAGATGCCAGTTTCTCAAGGGTATAAATCCTTATTAGTCATGATAGATATATTCACAGGATGTTGACTGAAGGTTTTCCCACCTGGACTAAGAAGGCTGAGGAAGTGGTAAAAACACACACACACACACACACACACACAACAAAAACTGTTCCATGAAATCATTCCAAGATTTGGTCTGCCCAGGTCATTACAAAGTGACAATGGAACATCATTTACTTCTAAGGTCACCCAAGGGGTCTCTAAAGCATTGGTCATTACTTATTATCTCCATTGTGCCTGGAGGTCTTAGTCTTCAGGAAAAGTAGAAAGCGCCAACAAATTCTTAAAATCGACAATAAAAAAGATAACCCAGGAGACCTACCTGGGATGGAAGGAGGCTTTACCAATATCGCTCCTCTGCACCCATATTGCCCCTAAGGAACAAGTTGGTCTTAGTCCTTATGAGATGCTATGGGAGACCTCAGAGGCCCAGACCCTCCAGTCTTATACCATGGCCACTGGGTGATTCCAACAGGATATACACTTGTGGGGTGTCAACCAAGACCCAAAAGATTCTAAAGTCATCACTATTTGCTCCAGGGGCACAAGTCCTAATTAAAGTCTGGAAAGATGGGTCCCCAAAGGCTTAACTCCAGCCTACATGGAAGGTCCCCTACCCTGTAATACTCTCTACCCTCACAGGAGTCAAGATTCCAGGACATGACTCCTGGATTCACTACTCATGAGTCAAGCCATGAAAAAAAACAGAAGAGGACATTCAATACACCTGTGAACCCCTGGGAGATCTCAGATACCTATTCAGGACTACAAATGAGTGTCATTCTTATGAACACCCCCAAAATTAAGTTTCTGGGGATAAATCATTACTTATTATCTCCATTGTGCCTGGAGGTCTTAGTCTTCAGGAAAAGTAGAAAGCGCCAACAAATTCTTAAAATCGACAATAAAAAAGATAACCCAGGAGACCTACCTGGGATGGAAGGAGGCTTTACCAATATCGCTCCTCTGCACCCATATTGCCCCTAAGGAACAAGTTGGTCTTAGTCCTTATGAGATGCTATGGGAGACCTCAGAGGCCCAGACCCTCCAGTCTTATACCATGGCCACTGGGTGATTCCAACAGGATATACACTTGTGGGGTGTCAACCAAGACCCAAAAGATTCTAAAGTCATCACTATTTGCTCCAGGGGCACAAGTCCTAATTAAAGTCTGGAAAGATGGGTCCCCAAAGGCTTAACTCCAGCCTACATGGAAGGTCCCCTACCCTGTAATACTCTCTACCCTCACAGGAGTCAAGATTCCAGGACATGACTCCTGGATTCACTACTCATGAGTCAAGCCATGAAAGAAAACAGAAGAGGACATTCAATACACCTGTGAACCCCTGGGAGATCTCAGATACCTATTCAGGACTACAAATGAGTGTCATTCTTATGAACACCCCCAAAATTAAGTTTCTGGGGATAAGATTTTCCAGGACAGCTCTAAAGAGCCAACACAGCTTGGCAGGATTTGTACTCCAAAACAGACAAGAGATAGATCTCCTGATCCCTGAACAAGGAGGGACTTGAGCCATCTTGAGTGACACGTGTTGTTTCTGGGTAAATACCTCTAGCTAAATTAAAGAAAATCTCACAGTCCTCAAGAAAAACATTCAGACCCCACAGGCTCTCAAAGAACAAGCTGGCGAGTTCTCCAGGTGGCTACAATCTCTCTTTGGGGGATCCCCCTGGTGATGGGAAATTTGGAGGTGGCTAATGCCCCTGCTAGTCCTTGTCATCACCATGTTGATGCTGCTTGTGATTGCTCCATGTATTGTCAATTGTCTAATACATTTTGTCTCTGCCCAGGTCAACAAGCTACAACATGCAGTGCCAGCTGAACAAGGATATATAAAACTACAGCTGGCCACAGAAAAAATATCACTCACCCTTAGATGGACACAGCTACAAGGACTCTGAGGCTTGAGACTAGCCAGAGGGGGAGGCCCAAAGCCCCGCGCCACCCCAGTTCAGCAGGAAGTAGCCAGAGAGACCTCGATGTCCCTGTTCCTAAAGATTGGGCCTCCCATCTCTTGAGGGAGTAGGAAAAAGGAGTCCAAAATGGCAGTGGACATTACTTTGCTGATTAAGGTCCATCTAGTCAAGGCTATGGTTTTTCCTGTGGTCATGTATGGATGTGAAAGTTGGACTGTGAAGAAGGCTGAGTGACAAAGAATTGATGCTTCTGAACTGTGGTGTTGGAGAAGACTCTTGAGAGTCCCTTGGACTGCAAGGAGATCCAACCAGTCCATTCTGAAGGAGATCAACCCTGGGATTTCTTTGGAAGGAATGACGCTAAAGCTGAAGCTCCAGTACTTTGGCCACCTCATGCGAAGAGTTGACTCATTGGAAAAGACTCATGCTGGGAGGGATTGGGGGCAGGAGGAGAAGGGGACGACTGAGGATGAGATGGCTGGATGGCATCACGGACTCGATGGACGTGAGTCTGAGTGAACTTTGAGAGATGATGATGAACAGGGAGGCCTGGCGTGCTGCGATTCATGGGGTTGCAAAGAGTNAGACTCATGCTGGGAGGGATTGGGGGCAGGAGGAGAAGGGGACGACTGAGGATGAGATGGCTGGATGGCATCACGGACTCGATGGACGTGAGTCTGAGTGAACTTTGAGAGATGATGATGAACAGGGAGGCCTGGCGTGCTGCGATTCATGGGGTTGCAAAGAGTTGGACACGACTGAACTGAACTGAATTGAAAAGAAAAAGAAGGGAAAAATCCATGGAAATAGAACAAAGTAAGGTCTGAGGACTGGAGTGAGGACCTCAGGTAAAACAAACAGCACTCCTGACCAACCCAATTTACATAGGGCAGGCCCAGGGGGAGGAGAAAAAACATTTAAAAGAGGAGCCAAAATTGGGCTGGGGGCCTCTCTTCTCTTTGCGTCTTTTGGGGTGGCATGCCGCCATGTCTCGAGGATGTATTTTCCTTTACTTTCTAAATAAAATTGAGTTGAAACACAGAGCTGTGGCACTGGTCCATCCGAGAGCTATAACACTGGTCGTCCAAGGGCTGTAACGGTTTGTCCCTCGCTTCAAATTTTTGCTGTGATGAGACAGAACCGAGGAAATTACGAACTCCCCTGACAGTATTTCTGATTTCCTTGAAGAGATCTCTAGTCTTCCCAATTCTATTGTTTTACCTACTTTGCATTTATCGTTGATAAAAGGCTTTCTTATCTCTCTTTGCTATTCTTTGGAACTCTACATTTAAATGTATATATCTTTCCTTTTCTCCTTTTCCTTTAGCCTCTCTTCTTTTCTCAGCTGTTTGTAAGGCCTCCTCAGATAACCATTTTGCTTCTTGGCATTTCTTTCTCTTGGAGATGGTCTTGATCACGGCCTGCTGTACAATGTCAGGAACTTCCATCCATAGTTCTTCAGGCACTCAGATGAGATCTAATCCCTTGAATCTATCTGTCACTTCCACTGTATAATCCTAAGGGATTTGATTAGGTCATACCTGAATGGTCTAGTGGTTTTCCCTACTTTCTTCAATTTAAGCCTGAATTTGGCAATAAGGACATCATGATCTGAGCCACAGTCAGCTCCCAGTCTTGTTTTTGCTGACTTTCTAGAGCTTCTGAGAGAGTCAATTTCTAGGTAGGTTGATAAGAAGTCTGGGGTCCCCAAGGAGGAGAGTGGGGTCTGGGGCTTTTCAAGAGTAGATAGGGGTCTGGTGTTCTCAAGGAGGAGAAAAGGACAAACTTTTTATTCTACATTTCTTAGTCTTAGTCACATAAAACATTTTTTTTCTTTAAGCCCATAGCTGATGATTACACAACAAAACAGCTCAGCTTAAACTCTGTACTAAGGATTCCCTGGTGACTCAGGTGGTAAAACGTCTGCCTATAATGCTGAAGACTTGGGTTCAATCCCTTGGTTGGGAAGATCTCCTGGAGAAGGAAATGGAAACCCACTCCAGTATTCTTGCCTGGAAAATCCTATGGTTGGAGGAGCAGGGTTACAGTCTACAGACCCCAGTCCATGGGGTCACAAAGAGTTGGACACGACTGAGCGACTTCACTTTCTTTCAAGGATTATATAACAATGTATCCTGCTTGAGGACTATTTCTCCTCGAAAACCTTCTGACTAATCCTGTTATCTTAAAATGTATGTTATGAGAGTGGGTCTGGTAAGATCTTTCTATTGTTAGTTATAATCCTGTCATCTTAAAAAGTAAATTGTGGGAGTGGATCTAGTAAGATATTTACAACCCTGAGACATTCTTTTGATTTATTGTAATAATTAAAAAAGTATATAGCTCCTTTGCTAAAACTATTGAAGGGGGCACTTCTCTGTCCTCCTGATGTCTGTGTCAGAAGCTCTCTCTGTCCCTTTTCATACTTCAGTAAAACTCTAATACACACAAGCTCTTGAGTGATCAAGCCTGGTTCCTGGTCCTGAAGCTAATCTTCATCTGAGATCACAAATCCGACACCATTCACTGTAAGCTATCACTTCTCCATCTTTAGCTGCAAATAATATAATCAATCTGATTTTGGTATTGACAATCTGGTGATGCCCATGTGTAGGGTCTTCTTTTGTGTTGTTGAAAGAGGGTGTTTGCTATGACCAGTGTGCTCTCTTGGGAAAACTCTGATAGCCTTTGCCCTGCTTCATTTTGCACTCCAAGGCCAAATTTGCTTGTTACTTCAGGTGTCTTCTTGACTTCCTGCTTTTGCATTCCAGTCCCGTGTGATGTAAAGTGAAGAAGTGAAGTGAAGTCGCTCAGTCGTGTCCGACTCTTTGCGACCCCATGGACTGTAGCCTACCAGGCTTCTCCATCCATGGGATTCTCCAGGCAAGAATACTGGAGTGGGTTACCATTTCCTTCTCCAGGGGATCTTCCCAACCCAGGGATCGAACCTGGGTCTCCCGCATTGGAGGCAGACACTTTAACCTCTGAGCCACATCTTTTTTGGGTGTTAGCCATCTTTTTTGGGTGAGGCCAATTAGCCAGATGGTGATTGCAGCCTTGTGAAAAGACGCTTACTCCTTGGAAGGAAAGTTATGACCAACCTAGATAGCATATTCAAAAGAAGAGATATTACTTTGCCAACAAAGGTCCGTCTAGTCAAGGCTATGGTTTTTCTTGTGGTCATGTATGAATGTGAGAGTTGGACTGTGAAGAAAGCTGAGCGCTGAAGAATTGATGCTTTTGAACTGGGGTGTTGGAGAAGACTCTTGAGAGTCCCTTGGACTGCAAGGAGATCCAACCAGTCCATTCTAAAAGAGATCAGTCCTGGGTGTTCTTTGGAAGGAATGATGCTAAAGCTGAAACTCCAGTACTTGGGCCACCTCATGCGAAGAGCTGACTCATTGGAAAAGATTCTGGTGCTGGGAGCGACTGGGGGCAGGAGGAGAAGGGGACAGCAGAGGATGAGATGGCTGGATGGCATCACCCACTCGATGGACGTGAGTTTGAGTGAATTCCAGGAGTTGGTGATGGACAGGGAGGCCTGGTGTGGTGCGATTCATGGGGTTGCAAAAAGTTGGACACAACTGAGAATTGGAAAAGATTCTGGTGCTGGGAGCGACTGGGGGCAGGAGGAGAAGGGGACAGCAGAGGATGAGATGGCTGGATGGCATCACCCACTCGATGGACGTGAGTTTGAGTGAATTCCAGGAGTTGGTGATGGACAGGGAGGCCTGGTGTGGTGCGATTCATGGGGTTGCAAAAAGTTGGACACAACTGAGGGACTGAACTGAACTAAACTGAACTGAATTAGCCAGCATGTCTAAAATATTGACAAACTGACTTTTATGGATAAAGTTTGCTGATGCCTACTGTATAGGAAAGGATTACCAAAGTAGAAATGAGCAGACTTTCTGAAAGACTTTTTAATTGCTTCAAGTCACCTTGATTTTTACTTTTTGAGGAAATAAAAATTACAAAGACATTGGACCTCTCTGGTTTACATAACAGAAGTGTTATTTTTTGTTGTTGTTGTTTGATCATATCTTTAATTGGAAGATAATTGCTTTACAATATTGGTTTCTGCCATACATCACCATGAATCAGACATAGGTGTAACTATGTCTTCTCCCTTTTGAAACTCCCTCACACCTCCCAACCCATTCACACCCCACAACCCATTCACACCCCTCTAGGTTGTCACAGAGCACTGGGTTTGAACTCCATGTCCTATAGCAAATTCCCACTGGCTATCTATTTTATGGATGGTGGTGGCGCAGAGGTTAAAGTGTCTGCCTCCAATGCGGGAGACCTGGGTTCGATCCCTGGTCGGGAAGATCCCCTGGAGAAGGAAAATGGCAACCCACTCCAGTATTCTTGCCTGGAGAATCCCATGGATGGAGGAGCATGGTAGGCTACAGTCCACGGGGTCGCAAAGAGTTGGACACGACTGAGCGACTCACCTCAGTATATATATTTCAATGCTNCCCACTCCAGTATTCTTGCCTGGAGAATCCCATGGATGGAGGAGCATGGTAGGCTACAGTCCACGGGGTCGCAAAGAGTTGGACACGACTGAGCGACTCACCTCAGTATATATATTTCAATGCTAAAAGCTATTTTCTTAAAAAGCAAATACATAATTTTGAGCTAACTTCTATGGGGTGGAGCTGAGTAACAGTGAATTGTTCATTTACCAGTGGATCTTAGAAGCTATTTAAGCAGGTAATATATGCCTAAACCCAGTGAAAATCATCGACAAGTCTAGAGCAGACAGATTTGGGACTTGGGTAGGTATGTAAGAATGATGAAAGTAGTGGTCAACAGACATGAACTTGGTTCTGGAGAATCTGGGAATGAACTGGGAACTTCCAAACACTAAGTGAATGGGGGAAATAAAGATGTCTGCACCAGAAACAGCTTAAGAAGCTCCTGAATAGGGCATTACACTTATCAATTTTTTGTTACTTATAGGGTTATACCCCATCCTTCTACAGTGTGAGATATGACTGTCAGAAAAAGTTGTGGAAGCCTTTTTTTAAAGAGTATCCTTGAGGAGTGCTATGGGCTAAGTTGCTTCAGTTGTGTCCCACTCTTTGGGACCCTATGGACTGTAGTCTTCCAGGATCCTCTGTCCAGGGCACTTTCCAAGCAAGAACTGGAGTGGGTTGCCATCCCCTTCTTCAGGGGATCTCCCTGACTCAGGGCTTGAACTCATGCCTCTTACATCTCCTGCATTGTCAGGCCGGTTCTTTAACATTAGCACCACCTTGGAAGCCCCACCTGAGCAGACCATTTTGTCTCACTATAAGAGAAAACAATAGTATCTATACAGGGACATAGTATTATTCACATCTGTAAATACAATAACAAGACAACAGGCCAAAATGAAGTCACTTACATTAAGCACAAGNAGTTCTTTAACATTAGCACCACCTTGGAAGCCCCACCTGAGCAGACCATTTTGTCTCACTATAAGAGAAAACAATAGTATCTATACAGGGACATAGTATTATTCACATCTGTAAATACAATAACAAGACAACAGGCCAAAATGAAGTCACTTACATTAAGCACAAGATCACCAGACTGAGACTTAGTTACAGTTTCAGCTCTCCCCAAAATGGAACCTTAAAACAGTCAATCATCAATAAGGAATCACGTAATAAGCAATAGTTAGGTAATCTACTTGAGATCATTGTCATCCCCTAAAGGAAAATGACCTTGTAATAACTCACTTTTTTTTTTTTTTTGGTCTAGAATAACTTCCTTGTTCCCGCTCCCTTCTGTCTATAAAAGTCTTTCATTTTGTACAGCTCCTCAGAACTCCTTTCTATTTGTTAAATTGGATGCTGCCCAATTCATGACTCTTTGAATAAAGCCAGAAATGCTTTTAAAATGTACTCAGTTGAATTTTGTTTTTTAACAACCTCAAATGCTCTGGATGGTTTCAACCAGATATAAAGATTCTTCATGTAACATCTGAAAAAAGGATTAAGAACCATAGACAAGTATGTTCCAACATGAGAGGGAAGAAGAGTGGTGGAAATTTGCTTTAGAGAGGAGGGAACAAATTCCCAAAAAGGAACTTTTGGGGATCCAGGTAAAGTGGGAGAATTGCTATAATGACAAATTATACTGATATAAAAAGCAAAGACTAAATTACAGTCCAGAGAGAAGAGAGGGTAGGAAAACAAGAAGGGCTAGCAAAGTGAGAAAAGGGTAAAAATATGAAAGCTAGAGGATAAAGAGAATGGAATGAGGAATGAAGAACAGATAAGATGGTGTTACCTCATATGATAGAACACTCCCTCCATTTTTAAAGACCTGATTTGCCAGGATTACAAAGGGACATGATAGATTATTATATACAGTGCTTTTCTTTCAAGGAACTGGCAATCTGGGATTGGGGGTGGTGGAAGAGAAAACATGTACACATAATATTAACTAATACTCCAAGGCGGTAAAAGGAATGCAATCCACAGAATCATAGCAGGTGGTATAGCCCACGCAGATGTGAACTGTAAAACATATTTCTTTTTCATTCCTGAATTCCTTCTAAAAAACCTGATTTCAGTTAAAAAACTGATCACTGATTTCAGTTTAAAAAAAAAAAAAA
>SJYX01003062.1:394194-443769 GCA_006410675.1 Oreotragus oreotragus | reverse complement strand
GCAGCAGCAGCAGCAGCAGCAGCAGTGTCCAGCTGACTTAGTTTGGATCTTGGGAAGAATACCAAGACTGAGCTATTCCACCCAGACTGAATCCAATGGGGGAGGAGAAATTGGGTGCTGATATCAGAATGGGGACTGGACACTGAGCCTCAAACAGCAAATATTCTTGTCAATATCGTATAAATTTTACTGTTCCTGAAAACGTTTAAAGTGGCTGTCTTTCTATTATACCTGAGTTTCTTAACAGCAAATACTACCTGATATTAATCTTTTAATACTTAGCTCTAAGTTAAATTCCTGTCTCAGTGTTTAAGAGAACGGTTCCTCAGTTTTACAGATATGGGCTTATTCTAAAGTCTGTTCTGAATAGCATTTGTCCTTTCATTTTTAGGGGAAAACAATCAGAGAACATTTATTACACTGAAGGGTGTACATCTACTATTGCATTTGGCCTTTCTAAAGGGCTTTTACTTTATTTTCTCAGCCCCGCCCCCTCTTCCCAAGCTTTTGCACAATGGCTTTTCAAACTATCATCCTCCAAGAAAAATCTTTGAGAATCTCTGAGTTAGCTGCTTTCCATTTGGCCTCCTGAGAAAGGGATGCTGGAATGTAAGGGTCAATGAGAGAGGGAGACAAGCCATGTGGCTGGGATCCAAACCCACCAGCCCCAGTGGACAGGTGCCCTCTATCCCTGCCAGAATACAGATGGGTAACAAGGAGGAAAGTAGGAACTCCCGGACTCCAGGTGAGGGGAGCCCAACTCACGTTTGAATTGATTAGATTGACAGACTCCCATGCAGGTAGAAAATTTCTGCTTTACTTCTGCCCTATCTGCTGAACTTTCACTCAGGATCTCTTTTACTTTATATTTAAAAATTGAAAGGAGAAAAAGAGCTGACAGTCAAAGAAGTTTACGTTTAAGTGCTAGTTTATAAGCAGTTTTCCTGAGTCTTGGGTCATTTCAAAGTTGCTATTTAATGGGTCTTATAGCTACTCCCCCAGAGAAGGCAATGGCACCGCACTCAGGTACTCTTGCCTGGAAAATCCCATGGACGGAGGAGCCTGGTAGGCTGCAGTCCATGGGGTCGCACAGAGTCGGACACGACTGAGCAACTTCACTTTCACTCTTCACTTTCATGCATTGGAGAAGGAAATGGCAACCCACTCCAGTGTTCTTGCCTGGAGAATCCCAGGGACGGAGGAGCCTGATGGGCTGCCGTCTATGGGGTCGCACAGAATCGGACACGACTGAAGCGACTTAGCAGCAGTAGCAGCAGCAGCATAGCTAATCCCCAGAGACAGGAAGCATTCCATCAAGCTCACCCCTCCTTTAAGGGCAGACTTGGGTTTGGTTTTATGAACAGTAATGATTTTTTCATAAGGTGCACTTTGCTTCCACACAAGATGATATGATTCATAAAATAAATTGCTTATGCCTTAATTCTTTCCAGGAATAAACTCTATTTCCTGCAACTATGAGTCCTATCAGAAACAAGGTGGTCCTCCTACAATTGGTTGTGATCTTGTGTGGCCACATTAAGTGCCACAGAATGCTTTAGAATGGGAGAATAAAGCAAAGAAGGAGGAGGAGAGCAGAGATGGCAGGGTAGCACCTGTTGGGGTTTCCCAATGAGAATGTCTCCAGCACCTAGATATCCACTAGGGCTCTCGGGAGGCAGGCAGAGCTGCCAGCCGAACTTTTTATTGGATTGGTCATCCCTATAGCAGTTTGCTCTGAGTGATCAAATCCTTCTCAGCACTGAAGGATGAAGGGGCTACCTCAGAGCAACTCTTTTGTCCCCCACCCACCTCCCTCATCGGTTGTAACTTATTTGGATAATTGGAAAACTTAATTAACTCACTAGAAATAATGCTTCCCTGATGGTTCAGATGATAAAGAATCCGCCTGTAATGTGGGAGATCTGGGTTCGATCCCTGGGTTGGGAAAATCCCCTGGAGGAGGGCATGGCAATCCCCATGGACAGAGAAGCCTGGCGGGCTACAGTCCATGGGGTTGCAGAGTTGGACATGACTGAGCGACTAAGCACATGGTAAAATAATAAGCTCTGCAGTGGCCTTCCTGACACCCAACCTTTCCCCTTCTCTCCTCTGTAGTAGCAGCGTCTTTATTTCCTTTGGAGTAAGGGGTACAGGTGACAAGAACCTGCTTATCTACAGCTCTCCCATCTGAAACCTCACAGCTGGCTTACAGGAAAGAGTCCAAACTCTTTGGCATGGGATACATCTAGGCAGTATAATCAGAGTGATATTTTGGGACTAATAATTTGGCAGCAGAAAGTAAAGGCAAGGAGTAAATTAGTTGCCAATTAAAACAGTTTGGCAGGATATGGGCTACACCCAGGAAGACATTGTGCCGGAACAATTATTTAGAGAGTATTTGGCCAAAGAATATAGTACAATGAGAGCCTTTTAGGAGCCAAGCCTTGTGCTAAGTGTTTTACATAAGTTGTTCATTTGTGACAAAAGTAATTCCCTAAGAGCACCCATGCTTTTCTGCTGTGGCACTTTTCACAGCCAGCAACTATATAGTTGGGGTTCTGTGGCAGCTCATTCAATAAAGAATCTGCCTGCAATAGTTGTTTTGACATTTGGATCCACTCTCTAAGTTTTCAACTATGTGCCTGGCAGGTAGTAGATGCTTGAAAAGTTTGTTGAATGAACACAAGACTGTGTCTTAGTTACAACTTGTGGAATGTAAATTCGTGAGAAGAAACGTCATGGAAGTTGTAGGAAACCCTGAATAACTAGTGTTCAGGAAGGGGCTATGCAGTGCAGTTCTGGGGACAGCTCAACCTTCACTTGAGAAATGGCCATTAGTATTACAGCTGCTAATGCTTCTGCAGTATGGCTCTTAGCTTAAATTCTTGAGGGGTAGATTCTGATTAGCCCAGTTTGGGTCAGGTGTCCATCAGTGACCCAATCAGCTATGACCAAAAGGGCAGAGTCACATAGTGGGAACTGTCTGCAGGGTGTGCCTTACAGGGATTTGTGTTGGATGTTTCCTTTAGGCTTGAGTTATAGTACTGTTGGGCTATGAGTTCAACATTAATGAATCAAAGTCTGTATTAAATAAGATGTCTTTGAACAGAAATACATTATTATGGAATCATAATTGCCATTGTGTTGAATCTATAGTTCAATTTGGAGAAAATTGTCATCTTAACAATTTTGATATCTCATTTTTAAACAATGAAAGAACCCTGTGGAGTTTGGTGTGAGTGACAACAATAAAAAATAAACATTTCAGTCACTGTGATGTTTTTCCACTGAAAACCAGCTCACATGTATTCTCTTCTTCAGGTAGGAAATGTTCCCGTGGTAAATGTCCAAACAATATAGAGCCTCTCTTTACCCTCCTATTTGTTCTGAAAAGAACTTCCTTTTTCTTCACTGAGTACATTGTTTACCCAATCAGAAAAACAAAAGAGAAAGACAAATAGGAAAATAATTAAAAGAACAATTATTGCATGTTTTGGTATGAATATTATGGGTTAAGATTGAGAAAGTAATTTTTCTCTTAAATAGGTATTTTAGATTTGTCTTACTCATTAAGTAATATCAATTTCCTCTAATATTCCCTGGCACTTTAAATAAACACTATTTTCTTTTATAAACAAATGTCTTCTCTTATGAGGCTGCTATAAAACAAAATACAGAGGGTATAACAGAGGCTATGCGTGAATCACTTGCCATAGGATTCTATACTTCGAAATAAAGATGCTTATGTCACAAGTTCATTTTAAAGATAGTAAGTTCAGATTACCTATTAGAATTATATTGATCTATAGTCTTAGAAGTTTTTTGCTTTGTTTTGTTTGTTTTACATCTGAACTGGTCAGGAGCCAGTCTCAGATCTCTGTTAAGTTGATAATGAGCATCTTCCATTTTGAGGTTCATTTCTCTCCATGTGTTTGAATATCTTATAAAGAGATGATGCTTTGGACTCATTAGTAGCACTTGTGCTTTCAGTTGTTTTTATAACTAATTAACCAGGGAGTAAATGAAATCCTGCTATGCCAGATGACAAGGGGCAGGAAAAGGATGTACAGGATATGGTTTCTGCTGTTATAATTCTACAGCGTACTTGGGCAGACAGAACCCAGATGCCCATAGCATTCCATGGAGTATCATAGCGCATACAAATGTAAATTAAAATTTACATTTTAAAGCATGACAATCTCAATGCACACTCAGTAAGAGCACAATACACTAGAAAAGGGAGTCTCTCACTCTTTCTTTGGCGATTGCATTAGTCATTTTATTTTCAGCTCTTATCTGAAAGTATGTGTTTATGTATTCATTTGCTCTCTTACTTACATTTTTGTCTGTCTACTCTCATGTAAATTTCATGAGGAGCTCAGGTTCAATATCAGGAGAAAAGCTTGTAAAAACTGTGGGATCCATGATTTATAGAAAGGATGTTCTCTGTGTTACTGGAGTCAGAGGGATCTTCCCAAAAGAGGTGACATTCACCCTGTGTGAGCAGTCCCAAGGGTGCATTTGCAAAAGTGGGCTGATGTGTCAGAAGGAGTACAGAGTTAGCATTTTGTTAAATATTGCCAAATTGCCACCTTTAGTTTCGATGAGTGAGCAGGCGTTTATCTGGCATATAAAGGTATAACAAAGGGGTGATATTCCTGGCACAGGGAGCAGCAGGAACAAAGACACAGCATGTGCAAGTGACCATGCAGTTTGGTGGGGTATGTGGTAGGGAGTGGGCAGACTGTAAAATAATTTAGGGCCAGGTCAAGAATTGGGTGAGCTGAGGCATCAGGGTAAATCTCTCAGAACTAATCCGAGAGAAGGAATAGGATAAAATAGGATAAATCTCTCAGAAGTAATAGGAAAGAAGGCAAAGATGAGTAGGGGCATGAATCCATTTCTGTGGATAGTGTCTTTCCTGCTGCCTCCCTCTCTCCCTGCCTGCTTTCTTGGTTTCCCGAGTGCCTGCCTCGCCCTCCTGCCTTCACACATTTATTGAACACCAGTTGCATGCCAGGCACTGCTCTATGCACTGCAGAGAGCAAGACAAAATCCTGCTCTCATAGTACCTGCCTTCTAGTTGGGGAGACATACAATCAACAGGAGAATTAAGGAAGGAAGGAAGAGAGGAAGGGAAGAAGAGAGGAAGGGAGGAAAGGAACCTGGGAGGCAGGAGTGCTGTGACGGAAATCATGAAGAAGGGTAGTGTGGGGTGACAAAGAGGTGGCCCTGGCGACCCGGAAGGTGGATGCTGCTCACTCACTTCCTGCCTAAGTCCCACCCCAACCCTGCCTGTCGCAGATGTCACTGCTCACCCAGGGCACTGGGATTTCCCTCCTCTCTGAACCTGACTTCTGATTTAATGGGATCTATTTCTTGCGCTTCTTGTCTTCATTTCCCATCTCCCCTCTTTGACTGTAAGCTCCTTGAGGGCAGGGCTAAGTTTTTTTTACATGTTTGAATCCTACACTAGAGCCCAGTGCCTTGAAGCACAGAAACCTGATTTTAAAAAAAACAACAAAAAACAAAATCTCCATTGTTGAAAACTTAGCAAGTTTACATTTTCTGTTTTTTTCTTTTTCTCTTATTTCTTAGGTTGTTTGCATGATACATGGTCACCACTCCTGAAGAATACTTTTGCTCCTGCTGAGTCATCCCGCCTGCACCTTCCATCTTTGCGGGAACAGCCACGTTGTCCGGTTCGCGATAAATGAAGGGCCTCTCTGGTTGGGCTCCTCAGCTCATAATGAGGATTCCCAGCAGGCCTGGATGGATCCGAAGTAATATGAGTCTGCTGTCCCACAGATGTGTTTAATAATAAATGACAAAGAAGGCAGAGGGTGTGACATATTCATTTCTTTATTATGAAATGTCCCTGTAAATTTTCAGTGCCCACATTTAAAGTAAAAAAGAAGCAAGTTAAGCTTTGGGGCCTCTGGTTGCATATCATGAAACAGTTTCCACTTGGAGTGAGAAAATGACTTTTGGGGGTCAGAGGATTTTCTAGAGATTATGGAGGCACTTCATTTGGGGGTTTAATTGCACACTTTCAGTAAGGGTGATGTTAGATTATTCATGACCAGTTGATTTAAATGGGGAATGGATTATGATGAGAAATATGAGTTATAGCCCTCCTGAAGACCTTTGGCTTAAAACTCAACATTCAGAAAACTAAGATCATGGCATCTGGTCCCATCACTTCATGGCACATAGATGGGGAAACAGTGGAAACAGTGTCAGACTTTATCTTTTTGGGCTCCAAAATCACTGCAGATAGTGACTGCAGCCATGAAATTAAAAGATGCTTGCTCCTTGGAAGAAAATTTATAACCATCCTAGACAGCATATTAAAAAGCAGAGACATTACTTTGCCAACAAAAGTCTGTCTAGTGAAAGCTATGGTTTTTCCAATAGGCATGTATGGATGGAGAGTTGTACTATAAAGAAAGCTGAGCACTGAAAAATTGATGCTTTTGAATTGTGGTGTTGGAGAAGACTCTTGAGAGTCCCTTGGACTGCAAGGAGATCCAACCAGTCCATCCTAAAGATCAGTCCTGGGTGTTCATTGGGAGGACTGATGCTGAAGCTGAAACTCCAATACTTTGGTCATCTGATGCAAAGAACTGACTCATTTGAAAAGACCCTGATGCTGAGAAAGATGAAGACGGGAGGAGAGGGGACGACAGAGGATGAGATGGTTGGATGGCATCACCGACTCAATGGACATGAATTTGAGTTAATCCCAAGAGTTGGTGATGGACAGGGAGGCCTGGCGTGCTGTAGTCCATGGAGGCTCAAAGAGTCAGACATGACTGAGCGACTGAAGTGAACTGACTGAAGACCTTCAGAAAATTTTAACTATCCATCTTTGTAAGAGAAGTTACCTTTTTCCAGCTTGTCAGTACAGGCTTTGTGGTAACAGATTCTAGAAACATGGTGTCAGAACTGAAAAGAGCACCAGTGATCCAGTCTCTTGCTCTTGTAGGTGTGAAAGTGAGATCAGAGCCATAAAAGGACTTACTGAAGATCCCTCGGCCAGGCAGTGGTTAATGTTTATGGATTAGGTCTTTTGACCTGTTCGCATTTTCCTCTGTTATGGAGATGTGATGACAAAGAGCTTGGTGGACTGTCAAGTCTTAAGTGAGCTACTGGCTCCCCATCATCTCTATGGGCTGTCTCTAATCTTAGCTTGACCTCCCTAGGCCTTAGCTTACTCGGTGACATTAGTTGATGTCCAGGTTCTAAAATTTCCTTCTTTCCTGGCTCTGTGCTTAATCACTCAGTCGTGTCCGACTCTTTGCGACCCTATGGACTGTAGCCCATCAGGCTCCTCTGTCCATGGGATTCTCCAGGCAAGAATACTGGAGTGGGTAGCCATTCCCTCCTCCAGGGGATCGTCCCAACCCAGGGAGAGATAGAGGCTGAAAGAACCTTGGAATTCATCAAGATCCTCTGAAGTTTTGCCTGCACTGACTCCTCCTTCAGTCTCATCTCTCACCACCTTGTGCTCATCCCATTCCCTGACCTACCAGTGCAGCTCCTCAGCTGCCCAGCATCCTGCCTCTCAGAGCATCTGTCTGATACGTCCTTGGCTATCCTTGCCCTGTTAGGTCGTACTTCTTCCTTAAGGTTCTGTTTGAGTATTACCTTCTCAGAAGGACTTTCTTCTTCTTCTTTTTTTTTTTTTCCAATAATTTTATTTATTTGTTTATTGGCTGTACTGGGCATTCATTGCTGTGTGGGCTTTTCTCCAGTTGCGGTGAGCAGGGGCTAATTTCTGCTTGTGGTGCTCAGGCTTCTCTTTGAGATGGCCTCTCTTGTTGCTGAGGCCAAGCTGGCTGAGCCAGGGCAAGCTGGCTTCAGTAGTTGTGGTTCCTGAGTTCTAGAGCCTGAGCTCAGGAGTTGTGGTACACAGGCTTAGTTGCTCTATGCCATGTGGGATCTTCCACAGTCCGGGGATCAAACCCCTGTCTCCTGCATTGGCAGGTGGGTTCTTTACCACTGAGCCACCAGGGAAGCCCCAGGAAGGCTTTCTTGATGTCCTCTTATAGGCTTCCCCAGCACCCAGTGCCTCTTGCTACCACAGTGTTTATCACAACACTGCATGGAAACTGTCTACTTAGATTTCTCTTTATACACTCCTCAGCTCTGAATACCAGTACCTGTACTGTGTCTGGAAACGTAGGAGAGGCTCAGTAAATGTTTGTTTAATAATATCTATTGATAGATTGCTGATGGGCTTTCTCTAAAATAACAACAGTTCGACACTTAAGTCCACGCCTTGTCTTTGAAGACTTTGACTTCTGGGCATTGGCTGGTGGGAGTAGCCAACTGGTGGCTTGGATGGAATGATGAGGGTGTTAAGATTCATCCCTTGGTGCCACTTTGCTGATGGAAGGAGCTCAGGCAAATGACTTCTGAGCCTTCATCACAGGACAGCGTGGACTTAGTCACTTAGCATCTGGCCAAACCATGTTTCAAGGAGGGCGCTCCAGAAAGATACATTGCAGACCCCCTAGAAAGCATAGCCTCTCCCGGGCTTACAAGGTCTAGTGTACACTGGCAGCCTCTTTAGAGTTCTGGGAGATGGGTGTCAGGCTTCTTGCTGCAGCTGGAAGATGGAAAGAGGTCAGCCATTCTTTGAAATTCTCAGAAGTTTTTCTCTCTGAGTTTGCTGAGTGGTTTCTAATGTGTGTGAACGCAGGCTGTTGCTAATTGCTGCTGATTGCTGGGAAACTGCTGGTAATAGCAAGTGACTGTCCTGGCAGCAGCCAAGGCCTATCCCGAGATAGCTGGTATGGGGATAAAATGGTGTAGGCGGTGCTGGGGTGCCTGCACCCAGGAGCCGAGGACGCCCAGGCAGCCCAACAATCCACTGAGCAAAGGGGAGCCAGAGGGAAAAGCTCTTTGGGAGCCCAAGGCCACCAAAATGTGGGAACAGAGGGCATGATTCCAACAGGAATTGGAACTCTGCTGTGTTAAATTTTACGTTAAATGATGCACAGATTCTCCTTTGAGAATCAAAGGAGTCCAGGATAAAATAAGAGAAGCAATGCCAAAAGGAAACATGGAAATTTAAGATTTTGATAACATAATCAAGATTAATGGAGAGTATGCCTGTGACATGGAATAGAAAGGTAGTCCAGACTATTGAGATCATCTAATCACTGATGGCCCTCTCCCCTCTCTCCAGCACAGTTATGAGGGGGCTTTTCCCAGCCACTCACTTTCCCTTCTTCTCCAGGGCTGGGGTGGGGATGGGGAGAGAGGCAAGTGCATTTCTGGAGCTCACCAAATGCCTTGTAGTAGGCTTTAGGGACAAAACATGAAACTAGATGGAGTTTAAAGTGTTTTAAACTTTAAATCCTAACCTTTAGTCCTTCCTACTTTTTCTTTATTCATCTGAAAATTTAATCTAGCTAGTGATCCTTCCTAGTTTGAGCAAACTCTGGGAGATAGCAAAGGATAGGGCAGCCTGGCATGCTTCAGTGCATGGTGTTGCAAAGAGTTGTTCATGACTGAGAGACTAAACAACAAAAGTGACCCTGCCTGGATGCCATTTACTTTTCTTTGGTTGGGATGGGATGTGTGTGTGTGTTCCTGAGGCAGGTGCGTGATGTTCCACTAGGAAGGTCAGAGTCCTTTCTGGGTAATTGGGGGTCAACAGCAGACATGAAGGGACAGAAGGCTTGGCTCGAGGGGCCTTTGGATCAAGAGGGCCTCTGGGGCCTGGTTGAGCTAGTTACTCTTTGCTGGAGTGAAGTCCCGCCCAAGACAAGCATACTTGATCGGTGATTGCATCAGTTGGGATTGTAGCAGGAAATAGGTGAAATGGTTAGTTGGAGAGAGTTTAATGAGTGGATTTTTTCCAGAGACATGGATAGGACCAAGGAAATCAGTGAAGAATGGCGCACCCAGAGAACAGCAACAATGGAGAGTGCCTTCTGATGACAACTGGCAATCGCACAGAGCTGCCACTTGAGGACAATGTACCAGCTGAAGACTGAACATCTGACCACCATGGTACATCTGTCTCTTCTCACTGGAACATCTACAGGCATTATTGAACCCATTTTACAGATGAGGCATGTTAAGGCCTTTACCCAATACCACACCTCCAGTAAGTGGGGAGACAGACTTGAATGCAGAGCTGTCTGAATCTAAATGTCATGTCCTTGCAACCATTATATCTCTCATTCAAGGCCGTAGGAGGTGAAGGTAGAGGTGGCATCATCCTTACCTGTCCCTTTTATTATGAAAGCAAAAACTACTGTGTCACCCCCAGCAAACTTCTGTTTGTTTTTCACCGGCCAGAACTGTGTTTCATGATCCACTGCATGGCCCCTGTACAGGCCTGCCACCCACCCCTCCAGCTGCAAAGCAACGTCTGGCTTTTCCATCTCGTGTACTGGGAAATGAAAAGGGAATAAGAGTGAGAATGGTTCTTAGATCCACCAACGAGTGACTGACTTCTTGTTTCCACAGGTTTTTTTGTGACACAGTCTTTCTTTAGATAATCTGACACATTCCACCTGGTTTGGGTCCATCATTGCAAGACTCTTCACTTTCTGGGCATGTAAGGTGATGGCATCTTTCTGATCTATTGTGTATTGCTTTGTCCTCTCTCTGCAGAGCTCCGAGTGAGGCAAGGTGGGGAAGAATGAGAACTAGAGCTCAGCCACAAAAGTTGTGTGTGCCAGGAGGGAGGAAAGAAAACTGGTCCTGGGTGATGAGTACCACAGAGCAGGAGGTGAACAAAACCCAGATGTCCGAGAGAGTGGGCCAGTAGTTTCCCTGGGGAATGTGAAGGGAGCTGCTAATAACCCCCAGGATCCCAGGAGCCAAGTATCCCTAGTATCCAGGGTTCCTCCCAGCTTGCATCTGCCCACAAGGATCTCATGTACCACTGTCAGGGATCTGCCTGAGGTCTCAACAGCCTATGTTTACCACTGTCCTGTGGGGAACAGGATACTGTTCCCAATCAGTTCCTATCTTGCTTCTTTCAAACTCAGAATCATTGTGCCTTGAGCCTTTGGGTGGGGACTTTAAAAACTTGTTTTCTCTAAAGAAGCAGTTTTCAAAAAAAATTGACCTTGATCCACTGTAAGAAATACATTTGGCTGGTGTATGGGGATGATCTGGAGGGAAGATGTGGGGTGGGAGGTGGGAGGGGGATTCATGTTTGGGAGTTCGTGTAAAAAAATAAATAAATACAAAAAAAATAAAATAAAATAAAATTAGAATGCCAAAAAAAAAAAAAGAAATACATTTCACATTAAAATGCAGTATATATGTGTTAATATGCATACATATATGGAACTGAGATAGGTTTCCATGAAATTTACCCTTACCACATTTGATGAGCTCTAGTGTGGTCCATTCCATTTCACTTAAAATATGTTAATCACACACAGTAAACTGTTGTATATCCCGCTAACGGGTCCTGACCCATAGTAGGAAAAAGTAGTCTTGAAGGATTCAGGCTTGAGTTTTGTTCTTTTGCTGTCAGGGCCTTGTGCCACTTTGGAAGCAAACCTGCCCTACCTGAGCCGATGAAACCCATTTCTTGACAACAACTGAATGCTTTAATTTCCTCCTCACAGATGGACCAGAAATGAACTGGCATTTACTGGGGAATCCAAAGACTTATGACATCAATAATTTGCATGTATTTCTTCATATAGTTCTCATTCTATCCATTTTATATTTGAATTCCCATTTCACAAATGAATTAAAGAAATTGAATGATTCATCAGTGGTCACAAAGGTAATAACTGGGAAAAATGGCCCTTGAACCTGAGACTGCAGCTTCAAGACCAAATACCTTTCTTCTGTATCAATCAGATTCCTATCCCCAAGGCTCTCCTGTATAGCAACTCTGGAGCTTGAATTCCTTTTCCATTTTCCCTCCTGAATCCCAAACCCTCTCTTTGCTATATGTATACCACCAGAATAACTTGAAAGTAAAGATTTTATGTAGCAAACAATGTCCTCTACGTGTGTGTTTGGCAATCATCCTTAGCCTCATGAGTATATATAACCTTGTCTTATCCTCATGAGTATTTCTCAGTAACATTTTGATGGATGCAAAGAGCTAACATGGCAGAAGCAGTTGTCTGTTATGTTGTCTCCAACGACACATGACAATCTTCCTCCTTAATTAGAAACAGGATGTATGCATGATTTATATCTGCAAGCTATGACTCTCCAAGAGATGAAGTCTCAGTTGTTAGTATTTGAAATATCCTCTATAAATCCTAAAGTTAGTACAACAGAATGTGAATGGCATAATGGCAGATATATCAGATTTTGCCTGACATAATAAAAAGAATAAAAGTTCTTATTACCCTATAACCTGTTTATGATGAAATAAATGTGCCAATATATGGCATCTAGAGATGTCTAGAATCATAGAATTTGAAAGTTTTAATGATCTCTGTTGAAGTTTGAGGTCAGTGTCTTTGTGCTTGAAGGATATTTTCTAATGGATTGGGGGTGGTAGTGCTAAAAGGAACATGAATCATGTATGAATAAGGAGGAAAATCTAGAATTCTTTTGAGGGAATGGAAGCTTGATTACTTAAAAAATACAATAATTATAAAACAAATGCACATTTATTATAGACAATTTTGAAACTAAAAAAAGATATATGGTAGCAAATAATATGCTTTCAGTACCCAGAGTTAACTGTTAAGATTTTAGATATATTTCATTTTAGTCTTTTTAATACCTCTCAAATACACAAGGGTTCATATGTTTACACAATTAGGATCAAGTTCATCATACTGAAATGTAGTTCCATATCGCTACTTTTCTTTAAAAAAATTATATCAATGAAGAACTTTCCCCAATGCTGCTATATATTCTCTGGAAATATATATTTTAAAATCTACTGCTTTCTTGGACATTCTGGGGTTTTTTAGGATATTAAAAATATACAGTCAACTATTGCTTTGTTTTTACCTGCAAAATTGTGAAATTTCTACATATAGGAAAAGCAGTACAAGAAGTTGGAAAACATTGAGAATATAAACAGTTCTTGTAAAAACAGTTTTAACATTACCATTGTCTGCTTGCAATCGTTTTGCTTATGAAGGCTCTTTTTGCTTTGTTTCTTGAGAACACAGGTATTTGTTTATTCTGCATATATTTGGCTTTATATCACACACTTCTTCCAAACTCCTCCTTTCTGTCCCTGATTGCAGTGCCACCCCTGTCCCTTTGATGATTGATGTTAGCTTTTGGTGCTGATCAATTAAATCACTAGTGTCAACTTCAGAAAGAACGTCTTTTATTAATGACATTCTTTGACTAATAGATTTTTCTTTAAATGCCATGTTTCCATGTTAAGACATTTCATTAAGACCTAAAGTGTTTCAGTAAGTTGCAATGAAAAAAAAAAGTTTATTTCAAAAAGAAAGGAATTTGAAAGGAAAAAAACCCCAATTTTTTTCCCTATATGACCATTTACCTCATGGCTCAACAAAGCAAACATCACCAGAAGCTGACCTGAGTTTGGTGTTGGGTGGGTAGTGATACTCCTGGTCTGAACCCTAGGATGGCCTGTGGTGGCTGCCCTTTAATTGTTCACCACGACTGGAGCTTTTTTGATCATTCTGTTTATACTTAATATTCCTCATAGAGCTCTAATTTCCTTTCTGTGTTATGTTGCTACTAAACTAATTGTTAAAGTGATTTTCTACAAGGCACAAAAGCAGAGATCTCCCATGTTACCTGGGAGGTTGTTACAATTGCTGGTCGTGGTCCTTAATTCTGGAGATTCTGACTCAGCAAGTCTGGGATAGGGCCCATGACTGGAGAACCACCCTCCTGGGAGGGGGCTGGGGAGCTTTATCGACTCTTCCCTCTATTCTACTAGAATAGAAGTTAAAACAACAAAGTCTGAAAACAGCTTTTCAAAAAAATGCTGTGCTTATTCCATGCTAATATAAGCTTCAGAAAAGTAATGACTTTCAGAAGCTTTTAAGAGGTGACTGTATAACACCGGGTAATTTCCAACTGCTTTACTTCTGGTAAAACTGTGAGATGTTTTGTCCACTATTTCTGCCTTCCTTCTGTCCTTACTTTGTCCACAATGTCTCAGCAATTGAATCAGCATTCTCTTATGATGTGTTGGGTGATGCCAGTGGATGTTTTCATGAAAAATGAGAAAGGGGGCATAAATACTTACTTAGTTTTTACAAGAGCATAAAAATAATAATGTGCTTCACAATTTTTGGTGTGGAAGGATCATCCTACACTGACATATAAATATGCTATTCCTTCTAAATGGGTTGCTAGGAATAAGGAGGGTAAGTTATTTAAAACAATGTGTGCATTATGTTTTTATGTTTCAGATAATTCAGTCTAGACATATAAGTGTGTGGGTTTGAATTGCTGGGAATTCATTACAATTTGGGCAGTTAACCTAGGCTGCATGCTTGTTTCTAGAATGGTTTGTTGATATATAATGAAACAACACATTTTACAGACAGCGCCTCAACCCTTCCAGCCATCTTGGATCAAAATGGGACTAGACATTTTGTGAATGTTACAAATGAGTTCTCCTTGGTGAAATTAATAGTTTGCTATTTTGTACAATGGTTTTAGAATTTTTTGTTGAAATTACTGGTCTTTAAGATACATGGATTGATCAAAATATTTTAGAGAAACTCTCCAATTCTGCATGAAAGGGTATAAGAAACTAGAAAGCCTACCTCCCTCTCACGTGGAGTTGGTGCCTGAGACTTGAATACAATATGTTCTTATGTTCCCACAGTTTAGAAAATTCTGGTCATTTGAGGTTGACTGAGAGGTTAACTGAATTTTGCCTCTAGTTTTTTTTTTTTTGGTTTAGTTTGGTGTTAGTTGCTCAGTCATGTCCAAACCTTTGTGACCCCAGGGACTGTAGCTGGCCAGGCTCCTCTGCCAATGGAATTCTCTAGGCAAGAATACCAGACTGGGTTGCCATTGCCTCCTCCAGGGTATCGTCCCAACCCAGGGATCAAACCTGAGTCTTCCCCACTGCAGACAGATTTATCTCTCTCTCTCTTTTTTTTTTTAAATATTTTAATGCAAGGTGTGGTCAGAGCATTTAAGACAGAGGCTGGACTTCATCTAGCTAAGACAACAGATTGCTTTTGTGCCAACTGCCAATAAATGCCTGTATTAGTTGTAAAATTTAATCTGAAAACTGCTTTATCTATAAGCTGACACAAAATTCAAGCATTTATTAATAATCTGATACAAATGTACTTTCATATAACACTTAAAATATCAAGATTTAAATGGAAAATCTTTTGAATTATTAAAAGAACCATTCCAAGAAAAAATTTAAAAATTTTTTTCAAAAAAAAATTTCTTTGCCTTAAATTGAAGTTCAATTTTCTGATGAGAGGTATCAGAATAAATACATGTTCAAGTTAAACTTTATGCTAGCTATTATATATTAAGACAATCTCAGAAAGATGTCTACTTCTGCTTCATTGACTAGGCTAAAGCCTTTGACTGTGGATCAAAACAAACCGTGGAAAATTCTTCAAGTGATGGGAATACCAGACCCCCTTACCTGCCTCCTGAAAAATCTGTATGCAGGTCAAGAAGCAACAGTTAGAACCAGACATGGAACAACGGACTAGATCCAAATTGGGAAAGGAGTATTGTCACCCTGCTTATTAACGTGTATGCAGAATACATCATGTGAAATGCTGGGCTGGATGAAGCACAAACTGGAATCAAGATTTCAGGGAGAAATATCAATAACCTCAGATATGCAGATGACACCACTCTTATGGCAAAAGTGAAGAGGAACTAAACAGCCTCTTGATGAAAGTGAATGAGGAGAGTGAAAAAGCTGGCTTAAAACTCAACATGCAAAAAACGAAGATCATGGCATCTGGTCCCATCACTTCATGGCAAATAGATGGGAAAATAATGGAAACAGTGACAGATTTTATTTTCTTGGGCTCCAAAATCACTGCAGATAGTGACTGCAGCCATGAAATTAAAAGATGCTTGCTCCTTGGAAGAAAAGCTATGACCAACCTAGACAGCATATTGGAAAGCAGAGGCATTACTTTGCCAACAAAGGTCCATCTAGTCAAAGCTATGGTTTTTCTAGTAGTCATGTATGGATGTGAGAGTTGGACCATAAAGAAAGCTGAGCACTGAAGAACTGATGCTTTTGAATTGTGGTGTTGGAGAAGACTCTTGAGAGTTGCTTGGACTGCAAGGAGATTTAACCAGTCCATCCTAAAGAAAGTCAGTCCTGAATATTCATTGGAAGGACTGATGCTGAAGCTGAAGCTCCAATACTTTGGCCACCTGATGTGAACTGACTCATTAGAACAGACCCTGATGCTGGGAAATATTGAACGCAGAAGGAGAAGGGGATGACAGAGGACGAGATGGTTGGATAGTATCACTGACTCAATGGATATGAGTTTGAGCAAGCTCTGGGAGTTGGTATGGACAAGGAAGCCTGGAATGCTACAGTCCATGGGGTCACAAAGAGTTGGACACAACTGAGCAACTGAACTGAAATGACTGATTATATATTTATCTGATAATAAATGTATTCATCTGACAATATAATGGCTAGCTGATGCTTTGTCTTATCAAAATGCTGATAGTCTTCCTATTATTTTAAATTCTTCACTAAATAGCTATGGAAAAAACACTTTCACTTCTGAGAAGAAAGAGTGGACATACTTTTCCCCATTTCATCTGCTTAGTACAATCCCACATCCTGGACAATATATATAAAACAAACAAAAGATTTTGAAAGATGAAAAAAAGAAGGCAGACAGCTAGGAACCTCAGAGCCCAATGAGCAACATAATGGTCAATTTCCTGGGTTTTCTTTTTGTCTCATATATCCCAGACTTGGAACTTGAACTGGTAACCCAGAACCACCACCAAGTTCAGACAAAAAAAAGTCCTGGCATAAGTCTGCTCTCTCTAGCCAAATGATCAGGAAAGGGGAAACCTAGGAATCCAGAAAACGTGTAGACAATAACTGCTTCACCCCAGCTAAACACTGCAGAAAACCCATGAGTCACCCTCACCTACTCAAGAAAAAATTCCTACCCTGTCCTCACTGCAGCAAGGAAGTCCCTTGACCGGAGTGGGTGGGAGGAGACCGAGTGGAGAGTTAGGACTTCCATCACCGCCCAGTGGCAATGAGACCACCTCTCTGCCCCTCCATAGTGTCAGTAGAAATATAGATTTTCTATATATAATACAATACCCAGAGAAGTCACCAAAAAAGCTGTACCTAGAGATATATTCAAAAATATATAGATTTATTATAACCCACAGGAAGATAGGGAAAGAAAACAGAAATAAAAAATGGAGAGAACAAATAGAAAACAAAATATAAAATGGCAGGCTTAAGTCATAACATTAATAATTATATTAAATGTAAAGGGTTTAAATATATCAATTATCAGATTGACATTGGCCGAGGTCATTTAAAAAAAACATGACTCAACCATATGCTATCAATAAGAAACTCACTTCAAATATAACACTATAGAAAGGTTGAACGTAAAAAGATTATTACATAAACATTACTCAAAATAAGTCACGAGTGGCTATATTAATATCATATAAAGTATGCTTTAGAGCAAAGAAAACGTCAGAAAAGAATATTGTATAATGATGAGAGGTCAGTACACCAAGAAGAGATAGTAATCCTAAAGATGCATGCATCAAACGATAGAGCTGCAAAATATATGAAGCAAAACCTGATAGAACTAAAAGGAGAAATGGACAAATCCACCATCATGGTTGGAAAGCTTCAATATTCCTCTATTAACACTGATAGAACAAATAAACAGAAAATTAGCAAGGATATAAAAGAACTCAACAACACTATCAGCCAACAAATTTTAATTGACATTTATAGAAAGCTTCACCCAACCACAGCAGTGTACATAGTCTTTTCAAGTGTTAATGGAACATATACCAAAATAAAACACATCTTAGGCCATAAAACTTTAAGAGAATAGATGTCATATAGTAGGTACTTTCTGGACACAGTGGAATTAATCTAGAAACCACTAACAGAAGGATCACAGCAAAAGCTCCATGTACCTGGAAACTAGACAATACATTTCTAGGTAATCTGTGGGTATTGATTGTATGGAAGTAAAAAGAAACTGAACTGAAGGAAAATGAATGTTCACTATATAAAAATCTGTGAGACTTTAATAAAGCACTACTGAAAAGAAAATTTATAGCATTAAAATGCTTTCATTAGAAAAGAGGAAAAGTCTCAAATCACTAATCTAAGTTCTTACTTTAAGAACCTAGAAAAAGAACAAAATAAGTGGGAAACAAGCATAAGGGAGGAAATAATAAAGGTCAGATATCAATGAAATTAAAAATGAAAGTAGAGAAAATCAGTGGAAAAAATTGGTTCATCATTTTTTTAATTAAAAATATTTTATATTGGATTATCATTGATTAATAATTTTCTGTTAGTTTCAGGTTACAGCAGAGCGATTCAGTTACACATATACAAGTATCTATTCTTTTTCAAATTCCCGCAACCTAAATATTCCCATTTAGGTTATTACAGAATATCAGTTCTTTCAAAAGACCAATAAAGTTGACAAATATCCAGCAAGATAAACAAAGGAAAGAAAAACAGAAAAGATGCAAAATAGCAGGAATGAAACAGGGAATATCACTAAGCACCTTGTGGCTAACAAAAGGGTAATAAGGGAACTTTATGACACAAATATGGCAATTTAAATGAAATGGACCAATTCCTTGAAAAACACAAGTTACCACAACTCACCCAATATGAAATAGACAACTTGAATATTCCTATAACTATTAAGGAATTTTAAATTAATAATTTAAACCCTCCCCAAATTAATCTCCAGGCCCAGAAGTTTTCACTGGAGAATACTAAAAAATGTTTAAAGAAGAACACCAATCCTATACAATCTCTTCAAAACAGAAAAAAGGAAGCATTTCCAGTCCATTTTATGAAGCCAATATTATCTCGATTCTAAAAACCAGATACAGTACAAAAAAGAAAAAGAAAGTTATAGACCAATATCCACATAAATAGAGACATAAAAGTTTTTGCAAAATATTGGCAAATAGAATTTGGCATTCTCAGTGGTAAAGAATCTGTCTGCCAATGAAGGAGAGATGGGTTCAATCCCTAGGTCAGAAAGATCCCCTGGAGAAGGAAATGGCAACCCACTCCTGTATTCTTGCCTGGGAAATCCCATGGACAGAGAAGCCTGGCAGGCTACAGTCCATGGGGGTGCAAAGAGTCAACATGACTTAGTGAAGAAACAACAACAAAAATCATGTTCATGGTTTGGAAGACTGAGCATAGTAAAGATGTCAATTCTCTCTAACTGAAGTGTTTAATGCCATTCTTATTAAAATACTAGCAAAAATTTTATGGATATAAAGATTATCCTAAAATTTGTAAGGAAAGGCAAGATGAACATCATTATAACTTTAAAATTTTGACAATTTTAGAAATTGCTGTTCAGTTCAGTTGCTCAGTTGTGTCCAACTCTTTGCAACCCCATGGACTGTAGCACACCAGGCTTCCTGTCCATCACCAACTCGTGGAGCTTGCTCAAACTCATGTCCATTGAGTCGATGATGCCATCCAACCATCTCATCCTCTGTCATCCCCTTCTCCTCCTTCAGTCTTTCCCAGCATCAATTGTTACTATTTTTTTTCTAGGACATTGATTTTGAACCCATTTGTGACCCCTACTGAGGTTTCCCATGGCTTTCCCTGAGTAATGTGGGAAAAAGGCAAAGTTGATTCTTACTTTCCCATCTGGGCATCCTGCACTCTGGCTATGAAGCCAAAGGAAGTCTTTCCCAGCATCAATTGTTACTAATTTTTTTCTAGGACATTGATTTTGAACCCATTTGTGACCCCTACTGAGGTTTCCCATGGCTTTCCCTGAGTAATGTGGGAAAAAGGCAAAGTTGATTCTTACTTTCCCATCTGGGCATCCTGCACTCTGGCTATGAAGCCAAAGGGAGTGAACTGTCGAACACGAAAGCACCTGTAATGTGAAGTATTTCTGGAAACTCCACTGAGTTCTCGGCCCCAGATCTAGTAAAGAGAACTGGAGTGAACCTCATTGCTTCATGAGATTTAGCCAAGTGGAGTGTGGTCCAAAGAGAACTACTGTTCCTTTGGGGTGTGTTAGAGAGTCTGAGACCAGAGGTCTGTTAGGTTCTCCCTGGTTGGCTGACCTTCAAATCCAACAGTGGTTCCAGGGCTTTCTTTGTCTATTGTAGTGACTATGGAGTGACTTTTCTTTCATGGAACCCACAGTGTCACCTTCATGGGACAAACATCCTTGGGATTTAACCAGATGTTGGTACATTACTTTGCCAACAAAGGTCCATCTAGTCAAGGCTATGGTTTTTCCTGTGGTCATGTATGGATGTGAGAGTTGGACTGTGAAGAAAGCTGAGCGCCGAAGAATCGATGCTTTTGAACTGTGGTGTTGGAGAAGACTCTTAAGAGTCCCTTGGACTGCAAGGAGATCCAACCAGTCCATTCTGAAGGAGATCAGCCCTGGGATTTCTTTGGAGGGAATGATGCTGAAGCTGAAACTCCAGTACTTTGGCCACCTCATGCGAAGAGCTGACTCATTGGAAAAGACTCTGATGCTGGGAGAGATTGGGGGCAGGAGGAAAAGGGGACGACAGAGGATGAGATGGCTGGATGGTGTCACTGACTCGATGGACGTGAGTCTGAGTGAACTCCAGGAGCTGGTGATGGACAGGGAGGCCTGGCGTGCTGTGATTCATGGGGTTGCAAAGAGTCGGACACGACTGAGCGACTGAACTGACAGACTGACTGACTGGTCCAAACCAAGCCCATAGCATCCAAAGTCCAACATGACACTGTCCTGCCCACTAACAGTGCATTTCTAGCAGAAGAAGGATAGTGATTTTGAGGCAAGGGAAGGTATCTAGTGTGTGCTTTCCACGTGACTGCTTTCCAACCCTGGGGCTTTGGGCTCTTGCTAATTTGTCTGAATGTCCTCGTGTCTTAAGCTACAAGAGTGAGAAGTACTATGAGCTGGGCTGGAAAGGTCAACCTTGCCAGAAAGAGTTTCTATCCTTGTTAACATCTTGGTTTCATTAATCTCTGCTGTTTCTTTTTCTCTGCAGTTTTTGTTCACTGGGTCTTTGGTTTATTAATTCTTTTATTTACTGACATTTGAGAGGTAGAGACAAAAGAGGAAAAGATTTTAAACTTTGAATTCCCACTGTTTGAGGTCCATCATGTGATCCCCCCCTACCTTTGGACTGGAACTATTTGGATAAGACTAAATTTTAACTTTTTCTTTAGTAGATTATCCTTGATATTTTGTTTTATCATTATTCAAATCCACTATAATTTGTATGTATCAGATTGTTTTGTATTACAGGATTCTTTGGGCACAAGTGGAGCTTATACAGCCAGTTTTATTCAGTTTTCACAATGCACACATAGATAGTCTGTCATTTTTGATGATAAAACTCCTTTAGGATATGGGGTGGCATAGCTGTTCAGAACGAAGTTATAGTTAGTGGAAAATTAAACTTCATTTTTGAGGCAATAAAACATCAATGACAAAACCACTAGCAACAATTATTTATAAACTACAGTCCCTTGTAGGATTTCATACTTAAACAACAGTGAAAAGAAAAACAGAAATGAGAACCTGCCCCTCCTGAGAGTTTACTTTTTTCTCTCTACATTCCCTGGCCGGAAGCCTCAATTTTTCAATTGTAAGTTTTCAGAAGAGCATCATTTTGCATTTCCTGGACCATCTATCACACAGTGACTCACAGGGTTGGGGTGTGCAGGGCAGGCACATCAGCCTGCTCTGACTGAGAACAGGATGACATGATGTCATAGAGTCAGCTCCACAGAATTCGTCATCCACACAGTATCACCAGGCAGCTCTTGCCTTGATTCTGAATCTCAGAAGATGCTGCAAAACGCTGGAGGGAAAAATATGTCTTATTGTCTACTGCAGGCATAAATAAAAATCAATTTGATCCTTTGGAGCTACTTCTACTCCCAAAGGATCCCTATGTTCTCAGCTCCTACCCCTGGTGTATTAGTCACACTTCTTTGAAACGTTGTCTCCTCTGTACTAGAAAAGGCAGGCCCCTTAAAGGCAGCCCTCTCTACAACAGGTTTTATTTTGAGTGGGATATTAAATAGTGCCTCTAATTAAAATGTCAGAGAAAACTGGAGGGAGGGAAAATGTAATTTTCCACATTGGAATTTAAAATTTTTAAATTTATTTTTGGTTGCACTGGGTCTTCGTTGCTGCTCGATGGCTTTCTCTAGTTGTCCAAGCAGGAGCTATTTATTGCGGTGTGCAGACTTCTCATTGTGGTGGCTTCTCTTGTTGTAGCGCACCGGCTCTAGAAGCATTGGCTCAGTAGTTGTGGTGCATGGGCTTAGTTGCCCTGTGGCATGTGGGATCTTCCCTGACTAGGGATCAAAACTGTGTCCCCTGCATTGGCAGAATTCTTAAGCAGTGGACCACCAAGGAAGTCCTCATGTTGAATTTGACCAAGACATAGTGGTTAATAATCCTCCTTTTTAAAGGACTATATGATTTAAGCGGAAGAAGAACCCTCTTCATTGCAGAAGGCACAGTGTGCATTCACACGGACTTGGATTGAATGAAAGGATTCAAGGAAACAAAACAGTTGGAGGAAGGGTTGAAGGTACTTAATAACTAAGAGATAAAATCAACCAGTAGGTTTAAGTGGATGAGAAAGCTATCAGGTCATCATCTGTATGAAAATCTGTGTCTGATGTTTTAGAAATGTTTGTTAGAATTGAATTGGCCATCAAATGATAGGTACAATTTCCTCCTGAAACTCGTTAGTGGCCAACCTCTTGAAAATGGAAAATGCTTAAAAGACCATCCACTCTGTCTTCTGCATTCAAGTTGAATTGTTTTAAAGCATCTCAGAAAGAGGAGAAGCTACCCTACTGTATGGCTAAACTCAAGAATCCTATTTCCATAAAGGTTTTTTTCTGTCTCCACCCACCTCACCCAATTCTGATTCTCTGACAATTAGAGGGTCTGATTCTAAATGAGAGAGCACTGAAACCTCCCAGAACTTCACCTATTTAAAGGATTCTGAGTATCATTATTTCATATTTATTCTGAAGAATCAACAGAGCCCTTCTTTGAGGAGATAGCAGAAAGCTGAAGAGCTGACAGCATAGAAAACGGTCACTTTTGAGCTGTGTAGCCCACAGACTATTGCTAGAAACCAATGACGTTGTAAAGCAACTTTGAATTGGGCTTCCAGGTGGTGCCTGTTAGAAGGGCCTAAGAGCAAGGCATCATGGGAGACTGGCGCCATTATGCTCTCGCTGTCGACTGGGAGGTTGCAAAGCGGCTGCTGCTGTTTTCCTTCCAGTCCCGGAACCAGCTGTCTGGCCCACAGGTAGGCTTCTTGGGAGTGGTTAGGGTCTGTTGTCATCATTCCATTTTGGGTTTACAGGGGTGGTGTTCCACAGGTTGTTGCTTACTTTGCAGTCTGTGATCCACGGAAGTTGCCCTAGATGGATGGTGGCGTCAGCTTCATTCACTTTTGTGTGCAAACCATTGAGATGACAGGACACGTTAATTTGACCAATTCTTAAATAATTAAAATAGTGAATTTATTTGTCTAAATAACATATAGTCATAGCAAGTTAAAAACCAAATACCACAATATAATTAATTTTTGATAACCTTGAACTGACTTCAGTTTCTTCCTAGGCTAGCCCCATTTCTAAGAAAAGATAGTATTTTAAAAGCATTCATTCAACAAATATGTTTCCTACCCTTTGGTAGGAAGTACTGTGCTAGGCATTGTATTTGCAATAATAAATAAAGTTGCTTCCTTTCCACAGAGAGGTGATAGTGTGCAGGAATGCAATCTTCTAATGGATTAAAAGCCTCTCTTGGAATTATAGTTCTTTTAGGATATTAAAGGTGCCCGAGGTCTGACTCTTAAGTTCCTGAGAGTTTCAAATCTGGAAATATCAAAATTAAAGATGCACCGGGTGAAGGCAGCCTTTCAGTGTACAGCTTCTTGTTCTCAGTAGACAAATGCTGTTTGACCCTTTGTTTCCCTGTGGTAAAGCAGGAGGGAGGAAGGAGAAAGGCAGCCCAAGTCCTGGGGTGGTTCCCCCTCCCCCCCCCCAAGAGGGCTTCCAGGAAGGTCTAAATCACTGCAGGTTTTCCTCATCTTCCATCAGATGAACAGCGTCTAACTCACTTCACCCTTCCCTCATCTTCCCTTAGATGCACAGGTTGGTTTCATACGGTAATTCTCTTACCTGCGTCTTTTGATTCCCTGGGATTTTTATAGTGCGGCGTTTGAGATGGTTTATTTATATCTTCAAATACATATTTATAACAAAATAAGGTCTTTAAAAGTTGTAATGTTCATTAAATTTGGAAAACAGAGGTACGTAGAAAGAAAAAGAAACTGTAATCTGACCACCTAAATGTATCCACCATTTACATTTTGGTGAACTGTCTCCTAGCCTCTATTTTTCTTTGTATTGTGTTATTTTAAAATGTGAAATCATGACATATATTATGCACACCTTTATTCCCTTTGCCTTTTGATTTAGCATTGTATTCTAAGCATTTTCCTTAATACAACATTCCTTTAAGGATTCCTTCAGAATCCTTGTTTAATTATGTCCTAATAGTCCATTGAGTGGAGTTGTTTTATTTCGCTTTGTTATGTCTATGTCTCCTGCATAGACTTCTAGCTTTTCATGATTATAAACAATGCTAATAATAAAATGAATATTGCTATGTAGATTATTTTAATCTAAAACTGGGAGGATATTAGTTTAAATCAAAATTAACTCGTCAAAAGCTCTTGAATAGGACATAAAACTGAGCTTTCCAAGCACCCACTGTGAGGCCCTATCTAGTTCCCCCACCCCCACCCCCTGTCTCTTATACACATCTATTGGAAGTGAGGGCAGACCTAGTAATGGCTCATCTGAAGTCAGCTCGCAGTGTGGCCACCAGCATAGGTTTAGACATGCTCATGTGCTTGGTTGGATATCTGGGTGAGGATGCAAATTGAAAAGGGAAGTTCATGCAGAGTATTGTTTCTACTTTGGTTGGTATCTCCTAAGATTGATGATTTTATGGGTCAGTTACATGCTTTTGAGCTATACAGTGGCACATAATTCATATGATATAGTGACATGGAAAGTCAGATGTACATGATTTAGAGAATTTTGCCATCCGATTTTGATATGTAAGTTTTGACCTTGAGAGTTTAGCCACTACCAAGACTAATGAGCAAGAGGAAACATCCCTGCCATCCCATCCTCCTATGAGCATCCAGGGCTTCTTTGTATCACAGGCTGGAGCTGCTCCAGGTGGGGAGGGTGGGGCAAGAACAGTGTGTGCATGTGTGTATGTGGGTGTGACTCTGCAGACCTGTGTTCACCTGTCACTGGAGCTCCCCTGGAGGTACCTGAATTTGGTCAAGGGGGAGGGCATATTGCTTGGCCCTGTGTAAACTGTAATATTATCAGTCAGGACCACCTGGGAGAAATGTCTTCTCTGAACCACCTGCGTGATTCCTCTCACCCAAGAAGCAGTGGGCAGCAAATGGGGACCAGAGTGGCTGATTCTCAAATGCCAACCCATTCCAACCCACCACTTTTTCAGGAATGGTGCTAAGGCCCTGGGAAAGCACGGGCATTTACACCCTGCCTGCTAAGATGGGCAGGTGCCCCCCCCACCACCTCCACTGATTCCCCGCCCCAACCTCCCTGCCTCCACCCCTGCCTGAACCTCTGCTGTAGGCAGGAGATCCACTCCCTGCTGACCTGCTTTCTGGTTCTGTAGGAAGAAGCTCTCCCTTCCCTAATAATTTTCCACATGCACAGCTGTCAAGTTACATAGGGACCAAGAAATAAAAGGGGTTTGAAGAGAGGTGCAGGCAGCTACATGTGTGTATAATTGCAAATTTCTTTGCAGTACATCTCCCCAGAAGGGTTTACTTGTTTAAACTACACAGAGGTCATGAGATCCTTACAGGACGAGACTAGATCACTCCCACCAGCACCCCTATCATCATTCCTGAGGCATCGTTCTATCCTGGCTCTGTACCTTGGGATAGATGGATGATCTTGTTTTGTCTTGCTGCTGATCGAATAGAAAGGATTTGGGGTGTTAGTCACAGTGCAAAGTAAGTTCTTGTCTTAGATGCCAAAAGCAATAATGTCCATTCAGTTTGATTTTAGTGGGGAACTGAGGCACTCCTCTTAAAGCTGACTCTTCTATTTTAGCTGCTTACATGAATCAAACTCAGCAGGACTGACTCAAGTCCCCTCTTTGTTTAGCACGTCTAATCTCAACCATACAGTTACCCTCAACTTGACAGTTTAGTTTTTGCCAGGCCATGCCTGAATTTCCCCTAAAATGCTTCTGTGAAACCCTGAAGTTATTGCTGGATAGAATCAGACCATGGACTGAAGAGGGCCCATGTTAGGAGGGGGAGAGCTTGATTTGAAGAAGGAGGTTGAGATGGGTGGATGACTGTGATGTCAAAGAGGAGTTGTTGGTTTTTTGTTTGTGCTTTTTGGGTTTACAAGGGAGGAGGAGTCGTGTCTAGAAGCAGCAGCGGGGAATACTCATGAAGAATACCCATGGTGTGTGGGAGGCCAGTGAATGAGCAACCTCCCTGAGATGCCTTCAGAGAAGGTGGTATCTGTTCACTCAGTGCATGTGTTACGCATGGCTAGGTGCTGGGAACACAAGGTAGTACGTGCCTCATGACCAAGGGCAAGAAGAGTGAAGCTGTGCTGAGATCAGTGCCATCCCAGCCAGCATTCAACCAAGTCCAGGAGGGCCGGTCAGGTGCAGGAGAGCTCCTTGAGGTCTGAGTGTCCAGTCATCCATTTACAGTGGACAGGGGTCCAGGGCAGGAGGGGAGAGTGTTGGAAAGAGGGAGCAGAGAGGGTCAGGTGAGGGGACCCAGGAAGCCCCTCCCTTGTCTCTATTTTCTCTTGTCTACAGACACTTCCTGCTCCCTTTCTCTACACTGGGTTTCTCTACTTCTCAGTCCACTTAGCAGAAAATGACTGTATTCACAGCCGTTGGGTCTGTGTATCTCCTCTGTTCCAGGGGCCAGCCCAGACTGAAACTGAACATACTTAGCCCTGACTCCAAATTTCCAGCTCTGGCCCAGACTAGGTCACCATAGCCAGGGGGGTGGGTCACAGAGTACAAGTATGCCCAGTATGCCTAGCCTGGCAAGGGGACCTGCTGAAAGTTAGGTGAACAGCCTGCAAGATGTCTTCCCCTGGCCACTTTCCAGGGGCCTAAGGGTTGGGGAGGGTGTTGGGTGTGAGTCTTCCTGTCTGGAGTTTGTGTGGGAGCAAAAGCTGCCGTTAGGCTTCCTGGTATATCACTGCTACTGCCTGAAACCTCCTTCAGATGACTCCAGAGGCAGAAAAGTGCCAAAATATCCTCAGCCTGGTCAAATTAACCTTAACAGTAAAGAGACAGCTTTACAACCCTGCCCTAGTCCTGAAAGGAGTCTATGTTGATTTTACTTCTCCTGAGCAGCTCAGCATTAACTGGCAACATGTTTTTTTTCATAAAGAATATGGAGTGTATCTTTGATCCAGATGACAAATTTATATCTGAAATGATAAAGTAACACTATTGATCTGATCTCTCCCTCCCCCCAGCATCGCCCCTTGCCACAGCAGCTAAGCCTTATAGCTGCATAGTCCTCTTCTTGCAGCATAGGAGTCCTCTTTGTTTTTAGACACACTCTTTGGTCCTCCAGAGGCAATCTGTCAGAGCTGGTGCAGCTGCTGGTGTCCCTGGGTTGCTAGGCCTGCATCACTCTCCTCATTCTTGGTGTTGACAGCAAGACCAGCCCTGTTACTGATGATGGCAGCTATGGCCTTTGATGTCTGATGAATGGAGCTTGGGCCCAGGTTTATGGATTATATTGTTAATGGGATACAGTCAAGACTCAAAAAACCCTTAGGTCCTTGGCTTGACACACCCTGCTTGGACAGACCTTGTCGATAAGACAAGAGGAATCTGTTAGAGAAGATGGAAGAGGCCTCCCGGGGCAGAGGAAATAGATCAAGCTTAATACCTTGTAGTCACTTACTCCATTCATTTGTAAGTTCAGGTTTTCAACATGATATCATTGACTTAATGCAAAGTAGTCATCCATCGAATCTCACCCTCAGGGAGTTTTCCATCCACTAGTGAGCCATTTCCATTGGCACGAGTGCTTCAGTGGGGAGTAGAGGTATTAGGAAAGAACTTAGCATATGTACTGACTTGCACCTCTGGGGAGATGAGATATCTCCGGGAGAGGGTGGTGAGTAAGCAGAGATGCAAAGATGAGCAGGAAACAGGAGCAAGGTGTCTGAGAGGCTCTCTGGAAGCTGGAAGCACAGGAGTGGGGGTAGCCTGGGACTGGAACAGGAGCCGTGCTGTACCGAGCATAATGCCCAGACTTCCTCCCAAAGGGAATGGGAGCCGAGGGAACACTCTAAACAGTGGAGAGGGCCGAAGGCTCTTCTCCTCCCTGAGTACTTCCAGTTCCTCCTGCAGGGTCAACGTTAAAAAGCACAAGTCCACCTTTGTAAATGTTCCCAGAACAGTCTCATTTTATCCATGTGAAGGATTTAGAAGTGAATTAAAATGAAGAAAATACACGTGTTTGGGCTTGTCTCCAGGCACAGCCAAGGTCCTTTCTTAGCTTCCTCTTTTTATTTACTCAGTTCCTGCAAACCCCAGGGACTCAAGCCCTGGACTCCAGTCTAGCAGGGCCTCTCTCCTTGGCACAGTGAATGACTTTGAAAGAAGTCTCTGCTCGCCTGGTGAAAGCTGGGTTCCTTGCCTGGGAGGCATGCAGGAACCTGTATCATTCCTGCAGTCTATAGAAAGTGTGGGGTGGGAACCCAAGGCATATCTGTCACGGTGAGGCTGCATGTGGATCCCCATAGGGCCCAATCTGCTGGAGGTTTACTGGGGTACAGGGAGGTTATTTTCATCTCTCTGGAGCTGCTTCATTCTGTGCTTCCACTCAGGTGGCCTCCTTGCCTCATCCTATTGTTTGCATCAGTGAGGAGGCAGCAGGGCGTTGGGGGAATGGTTGAGGAAGATTCCAGTTATGTCAGTAAGATCAGTGTATGTGCTCTATGCTAGAAGTGAAAGAGTATAAAGTTAAGGTCTGTTCAATTCAAAGTTTTATTTCTAACTTTGATTATCTGAAGACCAGAGGATATTGAAGGTAACTGAGTTAAGAATATGGGTGCCGGAAGTGAGATGAGCCAACCGGGGCTGGAATGCTGGTTCTGCCATCATTTGAGCATTTGGCAGATGAAGCCTCAGTTTCTTCTCCAATAGTGCGGACAAGGTGCCTATTCAGAAGGTTGCTGTGAAAGCTTTGCTTTTCCAGCTTTGTTGAGATGTAATTGACGTATCACACTGTATAAGTTTAAGATGTACAATGTGATGATTTATACAGTTGACTCATTGGAAAAGACTCTGATGCTGGGAAGGATTGGGGGCAGGAGGAGAAGGGGACGACAGAGGATGAGATGGCTGGATGGCATCACTGACTCGATGGACGTGAGTCTGAGTGAATTCCAGGAGTTGGTGATGGACAATGAGGCCTGGCGTGCTGCGATTCATGGAGTCGCAAAGAGTCGGACATGACTGAGTGACTGAATGAATGATATTGTAAAATGATTACCACAATGAGACTGATTAACCTATCCATCACCTCACATAGTTACAATATATTTGTGTGAGGTGAGAATGCTTAAGATTTTCTCTTAGCAGCTTTCAAGTAGATAATACAGTATTTTAACTATAGTCACCATACTATATATTATATATCTAGAGCTTATTAATCTTATAACAGGAAGTTTGTACCCTTAGACTACCATATCCTTAATTCCCCCAGCCCCCAACACCTGGCAATGACCATTCTAATCTCTGTTTCTATGAGTTTGGCTTAAAAAAAAAAAAAAAGATCCCACATATTAGTAATACTATTTGGTATTTATCTTTCTCTGTTTGACTCGTTTCACTTAACATAATGCCCTCAAAGATTTCCTTCTTTTTATGGCTGAATAATATTCCATTGTATATGTGTGTGTGTGCAGAGATGTGTGTATGTGTGGGTGTATCTTCTTTATCCATTCATCTGTTGATGGACACCTAGGTTATTTCCATATCTTACATTTTGAATAATGCTGCAATGAATATGGTGAGGGAGCAAATATCCCTTCAAGATTGTGATTTTATTTCCTATACCCAGAAGTAGGATTGCTAGATAATATGGTAGCTCTGTTTTTAATTTTTTGAGGAAACTCTATACTGTTTTCCAGAGTGGCTGCACCAATTTATGTTCTCACCAGCAGTGCACAAGGGTTTCCTTTCCTCTACATCCTTATGACACTTGTTATCTCTTGTTGTTTTGATAATAGCCATTTTAATACATATGAGTTGGTATCTCACTGTGATTTTGATTTGTATCTCCCTGACGGTTAATGACATTAAACATCTTTTCATGTACCCATTAGCCATTTGTATGCCATCTTTTGGAAAAATGGATATTCAAGTCCATTGTTCATTTCTTAATAAGATTTTTTTTTTTTTGCTATTGGGTTGTATTAGTTCCTTATATATTTTGAATATTGACTCCTATGTGATAAGTGGTTTTCAGATATTTTCTCCCATTTTGTATGTTGTGTCTTCATTCTGTCAATTATTTCTTTTACTGTGCAGAAGCATTTTGGTTTGATCTAGTCTCGCTTGTTTGTTTTTGGGTTTGTTGCTTGTGCTTTTGGTATCACATGCCCCAAATTGTTGCCACAACAGATGTCAAGGAACTTTTCCCATATATTTTATTCTAGGAGTTTTATAATTTCAGACATTTAAGTCTTTAATTCATTTCAAGTGAATTTTTGAGAGTGGTGTAAGATAGGGGTCTAGTTTCATTTTTTTACATGTGACTGTACAATTTTCCCAACACCATTTATTGACAAGACTGTCTTTTCCCCATTGAGTATTCTTGGTTCCCTTGTCAAACGTTAGTCAACAGTATATGTGTGGGCTTATTTCTGGGCTCTTAATTCTGTTGCATTGGTCTATATATCTGCTTTTATGACAGTCATATGCTATTTTGATTGCTGTAGCTTTGTAATATAGTTTGAAATCAGGAAGTGAAATGCCTCAGCTTTGTTAGTCTTTCTCAAGATTGCTTTGGCTATTCTGGGTGTTTTGTGTTTCCGTAAGAATTTTAGGATTGTTTTTTCTATTTCTGTAAATAATGCCATTGGAATTTTCATAGGGATTGCATTGTATCTCTAGATGACTTTGGGTAGTATGGACGTTTTAACAGTATTCTTCTGATCCACCAACATGGGATATCTTTCTGTTTGTTGTGTCTTCTTCAATTTCTTTCATCAGTCTCATAGTTTTCAGTGCATACATATTTAATTCTCCAGGTTACATTTATTCCCAAGTACTTTATTGTTTTTGATGCTATTGTAAACGGGATTGTTTATTTCTTGTTCCGATATTTAGTGTTAATATATAGAAACGCAGCTAATTTTCATATATTACTTTTGTATCCTGGAGTGTTACTGAATTCGTTTATTAGTTTTAACAATTTTGTTGTGGAAGAGTCTTTGGGTTTTCTATATATACAATTATGTCATATTAAGAGATAATTTCAGTTCTTTTCCTATGTGCATGCCTTTTCTTTTTCTTGCCTAAGTGCTCCAGCTAAGACTACTCTGATGGCTTGATGGTACTTAGCAGGTGCTCAATAAATGACCACAATTATTATTAGTGAAATGAAACATAATGGAAAGCTAGCCTTTATTACTGAAATAGCCAGTGGAAGACAGCAAAGGCCTTAAGGATGGCGAACTCATATACTCATGAACATTAAAGAATCTCTGCAGAATGGGAGAAGGGGAGATTCTTCCTCAATGGACACCTTTTCACCTGTGCTGCATTGTTCCTCTCCTCCTGATTGTGCACTTTGCTTTCACCGTGAAGGACCTGAACACATCAGAAGGAAGTGTATGAAACAAATTGGTATTATGCTTCTCAAGCTCACCAGAGCACATCACAGGAACAAAAGAGTGAATCCACCCCCAGCATTCACTGACTGGGCTCCCTTGGGTGAGCAGCTGCATGGAGACGACAGCCCTGTTTCACAGTTCTTTCAGTTGGGGATAAAAAGGTCAATACATGCATGCCAGCTACTGAAGGACAGTGGCTTACTTCCAAAGGAACCTTCAGCATTATTATCATAGCTCAGGTGGAAGTTGAAGTGAAGTGTTAGTTGCTCAGTCATGTCCGACTCTTTGCAACTCCGTGGACTGTAGCCCACCAGGCTCTTCTATCCTTGGAATTCTTCAGGCAAGAATACTGGAATGGGTTACCAGTCCCTTCTCCAGGGGATCTTCTGATCCAGGAATCAACCCTGGGTCTCCTGCATTGCAGGCAGATTAGTTAGTGGTTTTATTTTAAAACTTGCTTTGAGAAGGCTAGGTGCTACAGACAGAAGCAAAGGGCCTGCCACCAAGCAATGCTCCTGACTGCTCCAGCCATGACAGGAGTGTCGGGTGGCAGCTCCAAGTGGCCTTTGATGTGCAGGAAGTGCGAACGTGGAGAATCAGTGACAGCAACAGCCTTGCGACTTCTCATCCACATGCTGGAGAAGTGAGGCTGCTGTCCACCTCAGGGATCTTTGTCTAGAAGAAGGGGTTCACAGGGCTCAGAGGAAGGTCAGAGGAAAACAACTAGGAAAAAATCTTCCTTCATTTTGGCAACTGTTCATGCACTTAGCTTGAAAGATGACATTCAGGGCAAAGGTTTGGAGCCCTGAAGTTTCACCCCGTGGATCCCTGTCTTTGCTGAAGTTTCCAGCTGTCGGGACCAGGCTGGTATGAGAGACAAATGGACTACGTCTGCCAGCTCACTTAGTTGTCCTTGAGGCTAGAGTCTGGACAGAGGTCACTCAAGCCTGCTGACTGTGTGTTCCCTTGTAATCCTGTGGCGAAGGCAGGCAATGGAGGCCAGCGGCACAGCTGGCAGAATCCATCACCATCTGCCTTCATTCATCAACAAATGTCTGATGCCTACGATGTGCCCAGCACTGGGCTGAGTAGGATCTGGAGCTCTGGAGATGAAAGTCCTGATTCCTTGATCCACGTGGACAAGTGGACTTGATGATACAGTGTGACGAGGGCTCAGCAGGACACCAGAGAAGCAGAGGGGAAAGGACATCCAGTCCAGCTGAGCCAGGAGGAGGCAATCAGTTTGCTCCAAAAGATACATGGAAGTCCTAACCTCAGAATGTGGTCTTATTTGGACTAGAGTCTTTAAGGAGATAATCAGGTTAAAATGAGGTCATTAGGGTGAGGTGGGCCCTAACCCAATATGTGTACTTATTAAAAGGGGAAGATTTAGACGCAAAGGCACACACCCATACAAGGATAACGCCATGAGAAGATTGGAATTACACTGCCATGAGCCACATAAACCTGGAGAGAGTCCTGGAAGGGGTCCTCCTATCTCGTCCCCAGAGGGGACATAGCCCTGCAGACACCTTACTTCAGACTTCCAGACTCCACGATGTGAGACAGTGAATTTCCATTCTCAGCCAACCAGCTTGTAGTACGTTGTTGTGGCAGGAACTGGGAAACTAATACAAGGACTGAGAGGTTATACAGGTGGAGAAGAGGGGAAGGGAGCCCCCACCCCAGGAGAGGAGGTAGGGACAAGGGGCGATGTTTATTGCTATAGTCGGAGACGCACAAGAACAGGCAGTGTGGGGCTGTGGGGGGAGGACTGCCCTGACCAAGATGTATCTCAGCTTCAGTCCCACTGTTCTGCTGGCTAATGCTGTGTGATGTCAAGAAAGTGTCTTAACCTTTCTGAGCCTCCTTTCTGATCCTCAGTTTCTGCATCATAAAATGGGGCTAATAATGTTTTCCTTATGAGGACTGAATGATCTATGGAAATTCATAGAATATACTCCATGAGTAAAACTGTTAACATTACCACTGCTAAGTTGAACATGTTGATTGACAGTAGACAAATGTTTATGGAAAGCACCCTATGTGAATATCTATGCTGCCTTACTTATCCCCACCACAACCTGGAAGGAAGGCATTATTACTCTTGTTTTAAGGTAAGGAACTATAGACTTAGAGAATTTAAGGAATTTTCCTAGGATACCTAGCCCCCATCTAGTTGCCTTTTTTTTTTTTTCCAAGTGTTTTAAGGAGAACTATAAGTAAAGTGTCTGCCTGCAATGCGGGAGACCCGGGTTTGATCCCCAGGTTGGGAAGCTCCCTTGGAGGAGAAGATGGCAACCACTCCAGTACTCTTGCCTAGAAAATTCCATGGATGGAGGAGCCTGGTGGGCTACAGTCCATAGGGTCACAAAGAGTCAGACACGACTGAGCGACTTCACTCACTCACTCATAGTAATAGTAATTGTAAAAGTAATAGATACCCTGTACTGGACAGCTTTTTGTGTTAGGCGTTGGCCCACTCCAGTACTCTTGCCTAGAAAATTCCATGGATGGAGGAGCCTGGTGGGCTACAGTCTATGGAGTTGCAAAGAGTTGGACACGACTGAGCATTTTATGTGAATGATCTGACATTCTTTAAAACAGTCAGCAGGAGAGGTATTCTAATTATGTTTATTCTATCAGTGAGAATGCTAAAACTTAGAGAGTTCCTTTAGCAAGGTGAGAATCCAGAATTCCCTAGACAAGGACAGGAAACTGTTTAGTTGTTTGATATATAAGTGGGCATTGAATGGCTGCCATCTCCCAGCGTTGTGTGAGGCCCCGAGGATTCCATGATGTACAGACAGAGTTGCTGCCCTCCTGAGCCCAGGAATCTTGCAGGAGATGCAGTCACACACAGCAGGACGCGACTTGCATCTTGGTCTCTTGTCTCTAACTTGGATTTTTTTCTCCTACGTGAGACTGAGGGGGAGCTACAGGTTACCTTCCAGCCTGCTAGGCCAGTCTTAGGCCATTCTTATTTTTGTAAAAGCCAGATGGAGTTTCATCAGAGCAATGGCCTCGTTTTCTGGACTGGAGTTGTTTATTTTTGTTTTAGCTATAGAAATCTGCCTTGAAACAGAATCTTCCATAGGAGCCCAACTTTGAAACAGAACAAAGCTGGTTGAAGGTGGGGGGTGGGTATTCCCTCTCATCTCTGATGCTGCTGGGGCTGGAGGTGGGGCGCCTGTACAGACTGAGGGGAGCCTGCTTTGAAGGTGCTACTGAAGATCATACATGAGGCTTAAGTGCAGAACAGGCATTCAGGCATTTTCATTCAAGGAAGTGATCCAATTTGGGGAAAATTTTGTTCTTTTGATTGATTCTCTCTCTCCCTTGGGTTTCATCATCTTCTACATTATTAATGAAGGAGTCTTTGGGCCTAGAAAAAGAAAACAACAGTCTCAAAGGCCCTTGCTGAATCACCTAACTTTGGAGAATACAAAACAGAACTTTAGGTCCCACCCTGATGCTCCAGGCTGGTTGTATCTATCTGGGACTTATCCCCCCCTGCCCAGAAACCTTCCACCTCCTACACCTGCCCAGAAGACTTATCACCCCCTGCTGCTGCTGCTAAGTCAATTCAGACGTGTCCGACTCTGTGCGACCCCATAGACGGCAGCCCACCAGGCTCCTCTGTCCCTGGGATTCTCCAGGCAAGAATACTGGAGTGGGTTGCCACTGCCTTCTCCTGCCCAACTACAAATGTCATCTCAACTAAAGAGTACCCAAAACATCCCGCCTGATTAACGTTTCCCTTATCGCTTCCACAAACCTCCCTATAAATATGGAGCCTCCCTGATCCCTCTCAGCCTGGTGCTTAGGCCCGACTGTTGCCCCTCCTTGCCTGAATAAAGGTAACCTACTTTCGTTGAGGTCGTCTCTCCTTTTCTGCCTCGGCCCAAACTATACCTTATAATTATTGCTTACTAACATCTTTACATGAAGGTTGACAGGAAAGGTCAATGTTGTTAGGTAACAGCTGAAAAAAGGCTTATTTGGGAGGAGGCTGAAAATGGGAATAAGACGTGGGGATTTTCCATTGACTGGGTTTATCTGAGCTCTGCCAATGCATTGACCACAGAGAACCTGGGGCTGTTGCAAAGTTGAGGGTATTTTTTTCCCCATTCAGTCATTTGCTGTTGTTGTATTATTTTTCCCTGTGTTTTTAGTTTAAAATCCCCTCACCCTAAGATGTGGGGCTTCCCAGGTGGCTCAGCAGTAAAGAATCCACCTGCCAATGCAGGAGATGTGGGTTTGATCCCTGGGTTTAGAAGATCCCCTGGAGAAGGAAATGGCAGCCCACTCCAATATTCTTGCTTGGGAAATCCTGGACACAGGAGCTGGCAAGTTGTAGTTCACGGAGTCCCAAAGAGTCAGATAGGACTTAGTGACTAAATAACAACACCCTAAGGTGCAGCCAACTGAAAATCACAAAGGTGATGTGAGAAAGAATTTATTCTTTCCCTTATTCTGTAGACATGAGCAGTTGTCCATGTGGTTATATGTATATAGGTATATAAGTATAGATACACACAAATACAGGCATGTGTATGTGCACACGTGTAGGAAACAAAACACTTTTCCTTCTCTGCTCTTAGGTTCAATGTTTGGAGGCCTGTGACTTAAACTGACAAAAGATAAATTAGCAAGAGAAAAGACAGCTTTTATTCATGTGAGTATAGGGGTAGGAGTACACAGAAAATTGTGACTCAAGGGGCTAGTTAGAATCTGGGGCTGTATTTACCATCTTAATTAGGTAAGGTAAGAGGGAGAAGGGCACTTATAGAAACATAAATGACTTCTTAATAGGAAAGGGCAGGGAGCAAAGGGCATTACAAAAAATACATTTTTGGAAAGATAAATGGACCCTTAGGGGGATAGGAGATATGAGAGGGTTGTTCTGTTTTTGTTTTTGATGATGAATCTATTTGGTTGTGGTGGTAAGAGTCAGTCTTCCTTGGTTACCTCTGGAGAGAGTATTTGTACATTCTTCTGAGTTCTTTCAGGAAGCTCTGCTTTTAGGCAGATTAAAGGGGTTCAGGAATTCAAGTGTCTTCAGATAAAAATGGTTTTTCTGCCACAGTGGCCTGTTCTGGGCCCTTTCATGGACTATATGCCGCCATGCTTCATGCCCATGTCCTGTTAGGTGTAGAGATGACTGAGGAGAGAGCAGCTGCTAACAACAGCGTCATTTCTAGGTTTCTTTTGTTGATTGGGGATTTAGGCCCCCTCTGAGCACTGGTCATCCATTTCTGCAGTGTGGGATTCATGTGTTTCCAGGGGCCTGGGAGAGCTGGAAAGTCCATACTTTTCACATTTGTATTTATCACCTTCTGTTCATCCTGTGAAGACTTTTTCATTACTTGCCAGATGTTGGGTTCTAGCAGCTGGGAATATAAGGGTAAAAAAAATTTTTTTTTTCACTTTTAAGGAGCTCATAGCCTACTGGGGAGGTAGTTATGAAGCTCATAATTAAATATTGTGGATAAATACTAGGATAAAGAAGGACCCGTGATGCTTTTAGGAGTAAGGGAGAGAAGTCTCAACTCAGCCCAGGATGGGGAGGGCAGTGAGAGATGGCTTCACAGGGGAGATAGCTTCTCAACAGAGTTTGGAGGACTGGGAGGGCAATCCCCAGAACTCCAGGGACACTTCAGGCAGAGGGAATGTGTGCACTGGCATAGGGGGCACACAACCCCATGGTGTGTTTGGGGATTGTTGGTGATGCCATGATTGGAGTGTTGGCTGGGCACCAGGGTTGGATGTTAAGGGGAATGCAGATGATGAACCTGAAAGGCTGTCTAGGGCAGGCTGGGAAGTGCCCCGGAGCACCTAATGAGACAGTGGAGAGTAGGTGGGAGGCAGGGGTACTGTGGACAAGGAGCCCAACAGCAGAAGTGGAGTTAGAGTCATGAGAACAGATTAAGATGAATCCTGTGAACAGGCGTAACTGCAGAGGCACTTTGACTATCCACCTGACTGGGCCAAGGGGAGGCTGAAAGCTCAAGGGCCAGCAATGGCAGGCTGGGGGACGCTGATGTGCCCTGGAGTATCTTCTTTGATAATTGTGACAGTTCATGTGTAGCCAGGAAGGAATTATACATGCGTATTTCCCAGTGGCTACTGCTAAGCCAAAGGGAAAAGGACATTTGCATTTTTTAAAGAATCGATTGAGATTCTAAAGCTACCCTGGAAGGTTAAGAGTAAAAATGCACAGCTTGAAAGACTTGGCTTTTTGGCATGAAGAGTGCTGACCAGATTGACTCTAACCGAGACACAGTTTTTAATTAAGTGTTTATAATGAGACATTTATAGCCACTCAAGAGGCCGTTTTAGTCCTTTGGGAAGAAGAGTTGATGGAGGAGATGTCTGTGATTCTAGTAGAAATTAATATATAAACAGACCTCAATGTGTGTTTGGAAAGAAGCAAATAGGAGGGAAGCACTTTGTGAGGTGAAACTCGTCACACAAATTAAAACTGAATACAGTGGGGGAAACTTAGGAAAAATGCATAGATGAGTGTTTTTCACTCCAAAGCATTTGCTACTGGAAAACCAGCATTAATACCGATGAGGAAATTAGACAACACTCTCAAGTTAATTAATTTATATTGATTTTGATTTAACAGGCATCATGTTAAGTCAATACCAGATGTTTCCTTAAAGCAATACAACTGGATGTGAACTGCACTGAAATAGATGAATTCTTATTTCATATGGAATCGTTAAGCTCAATCAGTGGCTTGATACTGAGTCCATATGACAGACCAGGGCAGCAAGACAGGGATTTGGCTAAAACTAGACTCAGTGATGGACTTCCCTGGTAGCTCAGCTGGTGAAGAATCTGCCTGCAATGCAGGAGACCCTGGTACTATTCCTGGGTCAGAAAGATCCCCTGGAGAAGAGATAGGCTACCCACTCCAGTATTCTTGCCTGGAGAATCCCATGGACAAAGGAGCCTGGTGGTCTATAATCCATGGGGTCGCAAAGACACACACACACACACACACACACACCTACCTATCTATAATCCATGGGGTCGCAAAGACACACACACACACACACAACTACCTATAATCCATGGGGTCGCAAAGACACACACACCTACCTACCTACCTATAATCCATGGGGTCGCAAAGACACACACACACACGCACACACACCTACCTACTTATAATCCATGGGGTCACAAAGACACACACACGCCCGCCCCCCAACCCTCCTCCACACACACACACACACCCACACACACACACACCCACACACCTACACACCTACCTACCTACCTATAATCCATGGAGTCACAAAGACACACACACACGCCTGCCCCCCAACCCTACACACACACACACACACACACCCACCCACCCACCATAATTTCCCAAAACATAGAGTCTGCCTTTCTCTAAGTCCCCTCATAGTTCTTCACATATCCCTGATATACAACAGTAACTGTATTGCCTTGTAATTATTTATCTGTCTCTCTCATTAGCCTGTGTTCTTGAGGGGCTGTGCCTTCCTCATCTTTGCATTCCCAGAACTTTACTGAGTACCCCCATATGCCCTTTGATGTTTATATGAAGAAATGAAAGTCAAAGGCAAAAATATTTCTACCTTTCCATTTGTGTTGTAAATGTGTTCCTTTGCTTTCTGATGATTCCCATGTGAGTGTCTGCATGCCCACTTCTACCCTTGGAGTTTTTTCCTGAATTTCTTGGAAGAAAGGGATCTCTGTAGAAAAGAGTGACCATTGCTTATCGGTGGGGACAAGGGATTAGGCCCAAATTTGCTATCTCACTGAAATAGAAGAAGAGGTATTTATTCAAAATTCAGTTTGCTGCTTTTTTCATTGTTATGGAGTGTCATGTGATATTTATGTTTACTTTAAAATGAACTGCACTGAAGAATATCCTCTAGAGTTAGGACACACATTGCATTTGGAGTCCAAGTGACCAGGTAGCTTATAAAGGTAGAATTCACTTCACTGATGAACCTATGTCTTCTTTTTTCTTGTGTTTACTACCAAGATAGTAATGATCTGAGGAAGGTGCTGGGTGAATTATTCAGGCAGTTTCATATAAGAATACTTTTCGTGCTCAAATAGTGCCTTTTTACTTTCATCTCTCTTGAAGAGTTGAGAATGTTATTTTCTTAAAGATTTCAGATGCAAAGACTTCGTTTTCTAGCTTAAACTCTACTTCCTCTGAAGGAGAGCTTGGTCTTTCCTTATGGAAATTTTATATTAAGTCATTTCTTTTCCCAGATTTAAAGAACAGATGAGAGAAAGAGTTTAAAAAAGTCAAATTAGCCATATTTTTTCCCAGCTAGAACAATTGTGTAATTTGCATCCTGTGTTTCCTTATAGCCTTCACTGACTATGTAGCAGTATTGGTAAGATAAAGAACTGAACTCTACATTATTTGAAATATCAAAGGAAGTAACCATACTCATTTCAGACAAATTTGGTTACTTATGCAAGAGGTAGTTATTTATTACATTGGTAGCATGCCTGTAACATTTTAAAATACACATTAAAAATAAAGCACAAAAATAAAACATATAAATAGATCACAACAGTGTCATATTGTTGAATAACCCTATATCTTGCCATTTCACCTTCTCATTATAATTTGTGATTTTTGTTTTTTCACCTCTACCTAGATGGCATATTCTTTGAGAGAGCAACTTACTTTTTTAATTGGAGGATAATTGCTTTACAACGTTATGTTGATTTCTGCCATACATCAACATGAATCAGCCATAGGTATACGTATGTCCCCTCTCTTGAACCTCCCTCCCATCCCCTATACCATCCCACCCCTCTAGATTGTGACATAGCACCAGGTTGAGCTCCCTGTGTCATACAGAAAATTCCCACTGGCTGTTTACTTTACATGTGGTAATGTACATGTTTCAAAGCTGTTCTCTCCACTCATGCCACCCTATCCTTCCCCTGTTGTGTCCGCAAGTCTTTTCTCTATGTCTGCGTCTCTGTTGCTGCCCTGCAAATAGGATCATTAGTGCTATTTTTCTAGATTCTATAAGTGCATTAATATATGATATTTGTTTTGCTATTTTTGACTTCACTGTGTATAGCAGGCTCTAGGTTCATCCACCTCACTAGAACTGACTCAGATTTATTCCTTTTGATGGTTGAGTAATATTTCATTGTACATATGTACCATAACTTCTTTATCTGTTCATCTGTTGATGGATATCTAGGTTGCTTCCATGTCCTAGCTGTTGGAAATAGTGCTGCAATGAACATTAGGGTACATGTGTCTTTTAGAATTGTGGTTTTCTCAGGGTATATGCCCAGTAGTGGGATTGCTGGGTCATATAGTAGTTTTATTTTTTTTTCTTTAAAGAAATCTCCATACTGTTCTCCATAGTGGCTGTCATGTGGCATTCTCACCAACAGTGCAAGATGGTTCCCTTCCACGTCCTCTCCAGCATTTATTATTTGTATATTTATTGATGATGACCATTCTGACCAGTGTGATGTGATACCTCATTGTAGATTTGATTTGCATATCTCTAATAATAAGTGATGTGGAGCATTTTTTTCATGTGTTTATTAGCCAACTGTATGTCTTTTTTGGAGAAATGTCTGTTTAGGTCTTTTGCCCTTTTTTAATTGAGTTGTTTTTCTTATATTGAGCTGCATGAGCTGCTTGTACATTTGGAGATTAATCCTTAGTCAATTGCTTCATTTACAAATATCTTTCCATTCTGAGGATTGTCTTTTCATCTTGTTTATGGTTTCCTTTGCTCTGCAAAACCTTACAAGTTTAACTAGGTCCCATTTGTTTACTTTTGTTTTTATCCATCACTCTAGGAGGCAGGTCATAGAGGATCTTGCTGTGATGTATGTCAAAGTGTTCTGCCTTTATTTTTCCTGTAAGAGTTTTATGGTTTCTGGTCTTACATTTAGGTCTTTGATCCATTTTGCGTTTATTTTCATGTATGGTGTTAGGAAGTGTTCTAATTTCATTCTTTTACACGTAGCTGTCTAGTTTTCCCAGCACCACTTATTGAAGAGACTGTCTTATCTCCATTGTATATTCTTGCCTCCTTTGTCAAAGATAAGGAGTCCATAGTTGTGTGGATTTGTCTCTGGTCCTTCTATCTTGTGCCATTGGTCTATATTTCTGTCTTTGTGCCAGTAACATACAGCCTTGGTGTCTGAAGTCAGGGAGGTTGATTCCTCCAGGTCCATTTTTCTTTTTCAAGATTGTTTTGGCTCTTTGGGGTTTTGTGTGTTTCTATACAAATTATGAAATTTTTTGTTGTAGTTCTGTGAAAAATGTCACCCGTAACTTAATAGTGATTGCATTGATTATTGCTTTGGAGAGTATAGTCATTTTTATAATGTTGATTCTTCCAATGCAAGAGCATAGTATTTCCAACCCAAGAGCCATCTGCTTATCTCATCTTTGCTTTCTTTCATCAGTGTCTTAGAGTTTTCTGTATACAGGTCTTTTGTCTCTTTAGATAGTTTTCCTTTTGCTAATTTTTATATTTTATCTTTCACTTAATTCATAATACAATCATATTAGCTCAAATAAATATATGTTCTTTATTATTTATTAAAAGTGAGAAGCTAGCATGTGGCATAGCATTTATTATAAAGTGAAAGTGTTAGTTGCTCAGTGGTGTCTGACTTTATGTGACCCCTTGAACTGTAGCCCAGCAGGCTCCCCTGTCCATGGGATTGTCCAGGCAAGAATACTGGAGTGGGTTGCAATTTCCTTCTCCAGGGGATCTTCCTGACTCAGGACTCAAACCTGGGTCTCCTGCACTGCAGGCAGATTCTTTACCATCTGAACCACCAGGAGTTGCTTTTTTTTTTTAACTATAAGCTTTTCTCCAATTAATATTTAGTGACTTTTATTAAAGTTGTTGTTCAGTGACTGTCATGTCCAACTCTTTGAAACCCCATGGAGTGTAGCACACCAGGCTCCTCTGTCCTCTGCTATCTCCCAGAGTTTGTTCAAATTTATATCTATTGAGTCAGTGATGCTATCTAACCATCTCACCCTCGGCAGCCCCTTTCTCCTCTTGCCTTCACTTTTTCTCAGCATCAGGGTCTTTTCCAGTGAGTTGGCTCTTCATATCAGGTGGCCAGGTGGCTTCAGCAGCAGTCCTTCCAATGAATATTCAGGGCTGATTTCCTTTAGGGTTGATTTCCTTGCAGTCCACAGGACTCTACAGAGTCTTCTCAGCACCACAATTCGAAAGTATCAGTTCTTCAGCACTCAGCCTTCTTTATGGCCCAACTTTCACATCTGTACATGACTACTGGAAAAACAATAGCTTTGACTACACAGACGTTTGTTGTCAAAGTGATGTCTCTGCTTTTTAATATGCTGTCTAGATTTGTCATAGCTCTCCTTCTAAGGAGCAAGCATCTGTTAATTCCATGACTGCAGTCACTGTCCATAGTGATTTTGGACCTTAAACAACTAAAATCTGTCACTGCTTCTGCTTTTTCCTCTTCTATTTGCCATGAAGTGATGGGACCAGATGCCATGATCTTAGTTTTTGAATGTTGAATTTCAAGCCAACTTTTTCACTCTCCACTTCTTTCACCTTCATCAAAAGACTCTCTAATTCCTCTTCACTTTCTGCCATTAGAGTGGTATCATCTGCATTTCTGAGGTTGTTGATATTTTTCCTAGCAGTCTTGATTCCAGCTTGAGATTCATCCAGCCTGTCATTTCATATGATATACTCTGCATATAAGTTAAATAAGCAGGATGACAGTATACAGCCTTGACATACTCCTTTCCCAATTTGGAACCCGTTGTTGTTCCATGTCTGGTTCTAACTATTGCTTCTTGCCCTGCATACAGGTTTCTTAGGAGATAGGTAAGGTGTTCTGGTATTCCCATCTTTTTAAGAATTCTCCACGGTTTGTTGTAATCCATGCAGTCAAAGGCTTTAGCATAGTCATTGAAGCAGAAGTAGATATTTTCTGGAGTTCCCTTGTTTTTCCTATGATCCAGTGAATGTCGGCAATTTGATCTCTGTTTCCTCTGCCTTTTCTAAGTCTAACTAGAACATCTGGAAGTTCTCAGTTCACATACTGTTGGAGCCTATCTTGAAGGATTTTGAGCATTACCTTTCTGGCATGTGAAATGAGTGCAGTCGTGTGGTAGTTTTAACATTCTTTGGTATTTCACTTCTTTGGGATTGGAATGAAAACTGACCTCTTCCAGTCCTATGGCCACTGATGAGTTTTCCCTGTTTGCTGGCATATTGAGTGCAGCACTTTAACAGCATCATCTTTTAGGGTTTGAAATAGCTCAACTGGAATTCCATCACCTCCACTAGTTTTGTTTGTAGTGATGCTTCCTAAGGCCCACCTGACTTCACACTCAAGGATGTCTGGCTCTAGGTGGGTGACCACACCATCGTGGTTATCTGGGTCATTAAGACCTTTCTTGTATAGTTCTACTGTGTATTCTTGCCACCTCTTCTTAATATCTTCGCTTCTATTAGGTCCTTCCTGTTTCTGTCCTTTATTGTGCCCATCCTTGCATAAAATGTTACCTTGATATCTCCACTTTTCTTGAAGGGATGTCTAGTCTTACTCTATTTTTTTCCTCTATTTCTTTGCATTGTTCATTTAAGAAGGCCTTCTTATCTCTCCTTGCTAGTTTTTGGAACTCTGAATTCAGTTGGGAATATCTTTTCCTTTCTCCCTTGCCTTTTGTTTCTGTCTTTTTCTCAGCTATTTGTAAAGCCTCCTCAGGCAAACATTTTGCCTTTGCATTTCTTTTTCTTGGTTATTGCCTCCATTGTATGGTTTTGATCACTGTCTCCATACAATGTTATGAACCTCCATATGGTGTGACACAAACTACCATTTTAAGACAGTTCTTCTATAAAGATTACTTTGTATTTCTCAAATTAAGGTAGTTTATAGTCTTATAAAAGTAATTACTGTGAAATCAAAACTTGGATAGGATTTAAACATTAATTCCTTGTTTGCCCTCATAAATCACACTTTCATCACATTCTTTCTGACTTGAGAATTTACAGTCAGGGTAGAACTCAATTTTTGAAGGGTGTAAAGCTTACATAGTTTTAATATTTCTCATTAAGGGAAAGAATACAAAATTTAAAAATAAAAATTAGGTACATAATTAGTTATACCAAGAGATCACAGCAAACTACAGATTTTATAAGAGCTGTTGAGAACAAATATCACAGAATCAAATGCCTGACACGTTGATATAGAAATTTCCTCCTTCATTCTGGGCTGTAAATTCTTCACCATCTCTTTTGTAATGACAGTTTTGCGATATTTTCTATAGGGAGAATTGAAAGACAATTCACTCTTCTCTTTATAGTGGTTGGTTATAACACGTCATTATTACTGATCGTTTATAAAAGTTTTTTTAAGCTTTACAGTTGAGTGTCATATCATGTAGATTTTTAGAACTGTTAACAAACATGGGGAGCCTTTATCAGTTTTCTTTCTATGAGCTGTCAGATGTGCTTGCTCTTTGTAGTACATCTTTCTGCTCTGCACCATAAATGTAGGGGTTTGACATCCTGTTTTAAGGAACCTGGACATGAGTGAGATAGAGGAACTATTTAGACCATGGATGTGGTATTGATGATCGTGAATACAGCACTCCCATTTACTGGATATTCTCAACTCTTGGTCATTAAACTGTTCAGGTAGAGATTAGACTACTCAAGTGCTCCCAAGTCAGGTTTTAAAAATTCAAATAAAAATTTAATCTTAGAATGGCTTGATTTACAGTTTCAAGCCCCTTTCCACATGTGTTATCTCATTTAGTTCTTTTAATTTTGTGGGATGGGCATTTTGAGATTTAAAGGGATATGAGGATCTTACCTAAAGTGACAGAACACAACTTTTATGGGCTCCACGCTAAAGACAAAACATCTGTACAAACAGCTTTTATACATTACTAGGGGGAAGGCAATGGCACCCCGATCCAGTACTCTTGCCTGGAAAATCCCATGGACGGAGGAGCCTGGAAGGTTGCAGTCCATGTGGTCGCTGAGGGTTGGGCGTGACTGAGCGACTTCACTTTCACTTTTCACTTGCATGCATTGGAGAAGGAAATGGCAACCCACTCCAGTGTTCTTGCCTGGGGAATCCCAGGGACTGGGGAGCCTGATGGGCTGCCGTCTATGGGGTCACACAGAGTCGGACACGACTGAAGTGACTTAGCAGTAGGGGGAAGTAGCAATAGTTATAAGATCATTATGTAATTATCTTAAAATCCCTTTTCTTTTTATCAGTCCATTATATTTGGGTCAAATTCTCTTTATGAGTTGAGCGAGTTTTCTTGGTGATTCATTTCTCTATCAGGACTTTAAAATGTTTATGGCATCCGGTCCCATCGCTTCATGGGAAATAGATGGGGAAACAATGGAGACAGTGTCAGACTTTATTTTTTTGGGTTCCAAAATCACTGCAGATGGTGACTGCAGCCATGAAATTAAAAGACGCTTACTCCTTGGAAGAAAAGTTATGACCAACCTGGATAGTATATTCAAAAGCAGAGACATTACTTTGTTGACTAAGGTCCGTCTAGTCAAGGCAATGGTTTTTCCTGTGGTCATGTGTGGATGTGAGAGTTGGACTGTGAAGAAGGCTGAGTGCCACAGAATTGATTTGATGCTTTTGAACTGTGGTGTTGGAGAAGACTCTTGAGAGTCCCTTGGACTGCAAGGAGATCCAACCAGTCCATTCTGAAGGAGACCAACCCTGGGATTTCTTTGGAAGGAATGATGCTAAAGCTGAAACTCCAGTACTTTGGCCACCTCATGTGAAGAATTGACTCATTGGAGAAGACTCTGATGCTGGGAGGGATTGGGGACAGGAGGAGAAGGGGACGACCGAGGATGAGATGGCTGGATGGCATCACGGACTCGATGGACGCAAGTCTGAGTGAACTCTGGGAGATGGTGATGAACAGGGAGGCCTGGCGTGCTGCAATTCATGGGGTCGCAAGGAGTTGGACACGACTGAGCAACTGAACTGAACTGAAAGTCATCGCAGGACAGTTAACCCCGGTTTCCTAGAAAGACTGTCTTCGGACACAGCATGGCACTGAGGGGCTATGTTGACCTCTTGAAGACTGGTTCCAGTATGTGACCACTAAGGATAAGGGGGTACCTTTGCAACTGACCATGAAGTTGATCATCTATAACTTTCTCTTGATAGATCTACCATAACTAGTTGGTGAAGGCAAATCAGTTAAAAAAGAGGGAAGTAGATCATTAGAGTGAATGAACACATATAGAGAATGGTGAATGTCTGTTCTGTTACCTAAACCAATGTTAAAATTTGATGTAATAAATAGTGAGAGTGAAGAAAAGTTAGCAGAACCATTTGTTCCAGCTTAAAAAAAAAAGTCATAAAAAATCACTGTATTAAGATATCTTTGCCATCAGCAATACAACACATTGGAATGAGCAAAGGCTTTGGATTAATATAGAACTTGATTCAAATGCTCACTTATTGCAGCTCACCATTGCAACTCAATGCAATCATTGCAACAATGCAAGAGTGACAGATTTTATTTTCTTGGGCTCCAAAATCACTGCAGATGGTGACTGAAGCCATGAAATTAAAAGACACTTACTCCTTGGAAGAAAAGCTATAACCAACCTAGACAGCATATTAAAAAGCAGAGACATTACTTTGGTGACAAAGGTTTGTCTAGTCAAAGCTATGGTTTTTCCAGTAGTCATGTATGGATGTGAAAGTTGGACCATAAAGAAAGCTGAGCACTGAAGAATTGATGCTTTTGAACTGTGGTGCTGGGGAAGACTCTTGAGAGTCCCTTGGACTGCAGGGAGATTCAACCAGTCCATCCTAATGGAAATCAGTCCTGAATAGTCATTGGAAGGACTGATGCTGAAGCCCCAATACTTGTGGCCACCTGATGTGAAGAACTGACTCACTGGAAAAGACCCTGATGCTGGGAAAGATTGAAGGCAGGAGCAGAAGGGGATGACAGAGGGTGAGATGGTTGGATGACATCACTAACTCATGGACATGAGTTTGAGCAAATTTTAGGAGCTGGTGATGGACAGGGAAGCCTGGTGTGTGTCCATGGGGTCACAAAGAGTTGGACACGACTGAGCAACTGAACTGAACTGATTGCAGCTCACTTATGATATTGGGTGAAGTATTACAACTGTTGGAAAACTTTGTGTCTCATCAGTGAAGTAGCCAATAGTTGCAAATATTCAGAATTGTGGGTTATTATTGTGGAGAATGTGTGCAAATTGCCTGGTACATCATATTCATGTGACACAATTTGCTGTTATAATTCACATAAAGTTGGAAGACTTCTTCCTTTCTTGTAGAAAATAAATAAATAAAAAGAACCTATCAGTGCCTCAATGTAGTTTCAGTGGACAGGCAGAATAAAGCAATCTATTGCTTTTTCTGATAAAATAAGAGGTCTATCAAGCAAGAAGGCAAGGATATAATAAAAGCTGTGTGGAGCAGGTGTTTGCCTAAAACATAGTGTGATGGTTAATTTCATGTATCAACTTGGCTAGAGCACAGTACCTGGATACTTTGTCAAACACCTGTCAGGCTGTTGCTATGAGAGTATTTTTTTTTTAGGTGAGCTTTTCATTCGGACCACATGGACCACATCCTTGTCTAACTTAATGAAACTATGAGCCATGCCATGTAGGGCCACCCAAGACGGATGGGTCATGGTGGAGAGTTCTGACAAAATGTGGTCGACTGGAGAAGGGAATTGCAAACCACTTCTGTATTCTTGCCTTGAGAAGCCCATGAACAGTATAAAAAGGCAAAAAGATAGGACACTGAAAGATGAACTCTCCACGTCAGTAGGTGCCCAATATGCTACTGGAGAACAGTGGAGAAATAACTCCAGAAAGAATGAAGAGATGGAGCCAAAGCAAAAACAACACCCAGTTGTGGATATGACCGTGATGGAAGTAAATTCCGATGCTGTGAAGAACAGTGTTGCATAGGAACCTGGAATGTTAGGTCCAAGAATCAAGGCAAATTGAAATAGGAGATGGCAAGGTTGAACATTGATGTTTTAAGAATCAATGAACTAAAATGGACTGGAATGAGTGAATTTAACTCAGATGAACATTATATCTACTACTATGGGCAAGAATCCCTTAGAGGAAATGAAGTAGCCCTCATAGTCAACAAAACAGTCCAAAATGCAGTACTTGGATGCAGTCTCAAAAATGATAGAATGATCTCTGTTCGTTTCCAAGGCAAACCATTCAATATCATAGTAATCCAAGTCTGTGCCCCAGCCAGTAATGCTGAAGAAGCTAAAGTTGAACGGTCTATGAAGACCTATAAGACCTTTTAGAACTAACACCCAAAAAAGATGTCCATTTCATTATAGGGGACTGGAATGCAAAAGTAGGAAGTCAAGA
>SJYX01003062.1:371161-388300 GCA_006410675.1 Oreotragus oreotragus | reverse complement strand
CTGCTCCAAAATCACTGCAGATGGTGATTGCAGCCATGAAATTAAAAGACGCTTACTCCTTGGAAGGAAAGTTATGACCAACCTAGACAGCATATTAAAAAGCAGAGATATTACTTTGCCAACAAAGATCCATCTAGTCAAGGCTATGGTTTTTCCTGTGGTCATGTATGGATGTGAGAGGTGGACTATAAAGAAAGCTCAGCTTTCTTTATAGATGAGCTTTCTTTATAGAAGAACTGATGCTTTTGAACTGTGGTGTTGGAGAAGACTCTTAGAGAGTCCCTTGGACTGCAAGGAGATCAGTCTTGGGTGGTCATTGGAAGGACTGATGTTGAAGCTGAAACTCCAATACTTTGGCCACCTGATGTGAACAGCTGACTCATTGGAAAAGACTCTGAAGCTGGGAGGGATTAGGGGCAGGAGGAGAAGGGGATGACAGAGGATGAGATGGCTGGATGGCATCATTGACTCGATGGACATGGGTTTGGGTGGACTCTGGGAGTTGGTGATGGACAGGAGGCCTGGTGTGCTGTGGTTCATGGGGTCGCAAAGAGTCGGACACGACTGAGTGACTGAACTGAGAAAACTAGTTGACAGTAACACTTGGAATATTTCCCAGGGTGTAACTCAAGCAAAGTAAGTCCAGAAAAGCAAGTAGTGCTTTATCTGCTCACGTCTCAAAATCAAGTCCAGAAATCCAAGAGACTGGTTTTTGAATCTTCTTGGAATAGGAGCTGAAAGAGAAGCCCACAGAACAGGGATGTACATGTGCGAGTTGCACATACTGCATCATAGCAGACACTATTTGACATCACTCTTTACCAAAAATCTGCCTTCATTTCACAGTCTTAAAGTAATCAATATTGTTTCCAATTGACATTATATTGTACTTCCTGAAGAAACATAGGGCCTCTCACAACCACTGAATAAATGTTGCAGTACAAAAGCCCCCAGAACTGTTCACCGTCTTACTTTATAGAAAGTGCTTTGAAATATTGATGATATTGGTGTCGCACTCTTCAGATGCTTGTACGTGTGAGATTTGTTATTAATGTGGTGTCTTTTTTATGCTGAGAAAAATCACACAAGTGTGAGTGGAGGTGGTCTGCAAGCTGAGCTGTTACATCAGGGGCCTCAAGTTGGGAGCAAGTTCTATGATGTGTCACATTTCCAGAGTGATATGTGTGGTTAAGACCCTCAGGTGCTGAGATCACCCAACCACCTACCCAAACTGCCATATATCATGGTATGTTCATGAAATAAAAGAATTAGATTTTTCTGTGTGTGTTTTTTTTAGAAGATTTTAAAGTAAGGGTAACCCAGTGTTGCTGATAGTAGGAAAGAGAAAGTTGAGGTTGAAGACAGTTCTAGTTCTTAACTAGCAAACAGAAGTTTGGGGTAAATCAAGCAGTGAAATGTGAAATTCAGCAGTGACCCGGTTCTATGAATATAAGCAATTCACCATATATTTTCCACAAAAAGAAGAAAAAAGTACTTTGTGAAACAGTTTCAGCTGGTGTCTCAGCTAGTACAAAAATTGCTCATCAAGTGAGAGATAAAATTTTAGTGGAAATTGAAAAGACAATTTGTGGTATAATGATATGCACAAGAAGTCTGTATCTGTAGAGAAAAGTGATTTGGGTGAAATCTAGAAGTTTCCATAATTAAGATCTTGGGGACTTGAGAAAAACTAAATAGTTATTTTTCAAATGGATTAGCTATCTGAAGAAATTTGACATCCTATCTATCTAGTATATCATGCATGTATCCATCCAGTCATTCTTTTTTAAAGAAAAAAAGTGCTGTGTGTCAGGCATTGTGCTAGAAGGAGGGTTATAGACTTTAAGGGATGTATAATCCTAAAGGCAGAGGTCTAAGACATCACCATGGAAGAACACTTACTGTGGATTAAGGACCCATCTGGTACAGGATTAGAGAGACGTAACCCTTATGGTTCACCTCTTCCTACTCATTTTCCACTCACTCTACTTTTCTACATCAAGAGGTTTGACAGGGGGGCAAATCCATCAATCTTACCAGTCCCTTGACTTTTTTTCTCTCCCAAGTGGTTTTGAAATAATCCTTGATTAATTGGCCCTACAAAGTGTACCTCATAGTGAGTCTTACCAACACAATATACAATACCTATACAGGAATGAGGAGAAGGAAATGGCACCCCACTCCAGCACTCTTGCGTGGAAAATCCCGTGGACGGAGGAGCCTGGTGGGCCGCAGTCCATGGGGTCGCTAAGAGTCGGACACGACTGAGCAACTTCACTTTCACTTTTCATTTTCATGCATTGGAGAAGGAAATGGCAACCCACTCCAGTATTCTTGCCTGGAGAATCCCAGGGACGGGGGAGCCTCATGGGCTGCCGTCTGTGGGGTTGTACAGAGTCGGACACAACTGAAGCGACTTAGCAGCAGCATACAGGAATGAAAGCAGTTCTCCCTTTGGTTTTCTATGACTTCCCATGGTTTATGGTGACTTGAGAACAAGTATTAAGGGCACTTCCTTGTTGCTGAGTGTGCTTCCACATGGAGAGAACCACCCCAGGTGCCGATGGCCAAGGTGATTTCTGGAGGAGGACCCAGGAGCTGGCTCTGGCTTTCTGTCATTCAGGGTCTCAGTGGTTTCACATTATCCTGCTCTTCTGTTTCCTTTTCTGCATGAACACAGTAATAGCAAACCCATTATGGCTTGGTTATTAAAGTGCCTTTCCTGTATTAACCCATTTTTTGGTAACAACTCCCCTAGGAGGAAGATGCTATTATTATCTCCATTTTACAAATGAGGGAAATGGGTCCAGGGAGATTGAGTAATTGTTCTAAATTGCCTGGATCCAAGATTCAAACCCACAAGGTCTGGCTCTGAAGACGCTAACCACCCTACCTCTGACGCCATATCCCTCATCGGTCATGTCCTTGCTTGCTGTTGTCTGTGATAGGAGACTTCTATTGACTGTCCTCCATCTCGTTCAATTAATTCACAGAAAGGGCAAAAATCAGTAAGCACTTTAGAGAACATCTGGTGGCAACTGGGAAAATTCTAAAGCCATTTCTAAGTGTGATCTGTGGTACTGGATTTATGTTGGCTGGGCACAATAAATGGAGAAGGCAATGGCAACCCACTCCACTACTCTTGCCTGGAAAATCCCATGGATGGAGGAGCCTGGTAGGCTGCAGTCCATGGGGTCGCTAAGAGTCGGACACGACTGAGCGACTTCACTTTTCACTTTTAGTAATTGAGGTAATAAAAGGTCCTCCAAAGCAGACACTAAGTGTTCTTTCAGAAATATGACTCCCTCACTCTGCAACCTTTAGGGAATGAGCTGAGCTGCGTCTCGTGAGCAGAAGCAAAGAATGCTTTGACTTCTAGGGGCTCAGTCTCCCCATTCCTCACAGACGGCTAGTGGGAGGATGTGATGGAGGGTCTGTGGAAATCCTGGACTTGTGCCAGACCCCTTCTCCCCTGACCAAACATCCCCAAATGCCTTCACTCTCTCCCTTTAAAGCAGTAATAAAATAAATCAGAAATAAAAATCAAAGTTCTTACCTTAGTTCACAAAATAGGTGAGGCAACACTGTGTAACCTTGGCCTTTTCTTTTCTCTGTGAAACATTCTTTGAAACTATTTTAAGTTGCTGAAGGAAAATTCCACTTGATGGAAAAGTTAAAACAGTCATGACTGGACTTAGGGGACAAAATCCAGTAAATTGAGCTCAGGTTCCAGGGGCTTCGTTGTACGTATTTCTGCCAGGTTCCCAAACCAGGGCAGCATCCTCATCCTTCGAGTGGCTGGATGACAGTCAGGGCCACCCATGACAGACATCCTCCCGGGTCTGGACATTGTCTCTCTGCCCATCTACCCAGGTGACCACTGTGAGGGAGTGTGGGGGCCAGGCTGCCCTGAGCATCGGGCGAGTAGAAGGCCTTCCCCCCTGAATGTATTATTTCTGTCTGTCCCTCCTTTCCCCTTTCCTCTGGAACCTCAAAGGGCTCATTTGATTGCAGAGGGTAGGGGAGAATGCAGTCCCATAGGAGATTCATCGGCTGGGCTCGTGAGCATTTCTGTCCCAGCTACACTGGGTCTGATCTAATCACATGCCCAAGGCTACTGAGAGTATATGATGCACAGCTCAGATCTGTAGAACCAGGTCACAGCTGAATCTCACATTCCCAAGCTTGCTTTCCCCCAGACTTCTGTCTTCTGAACTTTAACTTACTTTGACCTCAGGGTTCTTTCTATCAGCCAGGAAAATCCACTGTTTCCTTTTTCTTATTTGCTTTCTTTTCTCTCCTTTTCTTTTTTTAAAAAATATAAATGTTTTTTCTTACTTACAGCAATTTCATTTTTTTTTCCCATCTAGTTATGGCAAACCCAATACAATATTGTAACAACTTCTTTTGAAGTAATTCAACTTTGGGCTGATCTAAAAAAAAAAAAAATCTATTTGTCTGTATCTTCCATTAGACTGTGCTTTCCCTAACTAACATAGCTACACATTGCAGAACCCAAGAAATATCCATTAAGCAAATAAACATTCAAGACACTGTGCCCTGGAAGCCAGCTAGGTCATGCCTATTTCTCCAATGACTGTAGTAACCTGGATTCTTGGTGCCATCTCTCTAAGTGTCCATACTATCTACAGTATGGACTTGGAGCAGGTTGCCTGTGCCCTCAGTTGTTAAAATGGCTCTAAGGACTACTTCACTGGACTGTTGGAGGATTAAATGAGATAATCTGTGGAATTTTACAGCATTTCCCAGCTTACAGTACCTGTTGTTTCTGACTGAGTGCCTCTGCTTCCTGTGGGAAGCAGGGGACGGGTACTCTGCTGCTCAGCACACTTGTAGAGCAGAAATGACTGGTCTGCCCTTTGTGCAGAGTATACTGAGGCCTCGGGCTGCCATCTCTGAAACCCCAGTGGCCCCTGCTCTACTATTAGCATGTGACAAAATACTCCAAACTTCAAAGCGTATTGGGGAGGAATTCAGAGTGCAGTGGGATGGCTTGCCTGTTCTACGAGCCTGGGGCCCCAGCCGAAGATTTGATCTGCTGGTGGGCGGCATCAAGGCTTTGTCACTCACGTGTTTGGCACCCTAGCTGTGTGTGTGTGTGTTTCTGAGGGCTGCTGTAACAAGGTGCTACAAATGGGGTGGCTCAAAACAACAGAAATGTAATCTCTCACGTCTTGGGAGTCTAGGAATCTGAAGTCAAGGTGTTGACAGGGCCATGTTCCCTCCAAAGCCTCCAGGGGTGGAGACTTCTTTGTATTTTCCAGCTTCTGGAAGCTGCCAGGTGTTTGCTGGCCTGTGGCAGCATAACACTAGTCTCAGCCTCTGTCTTCACATGGCCATCTTCCTTGTGTGTTTGCATGGTGTTCTCGTCTCTGATGAGGACATGCTAAGGGCCCTCCTACTCTGATATGAAAGTGAAAGAGTCACTCAGTAACGTCCAACTCTTTGCGACCCTTGTAGCCCACCAGGCTCCTCCATCCATGAGATTTCTCAGGCAAGAATACTGCAGTGGGTGGCCATTCTCTTTTCCAGGGGATCTTACTGACCCAGAGATTGAACCTGGGTCTCCTGCATCACAGGCAGATTCTTTACCATCTGAGCCACTCTAATATGACCTCATCCTAACTCATTACATCTGCAATGACTTTTTTTTTTTTCCCCAAATAAGGTCACATTCTGAGGTGTATTTGGGGTTAGATTTCAACATATCTTTTGGGGAGACATAATTGAACCCCAGAGCAACTGGGATGACTCAAAGCCTGGGCTCACTGGCATTGTTGACTAAAGCACCTACCATGTGCCCTCTCCACTTGGCTCAGGTGTCTCATGGCATGGTGGCTAGATTCTGAAAGTGGACATTCCAAGAGAACCAGGTGGGGACCACATGGCCACTTATGACCCAGCCCTGAGGTCACATAGCATCTCTTCTGTTGTGCTCAATTGTCAAACCAGTCACAGTCCACCCAGATTCTACCTCTTTCTGGGACGATGGCAAAGAATTTGGGGCAGGGGGTGTTTTGCCCCACCCCCTCCACAACACACATAGCCTGGGAGTAGTTTTTCTGAATTTGCTCATTTTGATTTCCATTTTAAAATACAGAACACAGGGTCTCCTTTGAGGAGAAAGAAATACTATTCTCTCCTACCTCCCCATAAAACATTGTCACTGTTGTTTTGAAGATGGGCCACTAGGCTGAACTAGTGGATCTATATATGTCTTAATTTAAAAATCACCGAAGAATTTTAAAGAAGAAAAAAAAAACAGACTGGGAAAAAGGATCTTTGAAAAAATTTTTTTATATGAGCTGAAAATAGACAACATGACTGAGGTGATTACAAGCTGTTGTCAGGAGGAGGAAGAGGCTGTCAGGGGAGAATGCCAGGATCCCACAGAAACCAAGACTGTGGTGTAAGTTGAGTTGTTGCTGCTTCATTTTTGAGAACAAACTGCCAAAATATTATGGAGAGATGATGTGAATGTCAAACCATCCTATTTTTTTTTTTCCTAATGGATTTCTAAATACACACAGCAAATACATTCTTACTGAGATTTCTAGAATGGAGCCTGGAAAAATGTATAAATATATGACCACCTACTGTGCTGCCAGACATTACTAAAAAATATGACTTGCTATGTATGTTTACCATAAAAAAGGAACAAGATGTTTAGAGAAGTACTATTTGAAATAGCCTCCAACTTGTTCATTGTTGAGTCAGTCATGTCCAACTCTTTGTGACCCCATGGACTGCAACACACCAACCTTTCCTGTCCTTCACCATCTCCTGGAGTTGGCTCAAACTCATGTGCATTGAGTTGGTGATGCTATCCAACCATCATTTTCTCTGTCGCCCCCTTCTCCTTCAACTGAAAACCACCAAAATGCCCAGCCGCAGCAGAATGGGTGCAGGGTGGTATGTTCGCAGTGGGTGCTCTACTGTCATGAGAATAGCTGCTGCTATGCCCAGCAGTGTGGATGCAGCTCCCAAACAGAGGTGAGGGAACTGACACAGATATAAAAAAAGAACACACTGTGTGATTTCAGTTGTATAAAGTACACACCCAGCAAAGCTAACCTATGCCAGGAATTGACAGGAAGGATGAGGGCGAGAGCTTCTGGGGATGATTTTTGTTTCTTGATCTGGGGGCTGGTTGCAAGGTGGTTCAGTTGTGAGGTTCTCGGCTTCTCATATGTGCACTGTTCTGGATGTATATTTTGCTGCAGTAAAAAAAATTTTAAATGAAGTACTTAACAAATAATTACCAGGCTATGACAGAAGAACATTATTTTTTTAATTTAAAATATCTATTTTATTGTAAAAAGAAATATAAGATCTACCCTTGATAAATTTTTAAGTATACAATACAGTATTTTTCATTGAGGTATAGTTGATTAAAATATTTTAGTTTCAGGAGTACATCATAGTGGTTCAGTATTTTTACTGACTATAATGTAGCAATATAATTTTTCAGATTATATTCCATTAAAAGTTATTACAAGATAATGGCTGTATTTCCCTGTGCTGTATAATATATCCTTACCACGTGCCTATTTTATGCATAGTAGTTTGTATCTCCTAGTCCCATACCCCTATCTTGTCCCTCCCCACTGGTAACCACTAGTGTGTTTTCTGTATCCCTCAGTCTGTTTCTCTTTTTTCCCCTGTATGCATTCATTTGTTTTGCTTTTTATCTCTGCATATAAGTGATGTCATATAGTGTTTGTCTTTCTGTGTCTGACTGACTGCACTCAGCATAGTATTTTGCAGGCCCGCCCACATTGCTGCAAATGGCAATATTTTATTCTTTTTATGGCTGAGTAATATTCCATGTGTGTGTGTGTGTGTTTGTATATATACCACATCTTCTTTATCTATTTGTCTGTTGACGGACACTTGGATTGCTTCCATACCTTGGCTATGGTAAATAGTGCTGCTGGGAGCACTGGGATTGGATGTATCTTTTCAAATTAGTGTTTTGTTTTTTTCTGGATATATACTCAGGAGGGAAATTGCTAGATCATATGTTGTAATATTGTAGTATTAGTATAGTTGTAGTATTAGTTCTTTAAGGCTCCTCTCCTACTGTTTTCCATAGTGGGAGCACCAATTTACATTTCCATCAATAGTGTACAAGTATTCCCTTTTCTCCACATCCCCATGAATATTTGTTATTTGTAGATTTTTTGATGATAGCTCTTCTGACAAGTGTAAGGTAATAACCCACTGTTTTGTTTTACATTTTTCTAATAATTAGTGATGTTGAGCCTCTTTTCATGTGCCAGTTAGCCGTATATATGTCTTCTTTGAGAAAATGTCTATTCAGGTCTTCTGCCCATTTTTTGGTAAGACTGTTTTTTTGATTTTGAATTGTGTGAGCTGTTTAATATTTTAGATACTAACCCATTATTGGTGGTGTCATTTTCAGACACTGTCCCCCATTCCATAGGTTGCCTTTTCATTTTGATATACGGTTTCCTTTTTCTGCCCTCTGTCTTCCCCTGCTGCCCACACAGCTGTTCTCTGTGTCTGTGTTCCTGCCCTGCAAATAGGTTCCTTTTTCTAGAATCCATATATGTGTGATCATATATGACACTTGCTTTTCCTCTTTCTGACTTACTTCACTCTGTAAAACAGGCTCTAGGCTCATCTACCTCAGTTCAACTGACTCAAATTCATTCCTTTTTATAGCTGACTAGTATTTCATTGTATATATGTACCACAACTTCCTTATCCATTTGTTTGTTGGTGGACATCTAGGTTGCTTCCGTGTCCTGGCTACTACAAATAGCACTGCAGTGAATATTGGGGTACATAAGTCTGGTGTAGGCTCATCTACCTCAGTTCAACTGACTCAAATTCATTCCTTTTTATAGCTGACTAGTATTTCATTGTATATATGTACCACAACTTCCTTATCCATTTGTTTGTTGGTGGACATCTAGGTTGCTTCCGTGTCCTGGCTACTACAAATAGCACTGCAGTGAATATTGGGGTACATAAGTCTGGTGACATGTTTTAACTCATCAGTATATTTTTATTAACAGGTACTGTCACTTAAATATCCAAAAATGTTGTTTGACTTTGGTTCTCGCGTAAAGGGACAATCAAGGAATATAGGGTCCGTTGGAGGCAGAAAATCACTTACTTGGCCCTTTGAAGAGATCCAAGACCGCAGAACAAGGGATCCATTGCTGGGGAGGAAAGGGAGTTGAGGAGGATGACAAAAACGCCCAGATGAAATACAGGCTTTGCTGAAAGCCCCATTCACTTCCTTGCCCTTCAGATCCAGGGCTCTCTCTGACCAGATCCCAGATTTCATTCCCCCTTCTTTCCTTCATTTCCATTACCGTGTCCTGTGTCTCCAGGATGTTCATGTGGAATTCTGTGAAGACTCTCTTTTGTGTGTCTTTCTTGCTTTACGTCCTCTATTGGGACTGACAGCCTCCTGTCCAGGCTTCTTGGTCTTTTCATGACAAACTACCCTCAGCAGGTTTCTCTGAGGCCTGTTTACTTACAGGTTTCTGAGTCTTTGGGGGATGCAGACCAGACTCTCTTGCTCTGCAACACACCAGTCAAATTGATACATTGGAATGCTCTTGGTACCTGGTGTTTCCCACGTAGTGGCAGGGAAGAACAGGGTTCTTTGGTTATTTTGTGAAACTGGAGGCAGTGCCCTTGGAGAAGATTCTATCACTTGTGCTGATTCAAAAAGAAAGTTGCCTTAACAAAGAGGGAAAAGAGTTATGGACCAAGGCTTGAGCTGGGCAGTTTCAAGACGCAGCCTTAGAAAATGTCCCCCAAGGGCACCGTGTATACATCGCCAATCAGGAAAGTTTCCTCTTCCCCTGTCTTGGTGAGGTGAGCAGCACATTCTATTTCAGCTGCTGGGGCCTCTGCTCTACTCCATTCCTCAGCTGTGTTTGCTCTTCTGCTCTCAGAGAGAGCATTTGCACTTGGTATAAACTGTGAGGCACGGTCTGAGCAGACATACTGGTTACTAATAAGGAAACTGGCATTGACAGCTTTTTAGTCTCTGATGAGAGAAAAGAGATGTCTTCACATCAGAACAGTTTAACTCTCAGTGTAACGTATCCATTGGTTGAAATTTAAAGAGAAAGAGAGAAATTTAATTGTCAGGCTGCGGTGCATAGTGTCAGAGTTACTTAGAGGATGAGAAATAGGTCTTTTCAACAGCTTAAAGGCCACAGCGCTCAACTTTTTTTTTTTTTATGGGAAGCCCAGACAGAATTCAGAAACCTCAGCCTATAACTCATAGTTTCATCAAACACTCTGCAGAGAAACAAGAAGTATTTGATTGTAATATTAGCATGGACTGTTCCCTACAAGTCATTTAATTCTGTTAGCTTATTCCTGTCAGGATAATAGATAATATGAGATATATTTAGAATTAGAAGGGTCCAGAGAGAAAACCCAGGCCTATGTTCTCATTTAAAAAAAAATTTAAATTTTTAATTAAAAACAAACCAACATAGGCCCAAGGAAATTAAGCAGCTTGTCTGAAACATTCCATCAGTGACAGAGCTGAGACTGCAGTTCAGTCCTTCAGCCCCCAGCCTACAAGGATCCTGTTCACTGAACCACTCTGCAGCCCCACTTCCTATAGAAACCTTTCAAAGTTTGAATGGCTTCTTGCCAGAGAGGTACACGGCTGTAGGATAAGCTCCATCTGGGAAACAATCAGGAAAGCAATGAGTCAAATTCCTTTTGCCCCAGGCCTGCCTTTCTTCACAAACGTGTGAGTGTCAAGTCATTTTCAGCCTCCACTGTGGCACTGATATCAAACACCAACGACCTCTAAGAGGCGGTGCGCTGAGCCTTTCCTCAGTGGCACCCCACTCCAGTACTCTTGCCTGGAAAATCCAATGGACGGAGGAGCCTGGTAGGCTGCAGTCCATGGGGTTGCTAAAAGTCGGCATGACTTGGCAGCTTCACTTTCACTTTTCACTTTCATGCATTGGAGAAGGAAATGGCAACCCACTCCAGTGTTCGTGCCTGGAGAATCCCAGGGATGGGGGAGCCTGGTGAGCTGCCGTCTGTGGGGTTGCACAGTCAGACACGACTGAAATGACTTAGCAGTAGCAGTGGGATATTAGTGAGATCTGTTGATGAGAACTGTTATGATTTGAACCCAGGCATTCAGTTCCTTGTGGGACTCCCAATGCCATCCCAAATCTGGATCATGGTTCCCAAATGAGTAAAAATGTCTCTCTTAAGTCCTTCTAAAGTTGGAAGACCTTGTACAGGGGCAGAGCTTCCCGAGGCTTTCTCCTAGGGTTTAAATGTCTAGCACACTTTTCCTTGTGGGACTCCCAATGCCATCCCAAATCTGGATCATGGTTCCCAAATGAGTAAAAATGTCTCTCTTAAGTCCTTCTAAAGTTGGAAGACCTTGTACAGGGGCAGAGCTTCCCGAGGCTTTCTCCTAGGGTTTAAATGTCTAGCACACTGAGAGTTGGACTGTGAAGAAAGCTGAGCGCCGAAAAATTGATGCTTTTGAATTGTGGTGTTGGAGAAGATTCTTGAGAGTCCCTTGGACTGCAAGGAGATCCAACCAGTTCATTCTAAAGGAGATCAGCCCTGGGTTTTCTTTGGAAGGAATGATGCTAAAGCTGAAACTCCAGTACTTTGATGGGAAGAGTTGACTCATTGGAAAAGACCCTGATGCTGGGAGGGATTGGGGGCAGGAGGAAAAGGGGACGACAGAGGATGAGATGGCTGGATGGCATCACGGACTCAATGGACATGAGTTTGAGTGAACTCTGGGAGATGGTGATGGACAGGGAGGCCTGGCGTGCTGCGATTCATGGGGTCACAAAGAGTCGGACATGACTGAGCAACTGAACTGAACACTTTGGGTGTTAGGAGACTAGTGTTCACGTAGATAAATTGCCTTCCCCATGGCAGGATTTATTCTTAGAACACATTCATAGTAAGTCCCAGAGAAAATTCTGCTATCTTATGTTCTTGCCAGGCAAGGTTTGCAGCAATAGTGGTGGAGACGAAGGAAGTCACAGGCAACACTGTGCTGCACTCAACATTGCAGATCACAGCACAATTAAGTGAACCGACAGTTCCGAGTTTTTGAGCCTGTCTCCTTTGACTAGTGCAACTGTCGGAACAAGTGGGGCCATCCCCAGGCATCCTAGGGATGCTTTAGAAAGACGTGAGATTTCAGACATTGGGCTCTTCCCTTTGCCTAGACACATTCCCATTGTTTGTCTCCTGTTGATATTCAACAAGTATTTCTTACACACTTGTTGGAGACTCTTGAAACCGACTGGTGAGTAAGTATTTATTAAAATGGAAACAGTGAGAGACTTTATTTTCTTGGGCTCCAAAAATCATTGCAGATGGTGACTGCAAGCCATGAAATTAAAAAACACTTGCTCCTTGGAAGAAAAATGGCGGATTCATGTCAATGTATGCCAAAACCAATACAGTACTGTAAAGTAAAATAAAGTAAAAATTAAAATTAAAAATAAATAAATAAAATAAAATAAAAAGCAGAGACATTACTTTGCCAACAAAGGTCCGTCTAGTCAAAGCTATGGTTTTTCCAGTAGTCATGTATGGATGTGAGAATTGGACCATAAAGAAAGCTGAAGAAGGATTGATGCCTTTGAACTGTGGTGCTGTAGAAAATGCCTGAGAGTCCCTTGGACTGCAAGAAGATTCAACCAGTCAATCCTGAAGGAAGTCAGTCCTGAATATTCTTTGGAAGGACTGATGTTGAAGCTGAAGCTCCAGTACTTGTGGCCACCTGATGCGAAGAGCTGACTCATTGGAAAAGACCCTGATGCTGGGAAGGATTGAAGGCAGGAGGAGAAGGGGACAACAGAGGATGAGATGGTTGGATGGCATCACTGACTCAATGGACGTGAATTTGAGCAAGTTCTGAGAGTTGGTGATGGACAGGGAAACCTGGCTTGCTGTAGTCCATGGGATCGTAAAGAGTCAAGACACGACTGAGCGACTGAACTGAAACCCCTCCTCTGTGTCAAGCACTTGTGCATACACGCACTCAAAATACTGTTTTGTGTTAGGTTCTCTTATAGATCCTGAAATTGTGGTCCAGAGACCTTAGATGAGATAGAGAGACATACTCTGGAGTTGGAACGCTAGAGCTCAATTCCTGACTCTCCTGTTCAATATCTGCCTGATTCACCAAGATTAGTAACATTCCAGGGCTTCACTTTTCTTATCAAAATAGTGGTCATTTAAAGATTTCTACAAAAACAAAAATGGTATTTATAGAAAGTGCTTAATATAGTATCTGGCTTGTAAAAGACATTCAATAAATTGTTTTATTACTTATCACTATCAGTAAAAAAAAAAAAAATAGACACAGGGCTGCATTTCAGTTCTTGGGCTTCTGATTTGGGTTCTGCATAGTTTCTGCTGTATCTATCCATTCCAGTAATGTACCCTCAGCCACTGAAAGTATTGACAGGAAAAATGTGTGGTTATTTTCTCCAAAAGAACTCATCCAAGTCAAAATCTTTGGTTCAGTCAATATTCTAATTTAACTATACTGAGCATATGAATGATAGTGACTTGATATAATGGGTGATAAATGTAGTGCCATGGATAGTTTACCTCAAAGTATATCTATCATACCTCTTTTTAATAACAGATTTATTTCATTGTTTGGTCCAAATTGAATTTGAAATTATCTTTTTTTTTTCCCCTGGGCTCATTTCAATTTAAAGGAAGTCATCTAGATAGCAGATCAGAGTCAACCTGGGACCACTGAGGGTCATAACCCTTAGGACCCAATCCAGGCAACAGTAAGGAAGCACAACAACATCGGTGACAGAAACTGCCAGTGGGAAAAGTAGAAAGCACACACCAGCCACCCTGCGAAAACAGTTAAGCTCCTTACAAGTTACACAGTCCTAAATCTGGGAACCATCACAGCTAAGAGGCTAAGCTTTGGAATCTGAGAAAGCTGGTTCAAAACTAGGCTCTGCCTGTCATGTGCAAGCTATAAGCTATTGGAAAATGAGTGAAACCTGAGCTACATCCCAGTTTCCTTCTCTGAAAAGTGATGTGTGGGTGGTGGGTGGGGGGATACAATGAAGTGTAATACCTCCCTCATTGGATCATTGGGAGGCATAAATGCCCCTTAGCACAAAGTGAGGCATGTGGAAAGTGTACTGTGCCAGCTATTGTTACTAAATATGATGCATGATGATAAGCAAATAACATAGCTTTATGCTGTTTCACTCAATAAATTAAACTTTTATCAGGCAAGTGAAGGACTTCCCTGGATTAAATATCTGACAAGAGCTTAGATAGGTTGACCTTTATAATAGTTCATTCCATACCTGAGGCTCTCAATTTTTATAAGTCCTTTTGGGGAGTAAGTGGAGTACTAATTCTAAGCAAGATGCAAGATCATATTATTTTCAATTAGGTGGAATATTAATGAATAAAGTATAACCAAGAAAGAAACCCATAGATTGAACACTTGCACTCATCTTCATTCCTGTGCAAATCCTCATAGTAAAGCCTTTAAAATACATGAACCTATATATAAGAACAAGAAAAAGGGAAAGGTGATGAGAGAGGGGGGAAAATGGCAATTAAAAAGCAAATAGAAGGGCAGTAACATGCTTAGTGGGTTAGGGACAGTTGAAAACCTCATGTCTACAGAAGGGAGAAGCCAACAAGAAGGAAGAGAAAAGGAAGCCAATTTTGAAATGGAACCTTGGGAAGGCTTAGAACAGGAAACTCCTGGCACCACTGAAAGCAGGGGCATTGAGCACGGATGAAAGCAGCAGGCTTGCTTGAGATTTTCCAGAAGGAGAACTGGGACCCCAGGTCTCCCTCTTGCCACTCGGCCAGGCAGCTACCCGAGTTCCACCTCTCTCCCAGCTTCTCCACGATCACATCTGGCCATCTGCTAAAATTTTTTTGATCTTGCAACAGCCTTAAGTTCATTTTACCCCAGAGAATGGATATAGAACCTTCTCTTCATTCTCCAGTGATTATTAACACAAAACGAGGTAATGGTGTTCAACAAATGTTCCTACAGAGAAAGAAAAATCTAAAATAAGATAGTATTAGTCTTCCTAGATTCCATTGTCATGGCCCTGTGAGCACAGAAGACAGTCCCTACTGTTTCTCCAGCTCCTCTGGCCTTAGACTCCTGCCACTGGAACAAGACCTGCTCTTCCCCATGCTTGGATCTCCTTTATATCTTGTCTTCCTGTAGTCAAAGTAAGGGAAAACCTGTTGACAACAGAATAGATGCTGTCTTAGTCAACAATATCATTGATGCATCTCTGCCTAATCTGAAGATAGCTTTTGTCATTGTTAGAATAATAAACATCCTCCACGTGAAGTATCTGCGATTGAAATGCTCCTGCTGTTCAGGGCTTCTGCAAGACCAATGAGTAGGTGCTTCTCTCTAAGCAGGACTAAAGACTCACCAGAATGAACCAAGAACAAATGAAAGAGAATCTACCTCTAAGAATATATTCTAAATTCTACCCAAAAAGCAGGTGGGGCTAACAACTCTTTAGAGATAATGTTTTTTTTTCAGCCCCAGATATATCAAAATTGAGACACATTTCCAAGCGCCAAGAGACTGCCGGGATCTCTCTCTGAAATATCCTTTGGTTTTGCATTACATTTCCTTTCTGATTTCCCTCAGTACCATTTGCTGCTCCCTTATAGATGTTCTCATATGTTTATACAGACAGCAGTGTGCAGTGTGATTTATTGCCCTGTCACAGCTTGCTGTTGTTACTTGTTCCTGGGATTGTCTATCCTGGTAAGCTGTGAGCTACTTGAGGGCAAAGAGTATTTTATTCATCTTTACATTCCTGGTACATAGTAGGCGCTTGATAAATGCTGCTGCTGAATTGAATTGGCTGCAGTGAAAAAACAAGTTCCTCCTCAGTCAGCATCTGTTTTCCAGGATCCTTTCCAATACACTTCCAACTGAAACACTTGATTTAAGAGTTAGGCAGAAAGCGAACTGAACTGAATGTTTTGCAAAAACACCTTGTCTTTAAAGGTGGGGAAAAAAAAAATCAGCCACCTTCCCAAGATAGCTATTCTGTCCCACATCTTGAAGCAGTGAAATGACAAGTGCTGTGATCAGAGAGGGCTCTCAGAAAACACATAAAAACTCAACGCTAGTAATGAAGGCACAAGCTAGGAGGGAAGTGACGAAGGATATCATTATCATCCTGATATTTTTAGAAGTTCTCTGGTGACAGGTCAGATTTGTGAGATTCGGAAAATGGTAAAAATAATCTTGTTATTCCACAAAGGAGGCTCTATATATATCAGGCTGGTTTTTGAGCACTGTTGCACAGTGTTGAGAAAATATTTTCAAGTGTTCGTGAAATGATAGTCTTAGGGTTCTTTATAAAAGATTTATCTTGGAGGGGGTTGTTGAGAGATTTTAGTGATGTTGGCATAATTAAAAAGACAGAAGTGGATAAAGGTTTTTCTTTTCAAAAATTTTAAGAGAAAGGTCCACATGGTAGAATTTCATGAGACACACAGAAACCAGTGAAAGTTGCTTCTGAAGTTATTAAATAGTCCTCCTGGACCCTGCCCCCAAGATGACCATGCCACCTACATTTTAAGGCACCTCCTTTTCCCTTACATCGAGACTGCAGCATTCTGGAGACTCCTTTTGCAGTTTCCATTTGCAGCTCTTCCTGAGTTGTCCCATAATCATATACCTACAGGGGCTCAGGTCTCTAGCTTTCAATAGAAATGACCCTTTGTTTGTTTGGAACGTTTGCTGCTTTAAATACTCAGCCATCTGACTCTCTAATTATTTAGGATTAGTCATAAGTTAAGTAGGACAGAGAAAATGTTATAAATAGATTTATTGCATATCCATTCAAGAAATTTAGGCTAAGTTTATATATCCCAACCACTGAAATACAGAGCCTATGTGTTTATTTTAAACATGTTATTTTCATTTGGAGTATATGAGTCTAATGTGACCATTCTTTAAGACTTAAAATGTAAGTGGTTCTTTTCCTCATACTTAACTCCTGACTCCTTGTTTCTTGTTTTAAATCTTGAATTTGAGCCTTTGAATGTATTCCCTTTATGAATTATTTATTT
>SJYX01003062.1:318619-371102 GCA_006410675.1 Oreotragus oreotragus | reverse complement strand
ATTCTTTAAGACTTAAAATGTAAGTGGTTCTTTTCCTCATACTTAACTCCTGACTCCTTGTTTCTTGTTTTAAATCTTGAATTTGAGCCTTTGAATGTATTCCCTTTATGAATTATTTATTTATTTATTTTTGGACAAATTCATTTTATCATAAACAGTAGTTAGGGAAAAAATTTTTTTAAAGGCATTGAATATACACAATCACATGTTAGACAGATAGATGATAGATACATAGATATATAAACACAAATTCTAACGACTATCTAATTTTAAAATAAAAAAGATTCAACTAATTTTAATGTTTTTCTCATTACTGTATTCCCTTCTCAAGATTCACCTTCTTTGGGACTATAGAAGGTGTTACAATAATATTGGTATCTCCTAAGGTCTGTTCTCCAAATATTACATTTTGTTTCTTTTAAAAGAAATATGAACCAGTGCTAGCTTGCTTTTAAATTGTCTTTCACATGAGTATTTTCTTCTTGTTTTGTATCACATCTTTGAAAAAAAAAAATTATCACTATTTAACTTCCTTATCAGTTTACTTGGTACCTAAGTACTTTGGCCACCTCAAGCGAAGAGTTGACTGATTGGAAAAGACTCTAATGCTGGGAGGGATTGGGGGCAGGAGGAGAAGGGGACAACAGAGGATGAGATGGCTGGATGGCATCACTGACTTGATGGACGCGAGTCTGAGGGAACTCCGGGAGTTGGTGATGGACAGGGAGGCCTGGCGTGCTGCGATTCATGGGGTTGCAAAGAGTTGGACACGACTGAGCGACTGAACTGAAGTGTATCTTTTCCTCTGTTTTATCCATATACTGAAGAAGCAGACCTATTTTCTATTGATGGAGTAATGCATCCAATGCTTATAACAATATGAATTTTAAAAATGTTTCTAAAAACTAAAAATGTAAATCCACATGTCAAGGTAACTTTATACACTTGTTTCTTTGGATTGAAGAGGTGATCACTATCAACACCAAGTATGTTTTGCTAAATAATGTAATTTTGGAAAATTTTTGGTAAATCAGGTCTCATTATAGTCCAAGAAAACCCGAGTACAAAACCGAGATAATATTAAAATATAATATTAAGAAATATGTAGTGTCCAAAAGAAAAATATTCTAATATTACTACAGTAAGCACAGTTGACAGTTGGACTTTTAAGGGGCTAATATCTTTCCTAGTGAGCCCCAGGACAGCTCTGGCACTGTGCGAGGACAGCCATCAGGTGTCGCTGCTTTGGGGGGATTTGAGGAGTTCTGAGTTACTTGCTTCAAAGTGATGAGCACATCAGTATACCTGCCATGGAACCCACATGTTCTCCATCTGTTAAACACTTAGACTTAGGCACTGAAGGCCTCCTGGAGAATGCAGACATGCTATTGGGAGGGAAAGTACAGGAATACATAGCATCTGGTATTATTAGTTATCCAGTTCACTGGCCTATCTCCTAAGTGAAGCTCAGAGACAAAGGGGAAGGGAAGGGGCAACTTGTTTTGGCCCAAGGGGATGGACCCTGTGAAGCCCATCTCTGGGAAGCCAGGATTGGGAGAGGAGAAAGGAGCAAAGGGAAGAGGAGGGATCAGAGGGACCATAATGAGTTTACAAAGTTGCTGTGAGGTTGCAGTTTCCAATTTGGCAGAGCCACTTAGATTGTCAAATTCTCAGTGGAAATTTACACCAGCTCTCTCCAGTTTCCCGTGGTGTTTCTGTAGGTCAAGGACTCTGTTGCTATATTAACATGAAATGTACCCTCTTTAGAAGTTTGGCAGCCTTGTGACACTGAGCAGGAGTCTGAGGCAGGTAACGTGAGCGGCCCAGCACTCCTTGGGAAGACGGGTCCTGGGAAGTTCTCTCTGGCAAGCATGACAAGCATCCCAGCCAGCATCTTCCTGGAGTCCTCCACTCCTGACAGCCACTTGTCCTGGAAGCAGTCTCCTCACTGCAACATCAGAAGGAAGTGCAGGAGTACCTCACCATGACTGGGGCTTGCAAAATATGTCAGGAAAGAGCTTGGTTCAAAGAGCAGGGAAAATGCTGCAGCTGGGGGTCCAAAGGATCATAGCCTGTGCCCTGTGAATGCAGTACACTATGTTGGTGCCAGTCACTCAAGAAAGTTAGTTGCTCAGTTGTCTGACTGTTTGCAGCCCCATGGACTGTAGGCCTTTAGGCTCCTGTGTCTGTGGAATTCTCCAGGCAAGAATACTGGCGTGGATTGCTGTTCCCTTCTCCAGGGGATGTTCTCAACCCAGGGATTGAACCCATGTCTCCTGCATTGCGGGAAGATTCTTTACTGTCTGAGCCAGTCACTTAGGGTGAATTCCAGGTCCTTTAATGAGCCCTTGAAGCCTTAGTGAAGTGTGCTCATGGATCACCTATGTTCATGAGCCCAAATAGAGAAGGAGCTTCCTCTATCAGATTCCCAAAGGAGCTAACCTATATTCATAGGGCAGTGCATTTATATAAACATCTCACTGGGGGATTGGCTCTTGGACAGAGAATTTTTCTTAGTCTTCTCTTTTTGCACAAGAAGTATAATACAGTGGGAAAGACAAGAATTTGGAGTAACGAGGCCATTCATCCAACAGCAGTCTACCGATTTAAAGCTCATGTCATTCAGGACAATTAATTTTGTCTCATTGCATCTCATCTCTAAAATGCAGATGGTTTTAATAATTGCTTCCTAGAGCTGTTGAGAAGATAAAGTCAGGAGTGGAAAATTTGACCTTTATCAAAACAGCGTTTATGAGATTCCCAGTGGCGTGGACTGGCTCCTGATCAGATAGTCAGCCTTTCTGAAGGGAAAAATCCCAGGGCTCTTCCTGAGTGGACTAAGCTTTGAGAGCTTGTTCCCTTGGATTTTAGATATGAAAAGAACCTTAGAAATCATCTTGTTCAGTCATCAAAAGACTTAAAATTTACTTTTTATCAATGAAATGCCTGCCTGTAGTTTTAAAATAAAATATTTATAATGAAAAACAAATTTCCTACCCCTACAGCACCTCTGATCCATTCTCTAAAAAGTATCATCTTGATGAATTCAATTCTAGACATTATCTTGCATCTGCTGCTCTGACGTATGAGTATTTAGTTCATTATACCTACCATGTCCTTCCACATCCTCCCAATATAGTCTTATTACTTCTTTGTTTTAGTTTCTTCATGGGATAACTTTGTAACTTCAAAAATATGCTCCTTCATTTCCAAATTTATCATAAGGCCATAATCCTTGACTTCACACTTGGAAAGATGCGGCCACTGGCACCCACCCCTCTCCCTTCACTGCTTTGAGCTTCCCAGTTTCTATCATTTGAATTTTTATGTCTGTGTTACTAAATTTGATGGCATTTCCATTGTTTTATGATCATAATTGTCTCATGGCTTATTTATAGGTTGTTTATAAAAGCTTAAAATCAACAAATCCTTCACCTAATTATGGTTAAGTAACAGTGATTGACTATAGAGCCAGGAGGAAAACCGTGATCATGTAACCTCTCTTATATGGCATTTTGTTTTTCAGGAGTTTCTCCCTTTTCCCCAGGAACCCTCTATTCTCTCCTGAGCCACACTGGTTGATTTCTAGATTTGTGTTCATGTTTGTTATTCTGAGACTTGTCTTTGCTTTTCTGGATTGAATCTCCAGTTTCCTGGATCCCAAGGACTTCTGTTTTTGTTTGTTTAAATTTACTTAATAGGCTAAAGTCAGCCCTTAAATAATTTCCTCAAAACTGCTCCTAGATATGGGAGACCTCAGACAAATCATTTTGGGGGGACCTCTTTCTACATAAATAATCGAATTTTAAAAGTATTACAAAGACCATGTAGAGTACAGTGTTTTGTTGGATGTAATTTAGAATGTTAGGTAGAGGTGAGATATTTACATATTTAATAGTCAGTCAGTATATGCTAAGGTTCTACTTTGTCTCTGTATTCTTTATTGCCAAATGCATGATTCCTAGCTATCTTCCACTATAAGAAAAAACTAGCAAGACTTATTATGCACAGTGCCAAGGTCTCGAGAACCTATTTGCATTGAAACAATATAGATCTGTATTTGTGCATTAATGTAACACTATTTATTGAATGCTGGTTATATCATTACTTATAATGCTGTAATCATTACTTATGAGTGGCATCCATCATGCCACTCATGAATATTGCTGTATTTTATTGATGACCACAAGTTTCAAGTCCTACCCAGAGTATGCAGGAAAATGTGAATAATAATTTGTTTCCTGGTTATGCTGAATTTACCACTTGGAATTCTATAACATAAATATAGAACAATACATCTTCCAACTCTAGTCTTCTCTTGAATTCCTTCTGCAGTAATCACTGCATTCCTAGAAAGTGATTATTTTAATGTTCGCTGCACCCTGCCTTCTATTCTCTACCATCAAAGGTGAGGACTATAGGAGAAATGAGAAAAGTGGCCTCACTGGGTGCAGGAATGTTTTTCCCTCATCAGGAAGAATTCAGCTGACTGGAAAAACATGACGTCCTCACATCAGTGGAGGCAGGAGAGAACATCATTGGGGTCACACAGAATAAAGAATGCCTGTTGTCACTCTCAGTTACCCTTGGGTGCTAAATTCAGAGGCAGAACCACAAAACAAAGCCAGGCAAGCACTGAGACATGGGTCCCCCATGCAGCTCAGGCTGAAGGCCCTTGGTCCTGACCCTCTAGCTTGTCCTGTGTTTGATGTTGGAGAGTCACTTAAAATCATCATCAGTGCCATTCTCACATGGCCCAATCTCACATGGTTCTGTGAAAGAAACAGAACAGCAGGTAGCAGGCTCAATCCACTTGCCGGGATGCCCTCCTGGAACCAAGGTCTGCCCAGAGCCTCAAGAAACCCCACGGCATGAGTCCTTAGGGCATCTTGGTGAACTCTTGTGCAGGGTAGATGGTTGGAGAGCACAGGGGGTGGGGATCAAAAGGAACTGGGGCCCACGTGGACCCTGGTCCAAGCTAGGATGCCCCACCAAGGCGTTCTCCTGGCTCTCGGTGACCCCAGGCACTAGAGGAGGCCATAGGAAGTTTCAAAGAAGATACCCTGGAGGCCAGAACCCATGCAGAACCAGGTCTGAACTTGGTTTGTCCTATCCAGCACTGCCACATCCCAGACCCTGGAGGGGACTTAGAGCTTCAAAGAGGGCATTCTCAAGGACCAGGGCTCTCCAGGCAGTACTGCTTGCTGGTGTGAAATGTAGTGTTGTCAGTTTATGCATTTCTGGAAATGGCTTTTTGCTCCCTCATCTTTATTTGTTGGATTGAGTATGACATTGAAGGTTGACATCCATTTCCACACAGAAATCTGAAAGCCTTTGCTGTACTGTCTTCAGATCCATCGTAGCTGATGATGAGAGGTCTCCTGCTGGTCAGACTTCTTGTCTTTTAGAGGTACCTTTAAAATTTCTCTTTCCTTCTGAATCATCTTATTATCTTCTCTTTATTACTGATGTACTAGGCTTTTGTAACATTGGGTCTAGAGGCATATGTGTGTGCACGTACATGACTTAGGTACCTCCTTGCCTTGGATGCTTGATTGGCATCTTAATTTGTATACTGATGTCCTTTGACTCTTGGAAAATCCCCCGTGATATTTCTTTGATTGCTTCCTCTTGGTTTCCTCTTTGTGTCAGTCTGTAGATAAGATGTGAGGCCTCGTGGATTCATCCTCTATATATCTTTCCTTTTGTCTCTCTCTCTCTTTTTTTTTTAACATCTCTTTGTTCTGCTATCTGGTCATTTATTAGACTTCATAATCTATTTGAATTTCAGAGTCATATTTTTATTTTATAATAGTTCGTCTTTGTTAGCTGTTTGTATTTTGTTGACACAATGACATTTTTACTCTTTCTAGTAATATTAATTAAGAGAATTTTTGAAAGTTAAACTGTGTTTCCAAACGATGTCTGTTCCTTTCAGAGTTGTGTGTTCTGCTTGTTTATCTTGGTCTCTCTCTCTCATGTTGTAGAGTTTCCTCAGAAGCTCAGTGCTCTTTGGCTGCTCCATCATGTATAAGAACCAGTCGATAAGCTGACCCTGAGCCGTGTATGTGGCAGGGAGGAGCAGGTAAAAGGGAAGGAGGCAGTGCTTGCAGGCTGGCAGTTCCTCTTCGTGTCATCTGAAGAAGTAGGCAACAGTCCTAGGGACCTATAGTTGGCAGATTGAAGGTCTTTTCCCTATGGGCATTCCATTTCTTTGAGAAAGAGTCTTCTCATTACTTGTATATTGGGTATATTAGTTTGCTAGGGCTGCCATAACAAAATACCACAGACCATGAGGCTTAAACAACAGAAATCTATCTTCTTACAGTTTAGGAGGCTGGAAGTCCCAGATCAGAGTATGGGCAGGTTTGGTTTCCCCCATTTCTCTCTCCTTGGCTAGCACATGTCCATCTTCTCAGAGTGTCCTCTTATGGATTTTCCTCTATGCATGTGTATCCCTGGTGTTCCTTGTTCTTCTTATAAGGGCAATAGTCCTATTGGATTAGGGCCCACCCTAATGGTCTCACCGTAAGTTAATTGCCTCTTTTAGGGTCCTATCTCTAAATACAGTCACTTACTAAGGTACTGGGGATTAGAACTTCAGCATATGAACTTTGGGAGATCACAGTGCAGTCCATAGATGGATGTCTGTCAGTCTTCCAGTAAGGAGAGCATTTGGAAACGTGATGTTAACTCTTGAGTCTAGAGTAGAGTCTCTTAACTCTGGCAATTTTGACACTGGGGCTTCACCATTTTTTGTGTGATACCCGTACTGGACATCAAAGGGTGTTCATCATCATCTACCCACTAGATGCCAGTCATGACAATCAAAAATGTCTTTAAACATTGACAGATGCCCCTGAGTGTAAAACAATATCCACCCCCAGCTGAGAATCAGTCTGTGGATTTCTCCAACCCTTTATTAACAACTGATGTTCCAGAACCCCAGGTTTAATAGACAGATGACTGTATGTCTTTCTTTCTTTGCTCTAGTCTGTGGCTTCCTCTACTTGTTAGATTAGTCACCACTCCAGCCTCTTTTCTCCATCTCCTAGAAGTTTGTTGATGTCCTGTCTCCACAATGGGTTTTCATGCTTAAAGTGTCTAGCCTTTTTCCTTCTTTAATATTTTAGGAAGTGTTAGGACAGAATGTAAATGCGCATGGAGGGACAGTGTATTATATTTAAGTAAAGACTCTCCATCACACCTCCCAGATTATAAATGAGAAAAGACTCTGAGGGAAGAAATAATTTGCAGACAGCTGCATCTAATAATCATAAAAAGACAGGATTGGAATCCTGTTCACTCCCAGTCCAGTGTAATTTCCATTAACTCAACTCTGTTGTTTCAGCATACTTTATTAGTAAACACACCACCATCCTTCTCAGAGAGCTCTTTCTTTAAAGGAGTAAGTCCTCAACAAATCGTTGGATTTTTAAAAAATGATAATCAGCAAGAGTGTTTAGGAGGAACTCTTTACTCCAGACTTTTGAATTTCTCTTAAAAGAAGTTAAACTCCAGCATCAGTAAATAAGTGTTTAAAACCGGAAGGGTTGATAGTAGGTGGCCACTATGCTCCGTGCTCGGTTAAATGATTACAGATAAAACATTAGTGTCGCTCATTCATTCATCCTGTTAGTTATTTCCCAAAACTCTCTGGCTGAGAATAAGCCTTGTGATTGTGTGTGTGTGATTCAAGTGCCTTGCTTGTGTCTGTGTGTTGTGAGGGTGTGTGATGTCTGTGCATTTCCATGTGTGCACGTATGTGTGCACTTGCACTGGGCACGCTAAATTTGGTTTTGGTCAGAAAGGAAGAAGCAGAATTGTATGGGACTAGTCTAGGGAGAGCACACGCTCGCTCAGTGATGTGGGTTTTCATCCCCTGCATCCATAAAACCGTCTGAGGTCTCTTCTAACACCTTGACAGGTGGTGATATGACCCCCGTCCCCCATCACCCCAGTGGGGCTGACAGTCCTGGCAGCCTGCTGCCTGCAGGGCTTCTGCTGCCCATCAAAGTCAGCTCTGATGAGGCTTTCAAAACACCCAGGGGTGTCAGGTGTGTGTGAGCTGCACGGCTGGGCCCAGACCCTCTAATCCCACTCCCAGGAGGGGCTGAGAACTCGGCCCCATGGAACCACGACCTTGACCAGCTAAAGGCAGTGATCCCTGGGCTGCAGAGCAGAAAGACTGCTGAGGACTGTGAGTCTCCAGGGGTCTAAGGAAGAGACAGATGATTGGAGACCAGTCTGCCGGGGAGAGTGCAGCCTGGGAGGACGGCGGGCAGAGTTCAGTCATTCTTTTGTCACCATGTGGGCTAAGTTGCTTCATTTTTTCAAACATTATAACTTCTGTAATAGAAGGGACTCCTCCATACCCTTTCTCAGTAACCCTGCTAGGGCCCAGCAGATAGTGGCTGAATCCTGGTTGATTGACTGGAGCTTTCTATTTAGTTTCAGTAGTGCTTGCATGGGGATTTCATCCATTCGTGTATTCAACACATATTTATCAAGTGGCTATTTTGTGTCAAGCATTGTTTTTACTTTAGGTTATTATGACAGTGAACAAAGCTGTGTTCGCCACAGTGTCTCTTGTGGAGAGACAACAATAAACGCACTGATGAAGGTAGATGGAATGTGAGTGCTCAGGAGGACAGGCAGAAAGGGAATTCGAGTATGTCTAAAGTTTAGACAGACAGGGTGGTTAGAGAAGGGCTGCGTGAGGAGCCATGCAGAGACCAGAAAGATTCCGCGCACTAGGAGATGAGGGCACCTTCTGTTGGGATCACTTAGTAGTAGACCCAGCACATCACTTACAAAGGGGGTGTTTTGGTTTGTTTGGTTTTGGCGCAGCATCTTTCTTCACCACTCAGAGAAGTTCATGTTCTTTGGCTTCTCTCTCAGCCAGTCCCCTCCCTGCCCCCTTCTCCCCCACCCCAGTGCCGAGAGCCACCTCCCATCTCCTCAGATGCTTTGAGTCACCAGCATGGGCGCTCACCTTTCTGCAAGCTTGCTTTAGGGCCCAGTAGTTAAACAGCCATCCTGAACATTGCATCTACCTCTTCCTACCACTTTATTCTCTTTTCTCTTTTACCACAAAATGTTTTGGAAAAATGGTCCTCATTTTACTGTCTTGATTTCTGCTTCTCAACCCATTGCTAGATGGCTTTCCTGTAAACACTAGCTTACCCCTGGGAGGATTTCTGTGCAAATTATAATTCTGATTGCTTAGCCTCAAACCACCTCTGTAGATGCTGCTTTGGGAACCTCGGGCCAGGAGCCAACTCTTTCTTCTCTGTAATCTGAGTCTTTCTGGGAGGGAACAGTAGAGGGAGATCAGCAGATGGGGGACAGAAAGGGCTTGCTCTTCCCTGCTGCTTGCTGTTTTGGTTAGTACCTCCACAGCAGCAACCCCACATGCCAGACGTGGCAGTTGGGTCCAGTGTCCTCCTTCTGCCAGCACCCCAGAGCCCCTTCTTGACTTCATCCTCAGAGGTCCCAGCTCCTGCTCTTCTGGGTCCACCCTCCTGGTTCTAAGGCACCAGCCAAGTGGGACCCTTCCCCTGAGTCCAGCTCCCTGAGATCCCTCTGAGCTGCAGAGGGGGCAGCACCCAGCTCTGGCGGGGGCGAGGGGGCTCTTCTCCAAGGCTCTGGATCCCAGCAACTCCCATCTCTACCCTTGGTTCCCTGGTGCTCAGGGAGGTCATTGCTTCTGTAGTTAAGTCTCTGTGTTTTCTCCATGTTCCCTTTCGCCTTTTCAGCTCTAACTCCTGTTAACCTGATTCTTCATATTAAACTTTCTCTGTTGAAATAACTAGTGTGGTTTCTCTTCTGCTAACTAGACCCTGACTGATACAGCCACCAAAAGGCTGTCAAACCGATTGGATTCTTCTCAGTCCTTACACGGTGGCACTTCTGTGCAGCATTTTGCTTTTCTGGCTTCCTCTCCTTCGAGAGCTCAGCTCCACCCCTCGCCTGGCCTCATGGCACCATTTTTTTCTGGATGCTCTTCTTGCTCTTGAACTAGCCCCTGTCAGTCTCCACCGTGATCTCCAGCTGCCCCTTACCCTGGTTTTCTCGGGTCCCTCATCTCGTCCTGCTCCCCCCCGGGCCATTCCAAGCCACAGTTTCTACCTCTTGCTGAGGATTCCAGTTCTCCAGCCTTGCCCGTTCTCCCCTGTAGGCTCATACCCTACGTGCATATTCTTACCTGAACATCCTCTTCAATATCAATATTTCCCAAGTTAATCTTGCCATCCTCTCATCCCAGACTATCCTGCTGTGTTTACCATCTGCCTCATCGCCCAGGACAAAATGATGAGATTCATTTGGACTTCCTCCTCTGTCCCACACCCCACCTTTTCTCACATTTAATGTCTCTCCAGGCCACGGCTTCCACCTCGAGCCCCGGTCATAGCTGAGACAGTGAGAACAAATCCTACGCACTTCCTGTTTCAGAGCCATGCTGAGGACTTTGCACACAACTCAATTAATCCTCACAGTATAACTCTATGAGGTGAGTTCTATTAGTAGCCCCATTTCACAGATGAAGAAACTGAGGCATGAAAGGTTACATGACCTACCCAGTGACACAACTAGGAAGTCGTAGGGCTGGGATTTGAATTGGAGAAGACTTTCTGGCAGGCTGTCTGACAGCTTCTGAGGCACTGTGGACAGATCCAAGCTTGCCTGCATTGATTGTAGGGTTTCTCCCTGGTGTCTTCTCCAGCGCTGGGCCCAGCACACAGCAGGCACCCAAAGCATTCATTATCATAATCATTTTACATGATATCCATGAGGTCCAGGTAGCCTGAGTGTATTCTCTGAAATACACATCTTTCCTTGTCATCTCCCTGTTAAAATCTCACTGACTCTCCATTAGCCCAGGATCACATGTCCGACTCCAAGTCCTTTGGAGCTTGCCCTTATCGACTGGCCTCTCTCACGTTGCCTTGGGGCTCTTTCCTCTCTGCACACTTTCGCTCAGCACAGGAAATTGCCTGTCATTCCTGGCATACTGAATCACCCTTCTAGCTCTGCTTCTTTTCCATCTGAGGCTGTCTTGTCTGCAGTGACCACCCTTCCTCTGCTTGTTGGCCATTCCTGTTCTTCCTTCCAGTCTCATCTCGGGTATTGCCTGCTCTGGGGAACTCTTCTTGAACCTTTTGTATGCACAGAGCACTCACCGTACATGTCATTGTTGCTAACATGTCTTCCTTGGTGGGCAGTGAATATCTCAAGGGCAGCAGGGGTTTTCTTTGTTCTTTCTATGTTCCCGCGGATGTGGGACATAGTAGATGCTCAGGAAATACTCTAGGGACTAGTGAGAACTGTTCTCAGTCCTCTCTGGCCAGTTGAGTTCAGTGATTAAAAACCTGAATGGGGGCCTCACTCAGAGCACACGTGTATCAGCTGCAGGACACAACCCCAGGGTAGTCACAGAGTAAGAAATCTGCATTAGGCTGGAGTTGACAGGGTGGTCTTGACTGCCCAGCAGGCCCCAGGATAATATCGGAAAACTCTGACCAAGCAGTGTGACCTGCTCTTGGCTCTGAGAATCCTACCAAATGGTGGGGAAAGAAGAAGCAAGACTCGCAGCAAAGGCAGCGTGCTAATCAGCCACTGTGTCTTGTCTCATGTTGTGAGAAAAAAGAATCATGCAAATGTTGTATAATTGTTTGTCTTCATTATGGGAGCTTGTTCCTTACTTCATTATGCACAGAATTTGCAAGTTGCTTTCTGCCTTCCTCCCACTTCAAAAAGCTGATTTGAAATTTCAGTAAAGGTACATATCAATTAGCAGGATGATATAGCAAATATTAATTTAGAAATTGATGTGAAGCATAAACATCAACCTATAACTTCCATTATAGAATGAGAAACTACACAAATGCTTTCAAGGCCCAGAGACATGGAGAGGTGGGAACTATTTTGAGGACCTGGGTAAGCACACTTTTTAGTGTGTGCCTGGGTGCTCAGTCGTATCTGACTCTTGGTGACCCCATGGACTGCAGCCTGCCAGGCTTCTGTATCCACGGGATTTCCCAGGTGAGAATACCAGAGTCGGTCGCCATTTATTAGTAGATTGTCTGAATTGCTCTAGGGATGGCAGCAAAGGATGGACAGAAGGGAATATTTGGCATAGTTTATAAAGAAGAGGTGTGAGGATTAAAATTAAGGAGAAAAACCAAAGCAAACAGCAGAATGACTGTGTGTAATGCCTGGGTAAGTTTCCAAGGCTGTTGGCACTGTCTTAGGCATTTGGGATAGTGTTCTCGTTTGTATGATGTATGCCTTAACAGTGTGATATTCCTCAGTCACATCTGGCACTTAGTGCTGAGGAAGGAGACAGCTAAGGAATAGGGCATAAATATGGTGCTGGTACCTTCAGAAGCATGTGTTGACACCCCACCCTTCCCAGAGCTCCTGGGAGTCCTGAGGGAGAGGAATGGGATAGAGAGGAGGAGCTCTTCAGGATCCCAGGATCCCTCCACATACCAGCTGGGGGACATCAGCCAAGTTACGGGCCGTTCTGAGCTTCTGCTTCTGCATCTATGGAATGTGGAAATAATATCTCCTTCCCCGTAGGGTTCCAGCGAGGATTAGAGATGAAGAGGGCAGTGCGTCTAGAAGTGTAAACAAGAGAAACCGTGATTAGGGATGGGGGTCCCTGTGGCACTGTGCTGTCTGGTCAGGAGCCGGCCCCCAGGATTAGACAGAGAAGTAGGACAGGAGGGAAACAGCAACCCAAGAGAGAAACCCAGACAACCCGGCTTCAGGGGTTTGCTGAAGAGCCTCCTCATTCCTTATCTCCACAGAAAAAGCCCTGTGAAAAGTTCAAGTGCCCAGGGAGATGGCTTTTAAGAAAGCACTGAAAGATCCAAATAGACTTGTGCATTTTCTAAATTTAGACCAGTGGAAAGACATACTGTTTGTGCTTGAAAGGTGTAAACATTAAGAAAAGGTAAAAGGAAATTGAAAGGCTTCTCAGAGTATCTGGTAGAACAGGCTGGTCTGAAGCTGGCCACGCCTGTGCTGGTGCCACTCCCTCCCACCCTCTCTCCCATCTGGGAAAAGGGGGAACCCTCCAGGGAGAGAGGTAAGATGAATAAAAGAGATTTTAAAATGTATTATGAATGACTGCTTGCTATTGCTGATCTTAGAGCAGAGACTACAAATGGAATGATAGTGAGGTTCCCCAGAAGCAATTAGGGTGTAGAGAGAAGAAAAAATGAATCCTCCGTCACTGTGCCTTGTTATCCAGGTCTCATCTGGAGACCCTGACAGGTATATAGCCACTTGTGGGGTAATGGAGGTTCCCACCAGGAAGAGAGGGACTTACTGATCCTGGAATGGAAAAGAGAAGTATATATCCTTGTGTTTTTATATTAGTTATCAATGTTAATGGTTGTTTTTAACCCCTCTTTAAGATGCAGAGTACCCCTGTGAGTGCACCTACTTTCAGTTAAATCAGTAAATGATTAGGTTAAGAATAGTAGTTTCAACACGGAAATAATCCTTAAACCAGCAGACATTAAGTGGAGAGTCCTCAGCCAAGGAATATTGCTATTCCTAAGTAAAAAATGTACCTTTGTTTGAAAAGACTGAGAGGAACCTGAAATGCATATTGCAAAGTGAAAGGTTTTTTTTTTTTAAAGGATTTCAGTTTGAAGAGTACATGTTGCATGGTTCCAGCCTTATGTCATTCTGGAATAGGCAAAACTATAGGGACAGGGGATTTTTAGGACAGTGAAGTGATTCTGTGTGATGTAGTCCTGTGGATGTGTGCCATTGCGCATTGGTCAAAACTCACAGAATGTACAATACAAAGTGAACCCAAAGTAGACTGTGGACTTCAGTTAAAAATAGTGTATCAATATTGGTTCATCAGTTGTAACAGATGTTCCACATCAGTACAAGATGTTGATAATAGGACTTATGGACACAGAGGAGGAGGAGAGAGTGGGTTAACTCTGGGAACTGGTGATGGACAGGGAGGCCTGGTGTGCTGTGGTCCATGGGGTCACAAAGAGCCGGACACGATTGAGCAACTGAACTGAACTGAACAGTAAGGAAGGTTGAGGGGAGAAAGAGTATATGAGAATTCCTTGTCCTTTCTGCTCAATTTTTGTATAAACCTGAAACTGCTCTTAGGAAATTAAGTCTATTAATTAACAAAAAATTTTTTAGATCAGCTGGATATCAAAAAGCCTCCAGTATTAAAAGAAGAAAAACTTGGTGATTATACTTATTTTATTTTGTTAATAGACCTGTATCAAGCCTAATAAATACTCGACATAGTTCTAGGCTCTGAGGAGCTGAGACTAGATGGAAACACCTTCTTCAACTGAAATAGCAGCCAGGTCATTAGCCTAGCAACAGATGCGCAGTGTTCACTGAATGCTTCTTATATTCTGTCTCATTTCACTCCACAACCCTAAAAGGATAAAATAGAGAAACTGGCATTTTAGAATGATTTGACAAGTAAGTTTGGTAATTTTAAATACAGGTCCAAGATCACCCAGCTTGGAAGTAATAGAGTAAAAACTGTATTGAGGTAATGTGACAGCTACCATACTCAGAAATCTAGTGTATCTCCTTAGGAAGGGAGAGTCAGATGAATGCTTTATTCTGTTGGCAAGGCTTCTTGCTTAGTGAAATCTTCATATAAAGATACTAGAATGAATAACTTTATAAAAAGGAATCAGATATAGTACTCTGCCTCAAAAGTCTGCATAACTCTTTTTATAAAAGAAATCTATCAGATTATATAATTTTACTTCTCTTTGAAAATTAAAAAAAAAATCCCTTCATTGCAATTATTGTTGTTGCTGGGAAGATAAAAGTACATTAGCACAGGCAGAACTTCACAGCTATTAAGAATTAAAGTACAAAGAAAACAAGTTGGAAAATGAAATGGAGCTCAAGTATGTATCTATATTTAACTTTATATGAATAGGAACATTAAACTTCACTGCAGCTTGAGGCTGTTAAATCTTTTCCATTATCCTGAGAATGCTGTTGTTCAGATCGTTTCCAAATTTTATGCAAAAGAGAACAGTGAATGTAGCAAATCAGACAGATCCTTTCCCACGCATAGGTTTCATACAGCCCTCCTTTCAAGGGCTCCTTGACTTAGAGTTATGAGACCACCTTGAACTGAGGTAGCCTTTCTCTCTTTTTTGAAATGTTTATTTTAAACATTGTGATGAGTCTGTGATGGGTCTCGGCTGCAGCACATGAGATTCTCATTGCAGCATTCGGGATCTTAAGTTGCAGTGTGTGAGATCTAGTTCCCTGACCAGGGTTTGAACCCAGGCCTCCTGCATTGGGATTGTGGAGTCTTAGCCACTGGACCACCGGGGAAGTCTCAGCCTTTCTCTTAGGTAGGATATCCATAGTCAGTAGCTGAGAACCAACACACACCCTGTGTAAACAGTGTACTAGAAGTTACAAAGAAGTGGGAAGTGAGCTCACAACAAGCTGCAAGACAGATTAACAAGCACACACACATGAAAAATTAACTGTAGATTTCATATTGGAAGCTAACTTCACATTTCCCACAGATGGTTGACAAAAGCCTTGGGAGATGAATAGAGCCTGTAGCAAGGTTCACCAAAGGTCTGAAACCAGAGCCAGTAGCATCTTTGAGATCCACAGCTCCTGGTACTGGCTGCCTGTCTCTGTCTACCCCTGCAGCTCTTGTTGCCTACTGCATCTTGAATAATCAAGTTTCCTTTTGGAAGAAACTTGACATCGCCAACTGCAATTTGTCTAAGAAACTTCTGCCTTTTCACACCTGAAGAAGGTCCTCCATTGCAAGGTGGGCTCACAGATTTCCCTGGGCTAAATTACTGTAGAGAGCAACTCCTTCCCCTGACCGGGAAGTGTGCAAACAGTCGTTACATGAGTAGCAAGGGAAGGCTTGGCAGCTCACCCCTCCCCTGGCAGGTGATCCTCAGAAATACTGGAAATAGACTTGTGTCCATACCCTGAAACACTCTCTTCAAGGGTGAAATGTGTCATTTGAAATTATCCCCCTAGAAGAAGTAAAATATTAGCAGCTTTAATCATGGACTTAAATATGGATGGTGAAGAAAGAAAGTGTAGCTGAACTCATAAAATGTCTTTGCTTATTGCATCTCCCAACTTGTCTTACAATGAATGAACATGCTCCGTGGTCAGATACACCTGGCAGAGTCTGAAGACTTGGGGATTTATACTACAGAATAAAATTTTTAAACACTAGAAAATTTTGCAGTAAAAAATGTGTTTAACTTTCCTGTAAATAGGGACTTCCTGGTGATCCAGTGGCTAAAGACTCCAAGCTTCCAATGTAGGGGGCCCGGGTTCCATCCCTGGTGAGTTCCCAGATGACAGAACTAAGATTTCACATGCCACAGGTAAAAGTCCCAGGTGACACAACTAAGACCAGGCACAGCCAAGTAAATGAAAACGTGTGTTTAAAAAAAAACACTAAAGAGCCCCTCATTTTTCTCCCATTGTAACACTGGTAACATTCCTAGGAGGGTTCTTTGGCAAAAATTTCCTTAGAGTTAAGAAATGTTCATGAATATAAATACCTAATTAGGATGCTGAGTTGATGGATTTCTTTCTTATGACCAACTATTGTAAGATGATTAGTTCCTGCAAATTGCCCTTCATGACAGAAAGTTCACACATATCCTCTCACTGCCCTCCATCCATTATCTGGAGCCTAAAACAGAGAATCTGATGTATTATGATGTAAATAGAAAGGTCAGTCATGTCTATCAAGACAAGGGCTTGTTAGAGAAGCAGAAGCCTGTCCCCTTTCCAGTGCTCTGAGTCATCTCCCCAGGGTCAGTTACTACCTAACTTCTGGAAAGATAAAGGGACAGGCAACAAACATTGGGAATGGTAACATTCTATTTTCTGAGGGAAGGAGGTAAGGCACCCAGGGATAATTTCTGGCTGCTGAGGGATCTGTTAACTTATGGGAAAACGAAAGGAAGCCTTACCATCACCAGCCTCGGGACAGGAGCATGGTTGCCCACAGTTAGTGTCCTGGGCTCCTGGAACGATCCACAGGAGACCCTGCCACTGTCCTGTACAGCTCCCGCCACCACTGGCGTGTCATGCTCATTCTGTAGGGGCCCAGAAGTAATGACCCAAAGACCATAACTCATTTGCCCAGTTCCTTGCCCCTCCAATTTACTCTCCACACTGCATTTCAAGAAGTCTTCTGAAATGCACTCATGTTTACCAACACACACTCCCAGACACTGCCCTGAGACTTCATTTAAGTGTTAGCATAAACCCCAGATAAAGAGAACAGGGTAAAGGCTGTAAGGAGGTGGGTGGGATTAATGATCTTCTGAAGTGAAGAGAGCAGGAAAGATGAAGTGGTGTCTGAAGAAGAAAGGAAGAGGAAGTGGTTGTAAAGGGTTTGCAAAAGGTCCGCTGAGGAGGGGAGCTGAGGATATGGAGTGGTTACTGAGGAAATGAGTGGGACTATTCCTCCAGCCAGTTACCTGTTTAAGTTTCTAAGAGGATTAGGAGGAATTATTGTTAGGCAGAAATTCACAATTAGGAACACAGTCTTAATCCAATTACATGAAATGTATGCACTCAGAGAAAAGTCTCAAAGAAAACAACAAACTATTAATGGAGACTATATATTCTGGAATGTGAGGGATTTTGTATTCTACTTTATACTTTTCCAATTTTAAGTCTTCTGTAAGGAGGATGAATGGTTTTGATAATCAGAAGAGATTAGTAAAAGTTACAGTTACTGGTGAAGCAGTTAGATATTTGTGTTGTTTGAGGTCTTTTCCCTAGTGCTACCTATGGAAGTTACAATTACCAAACTACCTATCCACCCTTGGCATTTTTAAAGGCTGTCATTGGAGATGGTAGATTCATTTCAGCAAATGTTTCAGTTAACAAATCTGGAGATTGTCTTCATTTGCTATGAACTTGCTAATAGAAGCATGTGTTGGGATCTCCTCAAAGTCAGGGAGATGTAGACAGCAGAAATATGCCCAGCAGGTATCTATTATTCCTAATATTTCATTACTCATTAAACTGCTGTGCCATGCCTTTTAAAATGTAACTATACCCTATAATATGTTCTTATTGAAAAATATGGTTGGAAGCATGAAGTAATCCCTATTTTGTGCCCATGTTTCTTGGCTTGTTTTTAGGCTCTGAAAGCATTTAAATTGGTTCTCCAGTGACTCCTTTGAAGAATTTATTCCTACATGTAACATTGAATCTGTCAATGGTAATTTTTACAGACTTGGCTATTTAGTTTTCTGTATATTTAAGTCCTCTTGTAGTATGTTATTTCGGCAGTCACACATTTCTGTCATTAATTTGAGAACCACATAAGCTCTATACTTTGTCAAAAGATCTCTTTTTTCCAAGGTAAACTAAGGTGGAAAAATCAAATGAATGCATCTTAAGTTGGTAGTGCATTTGAAAACCTCATGTTACAGTGCTGAGATTCAGCTGAATGGTACACTGCAGTGTGTGCACAGAGGTTGGGGCCCGGGCATCAACACGCTCAGGGCATCTTTGTCCTCTCTTGCCTTAGGTGATTTATTAATGTACAGAAAGTCTGAGAAAAGGTAACTCAGGATTAGTGTATGAACATGTTGCTTCACTTAGATTCATCTTCTCATTTTATTCTTGCATCTCTACTGGAAAAGGAAGTTCAAAGGGTATTGAGATATTATGGAGATAATACAGGCAGGTAGTCAAAGGAGCGAAGTTCTAATTCTGACTTTTATCACAAGCTGAGTGACTTCATGTAAGTCATTTAAACTTTCTGGCTCTCGTTAAAACCAAGTGATTTCTTCCAGTCATTTCTGATGTGAATGCTCAGTGATTTGGTGAGATCTAACTTTCGGTTTCCCCATCTAAATGGGGAAATATCTAGATGGGGAAACCGTGGAATCAGTGTCAGACTTTATTTTTGGGGGGTTCCAAAAACACTGCAGATGGTGATTGCAGCCATGAATTAAAAGACGCTTACTCCTTGGAAGAAAAGTTGTGACCAACCTAGATAGCATATTCAAAAGCAGAGATGTTACTTTTCCGACTAAGGTCCATCTAGTCAAGGCTATGGTTTTTCCTTTGGTCATGTATGGATGTGAGAGTTGGACTGTGAAGAAGGCTGAGCGCTGAAGAATTGGTGCTTTTGAACTGTGGTGTTGGAGAAGACTCTTGGACTGCAAGGAGATCCAACCAATCCATTCTGAAGGAGATCAGCCCTGGGATTTCTTTGGAAGGAATGATGCTAAAGCTGAAACTCCAGTACTTTGGCCACCTCATGCGAAGAGTTGACTCATTGGAAAAGACTCTGATGCTGGGAGGGATTGGGGGCAGAAGGAGAAGGGGATGACAGAGGATGAGATGGCTGGATGGCATCACGGATTCGATGGACCTGAGTCTTAGTGAACTCCGAGAGATGATGATGAACAGGGAGGCCTGGCGTGCTGCGATTTGCAAAGAGTCGGACACGACTGAGCGACTGAACTGAACTGAATTCTTGGTTAAATTGTGGTGAGTAGGGATTACTCTGCACAATTCCTCCACTGAGATCTAGGCCTTCTATTCCTCACCCCTCGTGAGAGCCACTGTTCCCAACCAACTACCCGCTCAAGGAAAATCTCACAGCAAGGATTCAACAGTGTTGAGGGAGCTATACTAAAACAGCACCCTCCATATGGCCAAAGAGGAGAGAGATCTCAAAAGGTTTGGGGCCAGTCAAAGCCTGGAATAAGCTGGGTCTTCAGTGAGGCTTCCCTGGTGGCTCTGATGGTAAAGAATCCACCTGCAATGCAGGAGACATGGGTTCAATCCCTGGGTTGGGAAGACCCCCTGGAGAAGGAAATGGTAATCTCCTCCAGTATTCTTACCTGGGAAATCCCCTGGTGGGCTTCAGTCCATATGGTCACAAAGAATCAAACATAACTGAGCAGCCAACACTTTGACTCTCTCTGGAGGAACCTCCCAAGTCTTCCCAACTAAACCTGTGGTCTTTCCCTTTCCTAGTTCTACTTCTGTATTCGTTTACCTCAACTTCCCCTTCCAAACCAATTTTCAGATCCATCTCCAAGATCGATACCCAAGCTGAAATATGTCAGTGGGGACAGAGAAAGATTATTTTCTTACCAACATAAAACACGGTTTTCTTCTAAAAGCTCAACTAGTTTTTATAATTATGATCTTCTGTAACAACTCACATCTTCCCCCGAAGACATATTTCTCTCTCTGTTCTCTTATGTCAAAAGTCCATTCCGTAGTACAGTGATCCAACTATGCACTGACTTCTCTGGAAACAGCCAAAATTTTTCTTTTTACCTTCCTTTTGTTTCTTGGAGCAATTGTGAATTAGTATAGACTCAAAAATGGGAGTTGCAATATGCTGTATCATTTGTCAGGTTAGCTACAGAGGAATAAGCAGAGGTAACCAGAAATGAGGAACAGGAAATTTCTGATAAACAACTTTGATGGTTATCTAGAAGCTGAATTGAATCATAGACACTAGAGTTTGGAATTGCATTTTGAATTGCAGAATATACTGGGCTTCCCAGGTGGTTCAGTGGTAAAGAACCTGCCTGCCAATGCAAGAGATATAAGGGATGCAGGTTCAGTCCCTGGGTTGGCACGATCGCCTGGAGAAGGAAATGCAACCCCCTCCAGTATTCTTACCTGGAAAATCCAATGGACAGAGGAGCCTGGCAGGCTACAGTCCACAAGGTCACCAAAGAGTCAGACACAAGTTAGTGACAAGACAACAAACAAAATTTGCACAATTAGAGGTTAACAACCTCCCACCTATATGATATCAGTTTATTTTGAAATATTAGTGTGGTTTTATAGGCATTCAATTCTGTGGTAGTGCCAGAGAGCATTTATGTATTTATCAGGTTCCCATGCAGCACATTTGAATTTAGAAAAAGAAATAATTAACAACCACCTGGGTACTCCTGATATGGGCACTGTCATGGATGTTAATAGTATTTGGAAGTAAAATGAATGAGGTTATCATTTTTACAGGCTCAACATTCATCAGTGAAAACATGTAACTGATAAATTCAGCCCTATAATCAAGCAGTTTAAGTCTTTCCCAATATAGAATGGGAAGTTAGAATGGATGCTTCTGTCACTGGGCTTGCATTAAGGAGACTAGATAAAAAGATTGTTTACCTTAGTTACCTCTTACTGGCCCTTTCTCTAATTTAGGAACAGAAAAGTCCACAGTTAATTTCAGATTCTGAGAGAACAAGGAGGAACAGTGAGATTCTGGGAAACCTTAAAATCTTTGCTGCACCCCTCGCTGATTCTGGTTTGTGCCTCTTCATCATGGGAGTAGCTCTTGCATCATTTAAAAAACTTGAGCAGTGTTTCAAGAGACTTCTTGATCTTACCTCTGCAGACTCATAATTTCTTTATCTGTTCTTGGGAGGATAAGGCATCTAGAGCTTTAAAAGCTGGATGTCCCTGCAATCCCATCTCCTTGTTCTTCATTCTTTTCCAGGCAGAAAGTTAATGGGGCATTTTGTCTCTAGCAGAGGGATATTTTCAGATGCTGAGGAGTCGCCTGACACAGCAGGTCAGAGGAGTTAGGTGGGAAAAGGGAGGGAAATGTCCAGAGATACCCCCTATCACAGGACTGTGTGTTGATAGACTTCCCTTCCCCTTCTCTCCCCTCCCATTCACTCTCTTTTCTGACCTTCCCTTTGGCCTTTCCTAGTTAGAGGCCAGTATGTTTTCACACTTGGGAAATCTCATTCAAGAATTTTTGTCAATGGACAAGTCATAAGAAGCCCTTCCATTTTAGGGCTTGTTGACGTCATCAAGGAGGCGATAAATATCTGTTGATATAATTGGATGTGAGATTCAGTGTTGAGATAGCAAAAATTCTGCCCCTCGTTCCCGGGCAGGGCCCTATGATTTATGCAGGAGCAGAGGCAGCGCGCAATCCAGCTGTCAAGAGAGCGTCAGCTTATTAGGCAAATGCTGCGTGGTTTCTGAAGAGGGTCGACACTATAAAATCCCCTTCCAGGCTCTGGTGTGGAGAAACTCAGAGCCCACGTCCGTGGAGAGACAGAAGAGGAAGAGAAGAGGAAAAGGACAGAGTAGGAAAAGGAAGGAGAAGGGAAGAGAACCCCTGAAAAAAAGCCCCGGAGACTTTCTCTGCAGAGAAGCGCTGCGCCTCGCTCACCTGCAGAAGCACCTCCGAAGGTAGGGAGCGCCTAGACGGAACTGCGCCTCCAACTTTGCACTGCCTGAGCTGTCAGGGTGTGCGCCGCGCTGCTGCCGGCTGTTCCTAGGCGTGTATGTATGTGTGTGTGTGTGTGTGTGTGTGTGCGCGCGCGCGCGTTTGTGCGTGCCCGTGCCACAAGATTCCGATAGATAGTAGCTGAGATGCTACTAAAAGCAAACTTAGACGGCTGCTCAGCGTTACCTGAACTGGCCGTTATTCCTCGCTATCTGTATAAATGAGCCCCCATCCATCCCGACCACCGAGAGATCCGAGGGCAGGGATGGGAAAAGAGGAAGGAGAGGCAGCAGTTCTCAGTTTGGAGAAAAATGCTGAAACATCCGGAAAAGGTGGTGGTGGGGTCGCGGGGAAGGGGGAATGTTTAGAGCCCTTAAGACCACGAATTTGCAGGTCGTCTCTAGAGTCCAGGGAATTGGTCTCGGGGAATCAGGGGACTCGGGGACCCTCCCTAAGTGCGTCTTGTAAGGAGAGTCGCTCCAGCCTGGAACTGAGGAACTGAGCCTTGTCGCGCCCTGCCCTTCCAAGCTGCTCCCCTTCTTGGTCTCACTCCAGCGCTTCAGCACTACGGACAGCGCCCCACCCGGGCTGGGTCTGTGGGTGTCGTCCTGCGGGAAACTCCCAGTGGAGCTCAACTCTGATAATTCTTTTTTTTTTTCCCCCTCTCTTTCTCTCTTATTCCGCCCTCTGCACACCTCTGTACCGCAATTAGCGCCCCCCTAACATGCGACTGCCGCTGCTCGTGTCCATGGGCGTCCTGCTGGTGGTTCTGCTGCCCTCCCCGCCATGCAGGGCCCTCCTCAGCCGGGGGCCCATCCCGGGTGCCCGGCAGGCATCGCAGCATCCCCAGTCCCTGAGTTTCTTGCAGCCGCCGCCGCAGCCCCAGGAACCCCACTCTCTGCCCACCCTACTCCGCGTTGGGGAGGAATACTTCCTCCGCCTGGGTAACCTCGATGAGACCCGGGCTGCTCCTCTCTCTCCCGCCGCCTCGCCTCTCGCCAGCAGAAGCAGCAGTCGCCTTTCTCCGGACAAGGTGGCCGCCAACTTTTTCCGAGCGTTGCTGCAGCCCCGGCGCCCACTCGACAGCCCAGCCGGTCCCGCGGAACGCGGCACGGAGAACGCCCTCGGCGGCCGCCAGGAGGCGCAAGCCGCCAGGAAGAGGCGATCCCAGGAACCTCCCATCTCCCTGGATCTCACCTTCCACCTCCTCCGAGAAGTCTTGGAAATGACCAAGGCCGATCAGTTAGCGCAGCAAGCTCATAGCAATAGGAAACTGTTGGACATTGCTGGGAAATGAAATGGTACGTTTGGCTAAAAAGATTCTGTATTTAGCGCAAAAGTGAATTTAAAAATCTAAAAATTTGAAAATAAAAATACAGTATTCTATACCATAGCATTGGTATGATACCATCTGTTTATTTTTATATAGATTGAGATGTAGAGGATGTACAGCAAGAGCGCCCAGACTCCTTAATTAGCATGCACACAGTGTATTCATATGCAGTAACAGCGACAATATGTAATTTGCGTCCTATACTTCTAGTTTCTACTTTCAGGTGTCTTTAACAGTGTTTTATAGAGAGTATAGACCCAGGGGAAAAATGTTTTGAAGAAGTAGACATAAGTCACCATACTGATTTTATTGTGTTTTGAGGTAAAAAGAATATCATTCTCTAGGGTGGGTGAGACAAAAATATGTAAGCTCTTTGAACCAACTTTTCCTTGTAAACGTTTCAGTAATAAAACATCTTTCCAATCCTTCATCAATTTGGCTCTGTAAGAGAATGCTGAATATTTATATTTCTAATAAAAGCTGCAAAGGTAATTACGACTTTATTTTTCCTCTCCAACGCTCACAGGGGAAAACTGAGCTCCTTACTTCCTCCAAATTGACATCAACACAAGAATAAACAAAACTCCTGGGATTTTTATTTTCTGCTAAAACCACAAACATATGTTGATGGCTCACACAAATCCTGCAACTACCTTGGACTCATCTCTGCACCTCAGATTACCCCCTCTGAGTTCAAGAATTTAGAAAGTTGTTTGCAGTTCTGAGGCTTGGTAATTCTATAAATGAAATATTGATTCATAACATAAATAACATTCAACCCTGATTAACTACAGAAAGTATTAGTCACTCATGAAAGTGTTAGTCGCTCAGTTGTGTCCAACTCTTTGCAAAAATCTCGTGGATGGTAGCCTGCTAGGCTCCTCTGTCCACGGACTTTTCCAGGCAAGAATACTGGAGTGGGTTGCCATTCCCTTCTCCAGGGGTTCTTCCCAACCCAGGGATCAAACTCAGGTCTCCTGCGTTGCAGGCAGATTCTTTACCACAGGGAAACCCCCTGATTTGTCGTAAGATGTGACATAATTGGGGAGGACAAGAAAGGAAGAAGGAAAAAGAGGTTATTGGTTGTGGCAAGGCTTCCCTCCAGTTAAGAGGGCCAAAATGTTGCATTGTTTTTTCTATGAGAAAGGTTTACTTTATCAAACTATTACTTTGGTACCATTATTTTTTTTTCTAAGCTATTTTCCATTGCTGTCTTCTGAAAGGGGAAACAATAACCTCTCCACTTAAAACAACTAAATGTAGTTGCTATGAAGTGCCCCTTGGGAACATTTTTCTTATAAAGCACATTTCAAATTTAATAACTTTACAAACACCTCATTTATGTCTATGCCAACACCAGTCTCTTTAACTTAGGAATATAAACTATCTCTATGCACTTCTAAAATCAAACAGTACCCCTAATACAGTTTACAATGTACTTGCCTTTGGTAGTTTAGTTATAAGTTTAAAAATTCAATCGAGTGTTTAATATTTCAAAATCAATTTGGATGTATGAAGATGCTTAATCCCTTGAGACCCTTTAAATTCACTTGACTAATGGATTACTACAATGATATGAACACAATAAATCACTGTAAGACTAAGTTGTTAAAAACAGCATTTATTTAAGAGTTCATACAGAGTGAAGTTAAAACTTAACTTTACAAAACTTATGTTTTGAATGAGGTGTTATGGGGGGACAGCACATGATTTAAATACATATATATGTACATGTATAATGTGTATTTTGTGTGTGTGTGTATATATATATATATTTAAATACATGCAGTTGCTCTATAGTTCAGACTGGTGCCTCAGTGGATACATGAGACAGTAGACAGTTTCTGTTGAAAAGTCTTTTTCAGGTAAAGTACGTGTTATCTGCATATTTGAAACTAAGATTAGAAAAATGCCATAAGAAATGTCCTTGGCCTTTGCCTTCTGGATTAGGAAAGTGTCACCAGAGGCAAAGAACATTTCTGGATATCCATCCAGCTACATCTGTTGTGGAAAAGAGAAAAGCTTTGTGAAGCATCTCATATCTTTGGTCAATGATTTACCTTTTGTCCATATATTGATAAATCGGTCACTTCTGAATTAACACTGAATTTCACTGACCACCTGCACTGTTAAAGAGGAAAGAGAATAAGAGCTACTGTGATATCAGAACAATAGCCAGTGCCTATTAGAGACGAGTGTAGTGCCCACGTTTTTCAACACTTGCCACGTTTTTCAACATTTGTTACTGATGTACACACACACATACCACACCTACACACCCTTCATAACGTTTTCCACACAATAAAAAATTTGCGTAAGATCAAGTTCCTTTTTTCCCCCAATGCTTTTCTGCAACTTTCTTCTCAGAGCATTGTTCTCCCTCACTGTGCTAGCTAAGTCATCTGGAATTAAAGTGTGTTTTTGGTAGAAATGCCATTCAGAGGTCCCTTTCTTCATCTACATTATCCTAGTTTCATCTGGGTCTCTGCTGCCTGTGAGTGTCTCAGCCAGGCGGGCAGAGGTGCAGCAGTTGGAATGAGTATCATTCGCTGAGGGAGTTCAACCAGGAAAAGGAGAAGACATGGCGAGCTGGCTCAGAATCAGCTCCACTCCCGCTCCCTGAAGCAGCAGCCTGTCTCTGGAGGGGAGGGCTCTCAAATCCAGCCTGCAACAGAAGAGAACCTGCATCAGAGCAAAAGAGGCCAGTCCTTTGCAAGTTGGTCCAGTCCCTAACAGAGGAGGAAGGATAATAATAATTACATAGGACATAATTATTATTAGGGATGGAGAGCAAGCTCAGGTTATCTTGGCTGTGGCCAAGAGCCATGAAAGGATTTCACACGCAGGGATAAAAGTAATGCATGCGGTGGAGGAAAGTTCTAGGGAAAGAGTATAGGCTATTCTACTTTTTTAAAAGAGCTGTATATCATTTACTGAGATGAAAATCGCATTAAAACTAACAGGAGTTTGGATTTAGAAAAGTCTAAGATAAAATCCTAAATTAAATGACTTTGCTACATCACATGACATAATCTATCCACTGCTAAATTAAGAATTTCTAAAAGCATGCGAAAATATATATAAGTAAATTTTGCAAAACTGTAGGTTTTGAGAAAGGATTCATTTCTCTAGGCAATAAAATCTAGTAACATAAACATTTCTAATGAGGTATCTTTTATAGATACCAGACAAATCATAAGTTATGATTTTGAATCTAATCTCGAAAGTGAAATGTATTTATGATGTTTTGCATTTAAAAGATAACAGTTTAGTAGAATCAGGGACACTCATAAAGAAGTCTTGCTGAAATGCAATGTGTTGTAAAAACACAAACTCCTTACATGGAAGGTATGACAAACACAGTTCTTCCTGGGAGAAACACCAGACGTAGACTAACTGATGACTTCACTGGTAAAGTTATCCTGTGAGATTAGAACGCTGCTGATACCAAAGCAATGAAGTAGGCACATGCATTCAGCCCAGACGCCCAGGCTGACTTTTTGAAGCTGCTATATGATTGGACAACACCCGGCACAGGCAAAGCAGGACTTCAGTGAGTGTGTTGTTTTGTTGCCACTCAAAACAGTTTCAAGTGAAAAATGAGCGCTTGTCCTACACTTGACCTGATTTTGCCCTAAATATATATTTGGGGGTAATGTTTCAAGTTCAGTAAAATTATCCAAAGTCCTTATGGCCTTAGGATTACCCTTCTCCCTGCCATGTTGCTCCCTGATAAAAAGTTAAGAGGGGGCCATGAAATCATATTAGCCATGGAATCATATTATTTTTATTAGAATAAAACTGAAGCAGGTAGCTTTCTATAAAGGAATAGCTGAGACATCAAGTGTGACTGGGCTTCTTTTTAAAAAGGCTGTTATTAGATTCTCTTGGTAACAGGCTAGCTACCTGAATGTCCTTGAAGTTAAGGTGGAATAAACATCATCTTGACAGAGGTCCATCTAGTCAAAGCTATGGTTTTTCCAGTGGTCATTAATGGATGTCAGAGTTGGACTATAAAGAATGCTGAGTGCCGAAGAATTGCTGCTTTTGAACTGTGAACTGCAAGGAGATCCAACCAGTCAATCCTAAAGGAAATCAGTCCTGAATATTCATCGGAAGGACTGATACTGAAGCTGAAACTCCAATACTTTGGCCACCTGATGTGAAGAACTGACTCATTGGAAAAGACCCTGATGCTGGGAAAGATTGAGGGCAGGAGGAGGAGGGGACGACGAAGATGAGATGGTTGGATGGCATCGCCAATGCAACAGACATGAGTTTGAGTAAACTCCAGGAGTTAGTGATGGACAGGGAGGCCTGGTGTGCTGTAGTCCCTGGGGTCGCAAAGAGTCAGACACAACTGAGCAACTGAAGTGACAGAACCTGTTTATGCACACCCACCAAACTCTTCTCATCCCCATCAGAGTCACCTTACTCTCATGAATCCTAACAAAAAACCCAAGTGATCTGAGCACATCATTGATATGTAAAGATAGCACTTTTTTTCTAGCCATTCTGTATGAGCGAACAGTGAATTTTGCATAGATGAAGAGACCATCAGATTTCACTGTGTAGCCTCTTTTTCTTGAAGACAATTTCTAATCTAGAGGAAACTTCTGTGATAGTCTTTCTGAAATAACTAAAGGGTGAAACTAGTTGTGTAAGGTATAGTCTGTGTGGGATAGAATCTTTTGTGACACTGCTGGAGGTGTGCAAGCTATTTGGATGGCTTTTGGAATTTGTATTTCTGTGCTTTTTTACATTCAAGATTAAAATCTGTGTTAGCTGTGTCCAACTCTGCGATCCCATGGACTTCGGTCCACCAGGCTCCTCTGTCTATGGAATTCCCCAGGCAAGAATACTGGAGTGGGCTGCCATGTCCTTCTCCAGGGGATCTTCCTGACCCATGGATTGAACCAGGCAGGTTCACACCTGATCTGAACCCAGGTCTCCTGCGCTGCAGGCAGATTCTTTACCATTTGAGCTACCCAGGAAGCCCAATGGAAAATCTATCTTCCATTTAAAATGTTTTGGCAGTTAATAGCCTACAGCCTTCAAAACTTGGTATCAAATAGTTTGGGTTTGCTGCTTTAACACCCTCACATTTCAGTCAGTTATTAGATTTTTTCTTCTAACAATATGGACAAATGCTCTCTTTCAGAGAAGAAAGGCTGATGCCAGAGCAGGGACCAAGAGCAGAGATTATTCTGAGAATCTGAAGGTGATTACACTGTCTCCTTGGTCTTGTTTATGTGAACTTGAGGATCCCCAACCATCTCAGCAAGGAAGCTTTATGCAAAGAGGCTGAGCCTGGGTTCGAATCCCAGATTAACAATTCATTAGCAATATGACTCAGGCAAGACACTTAACCTCTCTGAGCCTTTTTTCTTCTCTTCTGTAAAACAGAGATGACACCCTATAATCTGCCTGCAAATGCAGGAGACATAAGAGACATGGGTTCAGTCCCTGGGTCAGGAAATCCCCTAGAGGGCATGGCAACCCACTCTAGCATTCTTGCCTGGAGAATCCCCATGGACAGAGGAGCCTGGCAGGCCACGGTCCATACATCACAAAGAGTTGGACATGACTGAAGTGACTTAGCATGCATGCATCCTATCCCACAAGGCTATCATAAGGACTGAATAAATAATGTACCTAAAGCACCTGCCGGAGAAGGCAATAGCACCCCACCCCAGTACTCTTGCCTGGAAAATCCAATGGACGGAGTAGCCTGGTGGGCTGCAGTCCATGGGGTCGCTAACAGTCGGACAGACTGAGCGACTTCACTTTCACTTTTCTCTTTCATGCATTGGAGAAGGAACTGGCAACCCACTCCAGTATTCTTGCCTGGAGAATCCCAGGGATGGGGGAGCCTGGTGGGATGCCGTCTATGGGGTCACACAGAGTCGGACACGACTGAAGTGACTTAGCAGCAGCAGCAGCAGCCAGTACTCTTGCCTGGAAAACCCCATGGAAGGAGGAGCCTGGTAGGCTGCAGTCCTTGGGGTCGCTAAGAGTTGGCACGACTGAGCAGCTTCACTTTCACTTTTCACTTTCATGCATTGGAGAAGGAAATAGCAACCCACTCCAGTGTTCTTGCCTGAAGAATCCCAGGGACAGGGGAGCCTGGTGAGCTGCCGTCTATAGGGTCGCACAGAGTCAGACATGACTGAAGTGACTTAGCAGCAGCAAAGCACTTGCATGTGGCTTATATGAAGTGCTTCATAAATGTCCATTTCCTTCCTTCCTTCCTTTCTTCTTTCTCATATTAGTGAAGAGGCGCCTCAGCCAGGCAGAATCACCTGGGGACTATTTGTGAGGAATGATATACAACAGCCAGGACCCTCAATAAAGAAAGACAGTTGTATTGAGGATGTTCATCTTTTCAGAACTGGACATCATGTATGTTTCAATTCTTTTAGCATGTTGTAATCATGATTATCCATCACCCAGTCCAGTGTATCTCCATGTGGCCTGACTTTAAATATGGCTCTCTCATAAAGGAAGAATGAGTTAAAATTTAGAAATCTTTCTATAAGCACAGTCTATTCAATCATAGGTTCTTCCTGGGTGACGCCAGTGGTAAAAGAACCTGTCTGCCAATGCAGGAGATGGAAGAGACACAGGGTTGATCCCTGTATTGGGACAATCTCCTGGAAGAAGGCATCGCAACTCACTCCAATATTCTTGCCTGGAAAAATCCCATGGACAGAAGGGCCTGGCAGGCTACAGTCCATGGAGTCACAGAGAGTTGGACATGACTGAGTATGCATGCACACATTCAATCATAAGCAGACATTTTCCCTACAGCCTTCCCCAAGAGAATTTTATATATACATTCCTTTCAATAGTTTTCCAAATGCTGGCTCTCCTTCATCACAGGAAGTGCTATTTCTTAGGAATACTGATGTCCCATGAATCTGAACAAAGGACAGAGAATGATAAGCACTGATCTTCTCCACCTGCTTTTGAGTTTGTCCTGAGTTGGAGTTTGGGCCAAGGTGCATGACAAAGGGAAGGAAGGGCTGTCTGTCCCATACCATTTCTAAATTTCACACATTTTCCTCAGGTAACAAATGAACAAACCTACAACCATCATTTAACACTGCTCTGTCAGCACAGGGCTTCAGATGAGTTAAGAAGTGTGAGTTTTAGTAATAAAATAAAACCAGGAGCAGAATAGGGAGGCAGACTTGTCCATCTCAACTGTGAGACCCAGTTCAGTCAAGATCCGCAGAAGACCAGCAGAAGGGAGTGACACACCTTTGCTCAAAGGAAAGACTATTTTTCTCAGATGAACTTGACCAGAAATTCTGGGTATTCATGAGCCAGATTCAGTCAGAAACATAAAACCTTTTATTTTCCTTTTATTTCTTTGCTGCTATCAAATGTCCTTTAAAGGGGAATGAATGCAATGTCAGATTATGGTACTAGAGTGTCTTTTCCCTGCACAGAGGGGAGGGTCATGAGAGGTGCTTTTACTCAGGGCTGAGTGATGTGTGGGCAGCATCCTTCTCATGTTACCATCCAGTGCCATTTCTTGCTGATGGAGATTGAGGAGCATGCATTCTGCCAGAGGCTTGTGGGCAACCTGTCCCTAAGTACAGGACAGTTCCAGGCTATGGCCAGTGTTGGCTTGACCTGAACTGTGCATGGTACTTTGAAAAAGACTTTAATTAGTTGCAGACATCAAGAATCAGGTGCAAGAAAAAAAAAAAAACAAACTCTTGTCACTGTTGGTGGGAATGTGAAATGGTATAACAGCATCGCAGTTCCTCAAAATTTGAACATGGAATTACCATACAATCCAGCAATTCCATGTTTGGGTATATACCCCAAAGATCTGAAGGCAAGAACTCTCACATATATTTGTACACTTATGTTTACAGTGGCACTATCACAACAGCTAAGAGGAAGCAACTTGAGTGTCCACCAATGGGTAAATAAACAAAATGGGGCATATACATGGGACAGGATAGTGGTGGTGGTGTTCAGTCTCTCAGTCGTGTCTGACTCTTTGCAACCCCACAGACTGCAGCATGCCAGGCTTCCCTGTCCTTCATCATCTTCCGGAGCTTGCTCAAACTCATGTCCATTGAGTCAGTGATGCTACCCAACCATCTCATCCTCTGTTGCCTCCTTCTCCTCCTGCCCTCAATCTTTCCCAGCATCAGGGTCTTTTTCCAATGAGTTGGTTCTTTGCATCAGGTGACCAAAGTAATGGTGCTTCAGCATCAGGCCTTCCAATGAATATTCAGGGTTGATTTCCTTTAGGATAGACTGTTTTGATCTCCTTCCAGTCCAGGGGACTCTCAAGAGTCTTCTCCAACACTACTCAATCTTGAAAGGAAATTCTGACACCTGCTGCAACAGGGGTGAACCTTGAGGATGTTATGCTAAGTGAAATAAGCAAGTCACTAAAAGATATAGCACCATCCCACTATCTAGAGTCATCAAATCCATACAAACAGAAAGTAGAATGGTGCTTGCCAAGGGCTGCACCAATGGAAAGGTGTTTAGTGAGTGTAGAGTTTCCCTTTTGCAAGTGGAAAAGTTCTGGAGATTGGTTGCGTAATAGTGGGAATTTACTTAGTGATACTGCGGAGAGTTGACTCATTGGAAAAGACTCTGATGCTGGGAGGGATTGGGTGCAGGAGGAGAAGGGGACGACCGAGGATGAGATGGCTGGATGGCATCACAGACTCGATGGACGCGAGTCTGAGTGAACTCCTGAGAGATGGTGACGAACAGGGAGGCTTGGCGTTTTTCGATTCATGGGGTCGCAAAGAGTCGGACACGACTGAGCGACTGAACTGAACTGAACTGGGCTTCCCAGGTGGTTCAGTGGTAAAGAATCTGTCTGCCAATGCAGGAGATGCAGATTCGATGCCGGGGTTGGGAAGATCCCCGGGAGAAGGCAATGGCAATCCATCCAGTATTCTTGCCTGAGAAATCCCATGGACAGAGGAGCCTGGTGGGTTCCAGTCCATGGGGTCACAGAAAAGACAGACATGACTTAGTGACTGAACATGAGTGCCTTTACCTACAGGCAGCTTGGCCCACATGATTGAACAAAACAAAACAGATGCTTTCCTGATATTTATGCTGGCATAAGTCAGGGTAGCCATTTTATAAGAGGAATTACTTTTTGCTGGCCTAAAATAAAAGAGTGAGCTGTGCCAGGTCATGTGATGAGCGGCCAGTGCCCTCAGGCTGCCTCTCAGCTTCCCAGGGCCTCCGTAAGGTACCAGCCTCGGCCCTTCTCCAAATGGCCAGCTTCTGTAGCACCCACGATTCTGATCCGTTACCTTGTACCTGTCCCGTGTTCCATTCCCTCAGGCATATTCAAGCAATATTAACTGATCAGATGAATTGCAACCAAGAGATTAATGGATGCTGACAGCTTCAGGTCCACTACTGTGAGATACCACTTTACCTAGAAATTGTCCTGCTTAGCCCTGTGGGCTGGCTGCTATATGTATGTCAGTCACATGCCCCGCCAGGAAGGAGAGGGGGGCTGGCAGCGAGGAAACTGTGTCCAGACCCCACCCTTGGACCTCCCCCTCCACTCTGCCACTTCGAATGGCAATCACAGATACTACTTGACGGAAGGGTCTGGTTACCGCTGCATGTTAAAAGCCAGTCTTTCTGGGCCAATCCAAAGGAAGCTTTGGCCTTCTACAGTGAAAGCCATTTGCCTTAAAAGAATGAGGGTGGGAAGGGTAAGGCTTGACTGGAGGCTGTTGGGTGGGTGACCACCAAGGTCTGTCCTGCACCTGCTGGGCTGAATCAGAGTCAGAGCCAGATGCTGGAAACAGGTGTTAGGGGGAATGCTGAGGGCAGGGTCAGAATGTTTATTCAGAAAGACTAAACCCAAGCACTGGCTGCTCCCTACTCAGCATTCCTGAACCTCGGGCCTCAGATAGCTTAAGCATCATGGATTCCAGGACAGCCAAGAGCCTGGGTCAGTCATCAAGTCCTGGGCAGTGCCTGGGGCCTGGACTGTGACTCACAGCCAAGAGCCTGAGCCCCGGACACTCCATTGGGCAGGTCTATCCTGGGCATTTCTGCCACAGGGATCCAGTCTTTACTGCTCAGTGGCAGAGCAACTGAGGTATGTCAGGACTGCAGCACAGAGCTGTGAAAATACAGCACTCTCTCGGTGGATGCTTGAGGAAGGGTGAAAAAGACACACCCTGCCCTCCACAAGGAGCCCTGGAAGGCAAGCATTCACTAAAGGGCATTTTTCCCCTGAGGAGAATTTACAACTGTGAGCACTGAGGGGTGCGAGGGAGGGAGGGAGCTGATCTGGGGGCTTCACCGCCTGTAGCTGCCTCCCTCTTGCTCAGTTAGGGAAGATCAGAAACCAGACCTATGAAACAAGAAGAAATTAAATTCACTCCTTTTTCTTAACCTGGAGGAAGACGTCTGGTATACTGACTTTGGGCTGTTTCAAACACGGCCTTTAGGAATAGAGTTGGGGTGCGGGGCAGGAAGGAGAAGTGAAAATGTCAGTGTCAGAGTTTTGCAGACATTAACAGCCAGCCTTCTTCTCAGGCATGGACCTGCCATTATGTGTCCAGCAGACTGTGTGTGTGTGTCCTCAGCCTTTCTGAAAGGAGAGCTTTATTACAAAGGATGCTAATTAGATTATCAGTTCCTCACAGATAGGACTTCTTTGCCTTGTGTGAGGGAAACAATAGGTTTTCCTCAAAAGCAGAGCCATGGGAGGTCCAGTTCATGGATGAGAAAACAGGATGGTTGAGGAACTGGCTCAGAGTAACTCTAAAGATAAAATGCTGAGATCAGAACCCCAAAGGGAAGAGGCAGCCAGAGCTGCTGAGCATGTGAGATAGGCTGACTCCACCCCCACAGTCAGAGACAGGGAGGAGGCGGGTCAGCAACTGAAGGACTGGTGCTTTCTTGCAGGGGGTGGAAGCTTAGCACTGACCTCTCTGTGCCAGTGTGTCACGAGGGGTGAGTCAATGCAGAGAACCTTTGGTCACACTGTTTTAGCTTCAATCGTATCAACCCTGATAAAGTGGGGATTCACCCACTTCCCCTAGATGTGGGTGTGACCTCCATTCTACTGCAGGCACGCACTCCCTGGTGGTGGACAAGGGGTCACTGGGCACCAGGCTCCCAGCTGCTCCATAATTTGGAGCAAGTCACTCATCCTCTGTGATCCTCTACTTAAAAATGAGGAAGTTTCATAATAACTGAGTCACTTTGCTGTACAGCAGACGTTAACACCACTGTAAATCACTTATACTTCAATAAAACTAATTTTATGAAAAAATAACAACAATATCAAATTTTAAAAATGAGGAAGTTAAAAATTTCTACCGTGCAGGGCTGTTATGAGGTTTAAATGAGAGGATCTCTGAAATACCTTGCACGGGATAGAGCAACGTGCACATGTTAGTTATGGCCTTTGCCACACGGCACTGGTTTTTCAGATGCTTTGAACAGTGGTGGATTTGTTCTTTGCTTCGTGGGTTCTAGTGGGGGAAAAGGCATTTCATGGAAATCACTGAGATACATAAATAAAGGGAGAAAAATCCACAGGGTGTACAGCACTAATAAGGGCCTTAGGTTAAATCAGAATAACAAACATTCAAAAAAAAACTACGGAAGTAAAACTCAAGTAGCTTTGTCACGACTGCTGCTGCTGCTGCTAAGTCGCTTCAGTCGTGTCCAACTCTGTGTGACCCCATAGATGGCAGCCCACCAGGCTCCCCCGTCCCTGGGATTCTCCAGGCAAGAACACTGGAGTGGGTTGCCATTTCCTTCTCCAATGCATGAAAGTGAAAAGTGAAAGTGAAGAAGCTCAGTCATGTCTCTTAGCAACCCCATGGACTGCAGCCTACCAGGCTCCTCCGTCCATGGGATTCTCCAGGCAAGAGTACTGGAGTGGGGTGCCATTGTCTTCTCCATTCATTACACTGCTCACACGTAATTTACATTACATTTCCTTCTTAAAAACAGATATATCCATTTCAGCTTCCTATTAAAGTGACCTTGGTAAGGAAGCTATTTGATCTTGAGAAATATAGCCTACAGTTTTAGTACAGATTTTTTTTTTTCTCTTCTAGTGTTAGTGGCTCAGTCATGTCTGACTCTCTGTGACCCCATGGACTGTAGCCCACCAGACTACTGTGTTCATGAGATCCTCCAGGCAAGAATACTGGAGTCAGTAGCCATTCCCTTCTCCAGGAGATCTTCCCGACCCAAGGACTGATCCCAGGTCTCCCTCACTGCAGGCAGATTCTTTACTGTCTAAGTCACCAGGGAAGACCCTTCTAGAAAAACCCCCAAATTGACACTTACTAGGATATCACTTTCCTAGCAGGGGGGAAAAAAAGAGAGAGAGAAAACTGCAGTTGGACGATACAAATGAAAAAGCAACAATAATGTAGTAGTCTCATTAAAACTTTCTTCTTTAAATAAAATCCTTCCTCTCTCCAAAATTTTTTCTATGTAAAAATGCTTGCATTTCATTATCAGAACTTTTTATAACTTCCAGGACTATGAACTCCTGGATAATATTATGCAGTAAATGTAGGCCTGAGTGCTGATCATTTTTTCTCTATTTTTACCAAGTGAAATTCCAGCATAGTCAGGGTGCCTGGCTTAAAAGTGATTTGATTCATAAGCTTGAATCTCCTAATTTGTATAACACATGCAGTTGCTCTCAGTAGAGATTTCTGTTTGAAAATAATTTGACACCCTGAATCCCTCAATTAAATTTAGAGAACACAGTTACATTTTCATTCATTTCAGTTTGTTTTGGAAAATTAAATAGATCATTTCAAAGAACATAGGACCTGTAGTCACACTCATGGGAAATCATATTCTTGGTCTACTGCTTTATTTTTTTAAACATTCTCTGATACCTTGTGAAATTAATCTCACGCAGGATAGAAGCTTTTGCCTCAGGCATCGCTCATCACTGAGTCCCTAGTGGCAGGTGGACTTGACATTTACCCTTAAAATCGGACTGAATGATTTGGTCTCAAAGGTTATTTGCATGAAAATTATTTTATCTTTTTGCATGTGATATGTTGTGGGGACCCAGGGCTCCACATACCTGCTTTTCCAGTTTAAGAAAATATGGATATTTTCAAAGAGACTAAATCTTAGGTAGGGGAATTTGATAAGATCTCAGGCCTGGGGACACAGGTATTGGTTTCTTATCATCTAGGAAATAAACCCTGGGCTTCAAGAAGAGAAGAGAATCTTGGCTAGTACCATGTATCTTTCTTTCCCCCCTTCCTTTCTTCCTTCCTTCTTTCTTTCTTCTTTCCTTCCTTCTTCTAAGAAACATTTTTTATATTTCCCTGGAGGAGCACCTTTATAACCTCAAAGGACAGCATTTATGGAACGTGGGCTGGGAACCAAGATGGCCACGGGCCGGTTTTCCTTGGAGACAGCTCCTGCACAGGACTTGCCCTCCACACACTGCTTCTGCTGTTTTAGGGTAGAGAATCCAAAGCTGTGGGTCATCCACATTGTCCCTGATGCTCTGTCTCTGAAATCATGATATGTTCTATAGGAAGCATCTGGCAATCCTCAGGACAGGAGGAAGGCCCATCTGCACCTTCTTGTCAGTCTTTGGGTGGGGAACCTTGTCAGCCAAGAGGATAAGCCCAGGGTTGGAAGCCCCTGGCCCATGCTGGGGGGGCCTCTGCAGTCCTGTGGAAACTAGTGTAGCCAGCACAAGGAGTGAACTGGGACAGAAGCATGTCATTAAAATGCACAGACATCTTAGCTCATAAAGCAATTTACATCTGCACTAAAAATAGGGCCCCAAAGACTTTAATCATCAGATTGTAAAGTTGAGCCTAGTCCCTTAAAAGCATCAGGCACCTCGGCTGTCAAGACCTTGGTCTGCTAGGCCTTGCTGGTGGCTGTGGGAGGAAGGGGAGACAGGTGTGTTGGATTTAGGCTCTGAGTCTTCTTGTGGCCAGCTGTTTGGAACAGGTGAAGCTTTGTCAGTACCTTCCTCCTCCAGGCTACCCCCATCTGCCCTCTAACTTTTCTACCCTACCTTAAAGAACAGTATATGTGAACCCATTCAAGCAGGCAGGCACAAAGAGGTATTTTTTAACACTTTCCTTGGGATAAACTCTTCGAGAAAATAAAACAATGCTAATTTAGGTACCTAAACAGAGCTTCAAAACACATAAGGCAAAACTGATAGAATTGCAACAATAAATAGACAAATCCACAATTATAGTCAGAGATCTCAAAATTCCTCTCTTAGCAATTGATAACGGAGAAGGCAATGGCACCCCACTCCAGTACTCTTGCCTGGAAAATCCTATGGATGGAGGAGCCTGGTAGGCTGCAGTCCATGGGGTCGCTAAGAGTTGGACTTGACTGAGCAACTTCACTTTCACTTTTCACTTTCATGCATTGGAGAAGGAAATGGCAACCCACTGCAGTGTTCTTGCCTGGAGAATCCCAGGGATGGGGGAGCCAGGTGGGCTGCTGTCTATGGGGTTGCACAGAGTTGGACACGACTGAAGCAACTTAGCAGCAGCAGCAGCAATTGATAAAACAAGTACACAGGAAATCAGTAAGGATGTAATGAACCTGAACAACACTCACTGACCTGATGGACATTCATAGAACATTCCATCCAGCAACAACAGAAAATACAAGGTTTTCAACTGCACATGGAACATTCACCAAGTTAGCTTAGTACATTTTAAAGAACTGGAAGCATATAGACAATATTCTCTCTACACAATGAAATCAAACCAAAAATCAAACAGAAATCTGGAAAATCGTAATTATGGCTGATTCATGTTGTATGGCAGAAACAAGGCAACATTGTAAAGCAATTATCCTCCAATTTAAAAAGAAATCTGGAAAACCTCCGTACAATGGAATACTACTCAGGAACATAAAGAAATGAGCTACTGATACATGCAACCAAATGGATGACTTAAGAACGATATGCCAAGTGAGAAAACCAGTCACAAAAGCCTATATATTGGATGTTTTCACCTATATGATCTTCTAGAACTGATGAAACTATAATGACCAGCAAAATAGCAGCTGGGATGCCAGAAGGAGATTACCTGCAAAGGCACATGAGGATAGAAATACTCTCTAGCTTTACTGTGGCCTGTAGCCACACAATGCTACATACCTGACAAAAACTACTGAACCTTACAATTAAAATAGGTAAATTTTTTAAAATCACACTGTTTTTCATCTCTTCATTCATCTAATCTTCTATGACTACATTTACTGTGTACATTCTAAGTCCTTTGTTCTCCTGGGCAATGAGGTCTAAGCACCAGGAGGTAGACTTCAGATCTGGATTTTATGTGGTTTATGGAATCTGAAAGGGTAATCACAGCTGTGTAAACATTCAGCTAAATTGGTGTCCAGGAGATGTGGAGATAGTCTGGGAATTAGGGATTTGTGTAATAGCTTCAAGGCAAGAAATACATTTGGGGAAATGCAGTGGGCTATCTAAATCTATTATTATTACAGTTGCCAGAATGACTTGTCAGGCCTAAGTTCATAACCCTCCCAATGAAAACATCCTGAAACAATTTATAAGATTCTTAGTGCCAGATTTTTCGCTCTCTAATGTTGTGCAAATAGATGAATCCTTTCATCAAGTAGTTGTTTCATTTTCTTCATGAGAAAACTGAGGCTCAAAGAAATTAAGTGCCCAGAGTTGGGACTGAACTGAAGTCCTTCCTCTCGATTTTACAGATCTTTCCTGAGCCCCAGGCCTTAGCACAGTTTCTACTCAACTTGCTTGTCTATTTTCAGACTTGAGGAACGCACAGTGGAAAGTGGATATTCTAATCTTGCAACTACGAATAGCTGTGATATGGTAAAAGCTTTCAGGGTCCATGACAACTACAGCTTCGTGCTCTGGTGAAATATGTGAGCTGTGGTTCTTTACAGAGGCAGAAATGGCAGAGATTTTAACGTCAGAAACCCCATCTTCACAGCAACTGGCTCTCTGAGTGTGTGTGTGTGTATGTGTGTGCTGGCAGTGGGGCTGGGGTCCTCTGACCTTGAGGCAGCTGCCAGGGTCCAGCTCGAGTGTCAGCCAGAGCAGCTGCCAAGTTAATCTACCAAGCAGGGAGACATTTCTCTGGACATCCCTGTTCCCATCAAGTGGTTTGGACAAATTTCTCCAACTACGGTCACTAAGCCTCACTGGGAAGGGCGAAGGGGAACGTGGAGGGGCTTTCATTGCTGCTGCTCCTGCTTCTGGGAAAATCTAATTGCCACACCTATTCCCAATATAAAACCCAGTTGTCCCGGTGGGCATGGGGGTGACCTGTGCTAACCCTCAGGTGTAGTTAGCATATAAGCAGTGTAGGAAGAGAAGGACAATGGAGGAAGCAGAGTGGACCAGGAAACCTCCCTGGAGATGAGGCTCACAGAAGCTGCTTTTCAAGCGCAGCCACCTGATCACAGTGAGCTCTCCACTTATTATTGCCCTGTCTTTGGAGGTTGACTGGGGGATGGTGCAGTTTCTTAAAAAAATATTTAAAAATTAACACAGGAAGTAGATCAGATATAATTGCCACCAAACTCTTTGTGTTGACTGAGAGTACAACAGGCAGGGTCTAAAAGGGTGGGAACTTTAAGGGTTGATTTTGCAGCTAAAGACCAGCCAATGTATAGGACCTTTGCACAGTGTGACGCAGGCCTGAATTCAAACCTTGCTGAGCAGTTAGTTTTCTTGGAGAACCAAGGTGGGGAAGGCAACAGTGTGCGTCTGATCTAACAAAGACCAGAATCCCAGGTCACCCCCCATGCAGAGACCCAGCGTCTGGTTTTTGCCATCACCAGTTTCTAACATTTAATCTGCCCATGTCATTAGGTGAAGAGAGAATGTACATGCTATGGCATCAGAAATCACAGACAGCAAGAATAGGGTAGTTTTCACTGTGTGAATGGCCCTGAGGCAAGCATCAGGAAACATCTTCCTTCTTAAATGGATTGTGGTTCTGCTGATGGGGCTCAAGTGATTAGCAAGTGAGCCTGAGATGCTTCTGTCATTCTAAGGCCACCTCATATCCCAGGATGGGTTAAGAGAAGTAAGACCACCAGTGAATCAAGGAGAACCTGCATGTCACATCCTAAATGTTCACAGAAAGACTAACGAAGTTTGAAATTCTAACAAGCTAACTAACCTTGCATTGCATGCCTAGTCGCTCAGTCATATCCGACTCTTTGTGACCCCATAGACTGTAGCCTGCTAGGCTCCTCTGTCCAAGCAGTTTTCCAGACAAGAATACTGGAGCGCATCGTCATTTCCTACTCCAGGGGAACTTCCCGACCCAGGGATCGAACCTGGGTCTTCTGCGTTGCAGGCAGATTCTTTACCCTCTGAGCCACCAAGGAAGCCTTGTTTATCCCACAATATAATTAAATAAGAGCTGTAACCACCTTATATAGAGCCTGTTTAAATATACCAATTTATATACCTTTATCTAAATTCTGCCAACTTCTATACCTTTAACTTTATAGTTTTCATAAGGACCTTGCATTGGACAAATATCTCGTGAGTTCAGTTCTGAGGCAGTGAAGGTGAATCAGGCCTGCAAAACCTTCACAGGGATGGACAATCTGATGCTGTGGTGACGTCTCTATTAATCTGTCCATACCCCTTTCAGGCAGGGATCAAAGAGTGGTCCTCCATCATAAACAGGGGTCCTTCTCTAGGTGAAAGGCTCTTTCTCAAACACCAAGAACTACCCAAGGTTCTTGGCAGTAATGAAAGTCAATTCACCATACCCTCCACCTACAACCCCACCCCCCTGCCTTACCCTCACGACAGGCATGTGAATGACAGCATCTATGACACGGGCTCCAGTGGACAGCAGACAAGAAGCATGACTCCCCCACAGCCTCAGGGAAGCCTTACAAGGACATATGGCAACAAAGTCCCAAACCTGAACTCTCAGAATACAAACTGAACTCTTCAGACAATTATTCAGATCCACAGTTATTCAGAATATTCCAGTTATGCACAGACTTTTCTCTCCCTCCCCATTTGCCCCACTGAGCCCATGACCGATAACTTCCTCCCCGTTGTTCATCACAAATGACAGGAGGAGGAGTTATGCCCTTGAGCTGACGAAGACACTCAGAACATTCTAGAATACAGAGGTTATGACTATTAGACACTGGGGTAGGTGCCACTCACATAGTTATAGGCATGACAGGGACCCATGGGGAGCCTATTGTCATCGCTGAGTAGACAGCTAATGAGGCAGAAAGGAGCTATGAGGGGAACTTCCAGGAGAGTCAGTGTCAACCCGGGAAAAGTCAGCGAGCCAGAAATAGCTGAGCCCTTTCAGCTCCAGTCACCCTGGATCACTTCTGAGCTACAGGCACAGGGAGCTGGGTCTCAGGTCCTGGATCACTTCTGAGCTACAGGCACAGGGAGCTGGGTCTCAGGTCCAGCAGAGTCATTTACTCAAAAGTACATGGGGTTTAAATCTTTAAATATGATTCATGAAGCTGATAATATTAAAAAGATTATGAAAGGAGTAAGATGGTTAGTCCCTAAACCTCCTAACAGTCATCAAGAAAAGGCTTGACTATGAGACAACATACCAAAAATAATATACTGGCAACCCACTCCAGTATTCTTGCCTGGAAAATCCTATGGATGGAAGAGTCTGGTAGGCTACAGTCCATGGGGTNAGGAGTAAGATGGTTAGTCCCTAAACCTCCTAACAGTCATCAAGAAAAGGCTTGACTATGAGACAACATACCAAAAATAATATACTGGCAACCCACTCCAGTATTCTTGCCTGGAAAATCCTATGGATGGAAGAGTCTGGTAGGCTACAGTCCATGGGGTTGCAGAGTCCGGACACGACTGAGCGACTTCACTTTCACTGTTGGCTTTATGACTTTTCTTTAGTTCTAATTTGTTATAGCCAGTGGATGAACATTGGCCCTCTGGCTCCTTATTCGTTCAGATCTCACTTGGCTGAAATGCCCACTATGTGACTGTGCCTGGGCTCCCCTCTCTTAGGAGAGACACTGTGGACTCTGAGGGTGCAAAGAGAACCAGAAGTCACCTGGTCTGCCTGCCCACCAAAGCAGTTACCTGCCCACCTGGGCACCTCTCTGGTGAGGCAGATGATATGCTGCTACTGAACTGATGGAAACCTGCATAGTCCTGTATGAGGCCTTTGCTGGTCATCCATCTAAGAGCAGACTACTCATAGCATTCTGGACACCTTTGGAAAATGGCTTCCTCTAATGGCTATTCTGCCTGGAGAATCCCATGGACAGAAGAGCCTGGTGGGCTACAGTCCATGGGGTCGCAAAGAGTTGGACAGGACTGAGTCACTAACACTTTCAATGGCTATTATGGAGGGTCCACTCCCACTGGATTACTGAATAATTGCCTAATGAGTCTCGTTCTGAGTCAGGATCCCCTTCCATGCAGGATTAGATGACGGAGTGATTCTCTTCAGGAGTGAGGCCACGAGTAGTGCTTGGGAACTTGGGTCTTTTTAGATTGGCAGAGCCTCAGAATTGGGGGAGAAATTCATCTCTGGGCCTACAGAAGAGAAACATTATTGAAGAGCTACATGAGATGTTAGTCAAGGGAAAAGAAAAGATTTCCTACCCATTAAAGTAAAAATCAAGCATTGAATCTGACGCCAGATGTAGTGAAGTATAAGAAAAGCCAAAAGTGCTAGGCAGATTCCTAACTCCTGTGAGAAAACAAGAAGAAAGCTTCACTGATATTATCACAAATAATATTTTCATCTTCATTCAGATGGATTTTTCATTTTCATTTCGATTGTGCTCCTATCTTGGGTTATTGTATTACTGTTTTTCTGCCTGACTCAACGTCCCCTAAGTATGTAAGGAATCCCATAAACTTTCTAGAAATAAACTTCCCATTCGTCTTTTAGAAAACTTTCTACTCCAGTTCTTTTACAACCTAAAACAACCTTCAAAGATTTCCTCACACCAAACATATCTTTTTTGTCATTTTTCATTAGTGAAAATAAATACATGGCATGAAAGCAGTCCATCTTTGAATTTTCCAAAAATCATTTCCATTTATTACCTCATGGAAATCGAGGTTCACTTGAGCAGATAGTTAAGACGGTAAGAATTTTATGATTTTTGAAAAAATGCTGTTTGTTGTTAAAATCACCTGATGACCCAGGAGCACGGAACTCGAGCATATTTTTTCCGCCAGCCCCTGTCTGGCAACACCCACGCGTCATTTAAGAATACTCATGGGTATGAAGTAACCATGAACATTCTTCTTTGTGAAGAAATTGTAGAAGATTTCTTCTATGGAATCTTCTTTGAGCCATGCAAACATCTAGCCCAGTGTTAGGAAGAAGAAATGAACTTCAAACTTGCATTTTGATAAGAAAAAAAAAAGTATTAAATGACCCCTTAAAAAAATTCCAAAGGAGGGAAGTCTGTACTTTTCTGCTCCCAGCAGCACATGCATAGGAAGCACCGGTTTAATAAAGCCAAAACTATCTTTGTCCAGCCTTCACCAGCACGCTCCCAAAACCAAAACCCAAGAATCGGAGGTTATTTTCCAGAGCCGACATAGAACTTGACTCAAACGTGCCTGCTAGGTGTTGGGAACGACACAGAAGCAAGTGATTAGTTTTTGGAAGCTCAGAGAGGACGTAGAAAAGGCCCAACAAGGGCCAGTGGCCAGTGCAGAGGAAGACCAGGGACGCCAGGCAGTCACTGCAAACAAGCAGCTTTCACCTGCATGCCTAGGGGCCAGGCCCGCTTGCACTTCCGCCCCTGGGCAACCAGGTGTGAAGTCTTCACGCATGGTCAGAGTAAAGTTAAATTGGTGTCTCTTTCACTTCATATCAGGCTTAGAAAAACAAGCCAACTTTGGGTGGATGAGTCGATCCCCTTATCCCCTAGGCCCCAGGTTCTGTCCGCCCCTTCAGAAGCCCTTCCTCCTTGCTGCCATCCCAGCAGGACCAGGCGGCGCAGGGAGCATTCAGACCCCAGAGCATTCATTGACACTAACCTGAGAAGTAGCTGCAGGTGAGCTAGCATCCTTACCACTCACTGCTGCCCTCTCCCTGGCTGCGGCTTCCGCCCCTTCAGCCTTCCGCGCATGCGCATCCTCGGAACCTGAAGGCCCTACGCGCCCGAGACTTCCGCTCCCTGGGGCGGAAGGTGGGTTGGCGCTGGATTTCCGGGTCTGGCCTTTATACCAACTAGGGTAAAGCAAGGGGTCCGCAGTGTCCGTTGCTGCTGGGACTGGAGTTTCAGACTCTGTGGTCTGCTGGGAGCCAGTGGGCACCACCTCCCCCTTCACAGGATGGATAAATTCAAAAGCAAAAAAAGAGAAAAGCAGTGGATTTTAGTTCCCTTCAGGTTTGCGAAAGGATAGCTCTCTGTGTGTGGGCCCGATCTAGTGCGTGTTTCAGCTCAGCCCACCCTCCACAAGGGCTCAGGGCAAGGAATGCAGCCAGCATTCTTGTCTCAGGATCTATTTGTGCCCCCTCGTCTTTCCTGGGCTTGTCTCACCAGACTCTGGCCTTGGTCAGGTAGATAGCAGAAGCCTAGAACAAAGTTTGCTTATAAAATAGCATATAATGGAAGAAAGGGCAAACTATTGACCAGAATTAATTTTGTATATTATACATGGGGCCCCCAAAACCTCTTTTCTCAACCCCCAAATTGAAATCTAATTGATCAAACCCAACTGTCATTTAATTATCATACCCATTTCGATTTCAGTGCAATTGGTACACCCAGAATTTCAAGATTCCAGGAATTATAGTCTTTTAGCTTAGTTTCCTATGGAGACAGAGTATAAGATATAATTCCATCTCTGAGTTCCCTCTTTGCAGTTTTGTTTCTATTGATAATTCCAATCCACATTTAAACCAGGACTTTTTTTTTTTTTTTTTTTGATAAGTCTGCATTGCCCACAAACGCAACGGGTTGGGACTGTCAGAGGTGTCGGGAAGTCAGTACAGAGGCTTGAGAACCAAACAGTGACATCTTAGAAAGCATAAATGTCAGCCACAGGACAGCCACAGACAGTGTCTGAGATGAGCTAATTTCATAAGAAAATTTTAAAGACAATTCTGTCAATACATCATCTCATCAAATGACAGAGACATACAAAACCTCATCTTCCCTTATTTGCCCATTGACCAAAAGCTCTAGTTCTGTTTCAGGGTAAGCAACAGGGACATAAACTAGCATGGTTTCTCTATTTAGTTTCTTTATTACCTACAGAAAATTGAAAATATAACCATTTTTATCTCAGCCTATACCCTGTATCTATACTAAGAGTCAATGCCATGCTCTCAGCTCTCTATGAATTCACATGTTAACACACACATACACAATTGCTATAGATTGCCTCAGATTTAAGGGTGGGAAAATTATGTGAAACTGAGTCTTTCCAACCAGTTATAACTACAAAGACCCTGCTGAACGCCCTAGAAGACTTTCTCCCTGACACTGTGATGGCCCTAAAATCTCGTGTCCTCCATATACAAACGCCTGGCGTAGCATTTCCTTTACTTGAGGTAGAATAAATTGTTTGAGCTGCTCAGCAAGGAGGCACACCTGCGTGTCCTGCAAGAGGGAACTCAGAACTGAGTTACCTGTGTCACCGGGGCTTCCACAGCAGGTAGCAAGGCTGGAGGGGGCTCCGGAGAGGAAACTGGGGGTGCCTCAGGGGCAGCCTGGAGCTCCGAGGTCAGTGGAGAGGGCTCCAAGCCCTTCTCTGTACTTTCATCGCCCCCTGACGACTCAGTCTGGACGTCTTCCACCTCTTCCACTTCTACTCCCTCTTCTTCACCTTCTCCTTCTCCCTCTTCTCCCTCTTCTTCTTCATCTTCATCCTCTGATAAGGTAATGCATTTTCATATTGTTATAATTACCATTGCGGCCATGAAAAACATGACTGGCCAATATTTGTAGCTCAGATTAAGGTGAGGGCTACGGAAATCCTCTCCATCAGACACTCGACAGCAGCAGGGGGCTTGCACTTCCAGTTAAATGTGGACATGATGCTGTGCAAATGGTCCCAGTCATCACCACCCTGCTTGCTCCCCTCCCCAGTACAACGTGTGGTCCTCTCGACCACCGTGCACCATCCGCTTGACCCCCAGAGCCTGTTCCCATATCTATCATGCTCTGTCACATCTGCCAGTTCCTGGAGGGCTGGGACTGTCACTTACTTTTTTCTATCAAATTAAATGGAAAAGAACATCTCTTCCTTATGTCAGAAGACACACAAACCCCTGGTTCTATTTAACTTCTCACCTCCTTTGTTCAGTGAAGGATGATTTTTGCCACAGTTAACGCCATGACTCTTTGTAACCCACTGATCTGTTTTTTTTTGGGGGGGGGCGGGGAGGGTGCTGTCTTCAATGTGGTTTATTTAAAATTAATTTTTATTGGAGTATAGCTGCTTTATAATGTTTTAGTTTCTGCTGTACAGCAAAGTGAATCAGCCATAAGTATACATCTATCCCTTCTTGTTTGGATTTCCTTCCCATTTAGGTCACCACAGAGTGCTGAGTTGAGTTCCCTGCATACTGTAGGTTCTCAGCTACCTAGCTTATACATAGTATCAGTACTATAACCCACTGATTTTAATATTTCCTCAGGCAATATTAATGATAGACAATATTAAGTAATTTTTAAAGAAGATCTGTCCTGAAGATTTACTTCTAAAGTTATGTCTGTGGACACTGATATAAATCCATGGCATTACAGTGGTCTAGCCAAGGAGCCTTATCATCTAACTGAGCTTCTCTTTTCAACTATCTCATCCAGATCAATTTCCAAGAATGGGATTTCTGGGCCAGATGAGAGGGATGTGTTTATAACTCATTGAGTACATTTGATCACATAGCCTCAGTTTTATTTCCAGGTGTGACTTACTCTATGACTCACTCTGTGACTCACTCACTAGTGAAAGTGCTAAGGGTACAGTATCTAAATCCAAGTGTCTTCCATGTTTTATTTTTATCTCATCCTTAACCTTACAGCTGATGACATTTTACATCATTATCATAATGGTGAACATGTTGTGTACGGTTGAAGTTGAGATATTGGCATCACCATCAATTATTAAATATTTGATGACTCAGAGTTAATGCCCTATAACTAAATGACAACAAGCACTGTGACAGGCAAAGCCAAATAAACAACATCCACAAACTGTTTGATTCTGTCAAGAAATAGAGCTTCATGTTGGATTATGATCCTTGTGAAATTGTCAACATCAGTTCTGGAGATGATCCTGAATCCCCCTTTCCTCCCACTAAAACCTTCTGCCACTTTCACACACCTGCAGTTTTGGGCAAATGGTAACAAGAATAACAAACCTCTGTAAAAATCAATTTCACGTATTATTTTTTCTTCTCTATTGAGGTTGACTGTGAAGTGGTTCATGTTCTCATAATCATGTTCTATTTTCTCCATCTGAAATGCCTTTGATGCTTCAGAAATTCTGCAAAAAGACAAGTTCCCACTTTCTGTTACTGTGTAAAGTTTGATGGCATTGGGTAAAAATGAAAGATATACTTTTTTTCACAAAATGAAAATTACTTACTTTTGTATTAGGGTTTTGGCATTCTGTGGAAGCAAACAAAAGACAAGCCTACTTAAATTGTTTTCATCAAAGATGTGTTGAGATTGAATTCTTTCCTTTGCTGTCTCTTAAACATCACATAGCTTAGTTTTTAACTGCTGTAAATAACTACTGTTTTCTATACCAGATCCCTCTTATATTTAAGCAATGCCATGGTCCCTTAAATATATGCTTGTGAAATAGTTTAAACAGATGGAGAGATAAGCACATATATTTTAGTTGAGAAGATAGATCTAAGTGAGATGTACAAAAAAATATTGAAAATTCAATGACAGTCCTTCTTCAGCACCCACTGTCTTGGTTTGTTTCCTCTGGGACCAGAGAGATACTTACCTGCAGAAACACTGCCATTTCCGGCTCATCCATGAACTGTATCCCCGATTCAACCAACTTTGACACGTTCTCCAAATGGTCAGAATACTTTTTGATGAGAGCACGGACATGTTCCAGCTTCTCCTCTTGAGTTCGGGTGATAACTTGGGTCATTTCATTTTTCCTCTCCTCCAAGATGCCATACAGGTAATCAAACTTCTCACAGAGTTCCTGTTTCTGTTTTCTGCAGCATTCCTGTTAGTTGAGTTAGCTAATGTTAGTGTTCAAAGAGTGGAAAAATTACGTGGGCATTTCAGGAGAAAAGAAACTTTACTTATATAGGATATATTTTTTTTCTTTCCCCTTAGGCTATCCTTTCAGTATACATACCTAATGTGTTCATGTGTCGAAAATCCCATTTTTATCATACTTGCTGCTTAAGACTCTCCCCAATCAATCAAAGTGGCTAAGTGGATGGATGATTTTGTTTTCTTTTTGATGAGTCATGCAGCTTGCAGGATCTGAGTTCCCTGACCAGGGACTGGACCCAGGGTAGGGAAGTGAAAATGCTGAATCCTAACCATTAGACTGCCAGGAAACCCCCTGGATTATTTTTCAATCTTGTGTTTTATAAGTGGAGAATTTCATAGACATGGTTTTAAGTGTGGACAGGACTGAGTTTAAGTGTTGTAGTGGTGGTGGTTTATATAATAGTTTTATATCTTGCTTCGGAATGAGTTTAAGTATGGTAGTGGTGGTGGATTAGTTGCTCAGTCGTGTCCAACTCTTTGTGACCCCATGGACTGTAGTCCACAGGCTTCTCTGTCCATAGGATTCTCCAGGTAAGAATATTGGAGTGGGTTGCCATGCTCTTCTCTAGGGGATCTTCCAGACTCAGAGATGAAACCTGTGTCTCCTGCATAATAGGCAGATTCTTTACCACTAAGCCACCTGAAAATCCCAGTCAGGTGGGATTCTCTTAGTCAAACAAGTGACTAAGTATTCTCTTAGCCAGATAAAAATTAGATAGCCGTCTAACATTGAGTGGTTTAAATGGAACAACTACTTTATTCCTATATTATATTATTTCTGTTAATATCCTGCTCTTTTTAAAAAATTAAATAATTTTATTTATTTATTTTTGGCTGTGCTGGGTCATCGTTACTGTGCAGGCTGTTCTGTAGTTGTGGCAAGCAGGGGCCACTCTCTAGTTGCAGTGCATGGGTTTCTCATCGTGGTGGCTTCTCTAGCTGTGGCTCCTGGGCTCTAGGTGCACGGGCACAGTAGCTGTGGCTCATGGACTTAGTTGCTCCACAGCATGTGGAATCTTCCTGGACCAGGGATCGACTCGTGTCTCCTGCATTGATAAGTGGATTCTTTACCACTGAGACCCTGGGGAAGCCCTTTAGTCTGCTTTTAAAAAATGATTTGTGTTATATTGACCCTTAATAAAATTAGTCATTTTAACAGCAACTATCATTTACTTATACTTTACAGTATCCAAAATGCTACCCCATGCACAGTGCGTACCTTATATGACTATATATGGTGTAAAGCATTCATAATATTGCCTAGCATACAGTAGGCACTATGTCAATGTTTGTGAAATTTAGATTCCATTTTCCTTAATTTGAGTCGTTCAATTGTAGAATTTTGAAGCTATGTGGACTATCAGAAGTGAGTGCATGTGTGCTAAGTCGCTTCAGTTGTATCCAACCCTATGGGTTGCAGGCTGCCAGGCTCCTCTGTCCATGGTGTTCTCCAGGCAAGGATACTAGAGTGAGTTGCCATGCCCTCCTCCAGGGGAATCTTCCTGACCCAGGGATCAAACCCACATCTCATGTCTACCTGCATTAGCGGGTGGGTTCTTTACCACTAGCGCCACCTGGGAAGCCTGGACTCTCAGAAGTAACCTGCTCCAAACCAATCATTTCACTCATGTGGAAACTGAAACCTAGCTGAGTTAAGTCACTTTCTCAAGTCATTTGCCATTCAGCACTGGTGCCTCACATATAGCCAAGGTTTCTGAACTCTTGGGCCCTTACTGCTCCAACCGAATAGCTGTGATTTGCTTTAATTTGAAAAAAATATATGTGAACCACTTATGAACTAAATATATGCCTCTTCACAAAGCTACCATGCTGAAAGCTGAAAGTAGGCTTTTACAGGCAAGAAACCTCAAATTGTTTCAGAAGCATATTCATTATAATTTTTTTAACAAGATTCCCTAAGTGCTTATTATGTATCAGGCATTGTAAGATCAAAAAACTCATCATACTTTCCCAGTGTTCAGGTGAATGGGAGGAAAATTATTGTGTTTTCTACTTTCTAAGAGGAAAACCTCACTTCTGTTTTTTTTTTTTTTNCGGATGCTTGGGGCTGGTGCATGGGGATGATCCGGAGGGATGATGTGGGGTGGGAGGTGGGGGGGGGGGTTTCATGTTTGGGAGTTCATGTACACCCGTAGCAGATTCATGTGAATGTATGCCAAAACCAATACAGTACTGTAAAGTAAAATAAAGTAAAAATAAAAATTTTTTTTAAAGTCACAAAAGCTAAGCTATAGAAAGATTAAGCAGTTTACTCCTTATTATTGGGGCTGCTGCTGCTAAGTCGCTTCTGTTGTGTCCAACTCTGTGCAACCCCATAGACAGCAGCCCACCAGGCTCTCTCGTCCCTGGGATTCTCCAGGCAAGAACACTGGATTGGGCTGCCATTTCCTTCTCCAATGCATGAAAGTGAAAAGTGAAAGTGAAGTCGTTCAGTCGTGTCTGACTCTTAGTGACTCCATGGACTGCAACCTACCAGGCTCCTCCGTCCATGGGATTTTCCAGGCAAGAATACTGAAATGGTTGCCTTTGCCTTCTCTGGCTTCTTATTACACAGCTATATAAAAGAGGGATCAGGAGTAGAGCCAATGTGAAGTACTTCCCAATCCAAGAAAGAGTCAAAACTATTGAATGTCTGGTTACAAAGTATTATTTTGATTTATTTCAGAAATAAATTTTATTTGAGAAAGTTCCATACTTATATGCTTCTTAGTCACATACATACATTAGAATATTAGAAAAATTCAGGCACACCAAAATAATCCAAATCTGTAGCCTCTTAGGATAGCTAATTAACACCTATACCACAGTCCTGGCAACTTCTAGTTCTTAATTTTATGGTTGCTACAGCTTGCAATGCAGGAGACCTGGGTTCAGTCCCTGGGTTGGGAAGATACTCTGGAGAAGGGAATGGCAACCCACTGCAGTATTCTTGCCTGGAGAATACCATGGACAGAGGATCCTGGTGGACTACAGTCCATGGGTTGCAAAGAGTCAGATACAACTGAGCGACTAACACACACACACACACACGCACACGCACACAGAGCCTGCTACAGGAAGATGTATTGCAAAAAAATGAGGCATTAGCTCTAACTTCCTCGGATACCAACTTTAAGAAACGTGAGTCATTCAAATCATTCTCTAAAGTTCTTCCGCTACCAAAAGCAGAAGACAAAAGCACTGCTAATTAAATGTGTAATTAGGGTTTATTATAACTAGTATATATTAGTTTAAAGTCTCATTCACCACGGCTTTGAATTGGTTTTGTCCTGTCTTTATTTATGCTTAATTGTCCTATTTATGTGTTTAATTTTGTAGGATACTTTATATTCTTTTTGGATGCAGGCAGAGTATGAATTCTAAATAAATAATAACAATAGATTACATTTATGTAGAATTGGCTCTTTTATGTGCTGCATGTGCACATTTAAAAAATTTTTTATTGGAGGATAATTGCTTTACAATATTGTTTTCTGTTTACAATATTGGTTTCTGCCATACATCAACATGAATCAGTCATAGTTATACATATGTTCCCTCCCTCTTAAACCTCCCTCCCACCTCCCACCCCATCCCACCTCCTGTCTCTTATACACATC